>SMSR01015900.1:60267-83425 GCA_019453355.1 Ceratina japonica | reverse complement strand
TGTGAGACGAATAACTGCTGACGCGAGCACACCGTCTGAAAATACATCGACGAGAAAAATCCGGGCAGCGTTCGTGCGGCCGATGATTAATGGAGGAAATGATTATTCATTTATCTGCTCCCAGCCAAGTTCTTTGTCTTCGGGAATTCCTGCTTGCTCATCCATTAACGAAATCGTCCGACGTTTCTCCTACGAATCCGAGTCGCTGGGTGAAATTTCCTCGTAACAGACGAATTACTTAATCGTTCGATTTATCCCTAGTCGATTTAATAACGCGCGATCTCGGCGCAGAGGCTCGCGGGCAGAAACCGCGAGCGGAGCCGGGGTTGTGCGCGTGGAATTGCTCAATTACCGGACGCGGTAATTCCACTACACGAGGCGGAGGTAAATCGGCGATGGAACGTGGCGGGTTTACCTTTGTAAATTGGCACAAAAAGGGCGAACCGCGATCCGACGACAGCCGACTCACGATTTCCTTTTTCTCTACCGAGTAAGGGCACCGAGCGACTACCGTAGATTAAGGTGTTTCTCCCGCGGTGAATCAGTGCCGCGACATACGTACGCCTCGATTTCTTTCCATTTTAACCGGACCCTTTTAATTGGAGCTACCGACGAATCCTGGAATTCCTCCGCTGCTCCTCGTTCCATCAGCTCGTCGCGAATTGACTGATCTCCCGCTAATCCATCACGACGTTGTTTTTTTTAAAGGAAAAAATGAATCAGGGTAAGAAAACAAAAACCGCTTTACGATTTGTAGCAACACGTGGCGGGCTCGTTTGGAATCACAGCAGAGGCGTTATTTCACGATGGGTAACAGCTGTGTGACTCCGATTAATGCATCTGCCGGCGATTCGGGCGCCCGGGGATCCGCCGGTTACCGCGGCCAGACCTTTTGGTCGACGAACCGCGCCGGTAGCTCATCTCCGAAATTCGTTCTCATCAATCAACGCCTCGAAAACGCGAATTCCTGCCTCCTTAACGACCCCCCCCCCCCCGCCTGTTCCTGGAACCGCGTTCAATCTATTTTCTCGCCACTCGATGATGATTCAACTTTCGTAACACCCGTCGCACGAGTTACGCCTTTTTTTCTTTATCCCGCGATTATCCGTGAAGGGTATTAAGGGAAAAACTCGGTTTTGTGGTATTTTACGGTCTGACCCAGTTCGCATAACTATCACCGTCGAGATAACTGTTCCGAAGGATCGCAGGTTCAAAGCGGAATTCATTATCGTGCGTCTACGACTCTTATCGGTGACAGACTGCCAAGGTAAAAAAATACGGGAGACGATTTTTTAGTACGTAGACACATCCTCTTAGCGATTTTTTTCTTTCGGTACGGCCAGGTGTCGGCGAGAGGTCGGAGAACGTATCCACGTTTATTAACACTGCGGGTCGATGACTCAGGCTCCTCCGTATCGATTTCCAGTAATAAAGAGGAGTCTGGCAAGGTTCACGATTCATTTTTTTCAGAAAAACGAGTCTTTGAGTTATATAGGGTGTCTCAGGTGAAGCAGGCTGCCTGAATATATTCTTCATAGGATGAATTTCATTCTTTTAGACCTTGTAACAATCCTGAGCTCCATTAATCATAACTATTATTATCAAGTGCAGTATAAATATAGATTCGTCTCAAGACTAAACATTTGAGAGAATCGGGCTGGTCAGGCTCTGGCCGGAGCGCAGCTACNGATGAATTTCATTCTTTTAGACCTTGTAACAATCCTGAGCTCCATTAATCATAACTATTATTATCAAGTGCGGTATAAAGATAGACTCGTCTCAAGACGAAACATTTGAGAGAATCGGGCTGGTCAGGCTCTGGCCGGAGCGCAGCTACGTCAGATCGTTGAATTTTGACGCGGTAAAAGCGGTTTGCGGTCGGCTGCCTGCATTGCCAAGGTCGATCTAATCTCGGCCCCATAGGTGAGAGGATAGCTTGCGTCAAATCTTGTCTCGACGAGCCACTTGGACGTTAATAACGCGGCCTGGCCGCGCGCGGTGGAAAGTGCAACGAATTCAAAATAGTTCTCGGGAACGAGTTCTGAAGGGTCGGGGCGCCATCGATCGCGGGGGTCGAACCGAAATAGAGGTGTCTGCCGCCGCGGCTGGCTATTGCCAAGGCCGCGGCGATGCTCCGAGGCGAATCGTCGACGATCTTCTGCATCGATGCGCCTCGATCGACTCGCTCGCGTGGAACGAATATCGTTAAACGCTCTGTCCCGTTCGGGCCCCGAGTGCGGCAAGAAACACCTTTTGTTACGTTCGGAGATCTCCTCGCCTTTTATAGTCTTTACAGCGAGTCTCGGAGCACTCGTGCGATATTAACAGGTTCAGTTTCAAGTAGTTTCAGTCGATTACCTGTATAATATCAGTCAACTGGAAAGTTAATATTAGCTTCTTAAAAGAAATCACGATCAATCTAGCATCTTTCTCTCTCTCTCTCCGCCTCTCTTTCTTTCTCTCTCTCTCTCTCGTTGCTATATCCGATCCGAAAAGGAGGAAAAAGTAAAACGGCGCGTGATACTTGGAGCCGGTGGTGGCGTGAACGGAGAACACGATCCAGAAGGGAGTGCATCGATAAGGATTCCCTCGTGCGCGATCGTGCCGGGCAAAATCGAGCCACGACGATCTTAATCTTCGCCGACAAGGTCGATACCGAGGAACCCGACCAGGGTTTACGACTTCCAGTTCCGTCGATGGCATCGAACGAGAACTGTTCGATACAAAAGAAAGCCTGAACCGATCCAATACGAGACGTCGCGAATTTCTACGGAAACGATCGTTATAAGTTACGTCGACGACTGTGCGCGGTCGACTATGCGAACCACTTGACGATAGTTTAATAGCTCCGGCGTGTAACGAGCGGCGTAAATGCAAATATGTTTCGTCGTTCGAGAACAAGAATTCCTTGTCCGTCCCTCATTTATCTTTCGCTAATAATCATTGTTTAATATGTGTCAATGTTGTTATCCAAGGACTAGCGTAGTTATTGCTTTACGATCTGACTGACAAATTGGAATGATCAATCCTAACGTGATTTGCCCGTCATTTTGTTATTTCCTCATCGATTCTTTTTTTGCGCGCTTAAGGATTTTCTAACATTTATCGATGAATGTTTTACATTCTTTTTCTCTGCTTTATTGATAAGTAGATAAAAATAGTGCAAACGTATGCTTTATTTTTTAGATAATTAAGATGAGATTTTTAATATCTAGTTTAAGATGCATTCCAGGACAGTCTGATCCCTAGTTTATTCAGAACGATCATTTATTAGTATAAAATTTTTTTAAATCCAAAGATTTTGGAGGAAAAAAATTGTGAAGACTTGGGAGCAATCGTGAACCAACTGGGCATGACCGTGACGAATCACGAGTGGTTCAAAAGTATCGGTTCTATCCATCGCTAATTGGGAGAGGAGCTTATCTTTTCGGGTCCGATGCACAGAGGGATAAAGATCGTGGACTAACCGTATTAGTGACGTCGGCCTGCATGTTTCCCGTTTCCTCGTCGACCCCAGCCTTGATGAGATCCTCCTCCTTCTCGTTGTCCGGCGCGTTCAGGTACTCGTCGTAATCCTGCTCGAGACTCTTCGTCTTCGGCTGGGCGTCGTCGATCCTCGCGTCGGCCTTCTTCTCGACGCTCCTCGTCGCTTGGCTAACGTTCCGCGCCGATTTACGCTCGACTAGCGAGCTCGACAGCTTGCCGGCTAAATTCTCGCCGAGCTTAATAGCGGAGCGTTGCTCGGTCTTACCGTCGCGAGGCAGCGGCCTTGTCAGGTTCCTCGGCTCGTATTTGAAACTCCCGAGGGCGTCGCGCTTCAGATATCTGTCCGCCTCGATGTTCCTGTAGTCCCTCTTGCCTTGACTAGCCTTAGCCGTCGCCGGCTCGTTCGCCGTCAATCTTCTGATAATGTCGTCGTAAGTCTTCAAAGGAGGCTCCTTCCTCTCCTTAGAAAAATCGTTATCAAACTCTTCTTCATCCTGGTCCTCGTTCAAAAATTCGTCATCTTCGTTATCAGCCTCGTCGAGCTCGTCTGAATCGTAATCATAATCCTCGAACTCCTCGAACTCCTCGAGCCTCTTTCTCTCGTTCCTCGAATGGAATCTGGAATCAGTGAGATTCGATCTTCCTCTCCAATCGTCGCGGTGCCTTTTTCTTCCGCCCAGACGCCAGTAGTGTCTATAAGCGCCCGGCTTGTGTTTCTTCCAGGTACCCCATCGTGTTTTCTCGTAATCGAACTCGTCCTCCTCCTCTTCGTAGTCCGGGTCGCGATTCCTCGGATGGGCTGGCCTGCGGTGGGTCTTGTCGGCCATCCTAGACCTGTAGCCTTGCTCGTACCGCGGAGAACCTCTGCGCGGCTGGCGATGGCCTCGGCGGTGCTTGGGCGGCGGGTAACCGGGCACGAACATCAGGCCCCTTGGATAGGATCTCGCGTAATAAGGGCGAACATCGTAATCGTCTTCCTCCTCGTCGTCCTCGCGATCGGCGGGCAGCGATTCGTTCTCGTACTCGACTTCCTGCGACCAGTCGGCCCGTCTGTCGGCCAGCTCCTGCCGGTTCCTACGGCCGTTCGACTCGTGTCGGTGCCTGTGCCTGTGCTTGGCGTCGGTCGCGGTGTCCGCTTCCTGCGGATGGTACCTGGCCTCGGCCGCGAACAGCCCGTAAGCCATCAGAAGGATCAACAGCACCAGCAGCCTCCCGTCGCGCGTCATTTCGGAGTCCCTCGGAACAGGCCTGCTTACATTATCACTAACCCGGCCGACTCCCTTAATCACGCCGCGAGCGGTTCACCGATGCATCGCGATCGACCCGCAGCGCGGCTCGTCGATCGGGACATCAATGACGGAGATCGGCTGGATCCGGTGGTGGTGCTGATCAGAGCCCGGTGAGACGACGTAACGGTGACGGGTTNACCTCTGCGCGGCTGGCGATGGCCTCGGCGGTGCTTGGGCGGCGGGTAACCGGGCACGAACATCAGGCCCCTTGGATAGGATCTCGCGTAATAAGGGCGAACATCGTAATCGTCTTCCTCCTCGTCGTCGTCGCGATCGGCGGGCAGCGATTCGTCCTCGTACTCGACTTCCTGCGACCAGCCGGACCGTCTGTCGGCCAGCTCCTGCCGGTTCCTACGGCTGTTCGACTCGTGTCGGTGCCTGTGCCTGTGCTTGGCGTCGGTCGCGGTGTCCGCTTCCTGCGGATGGTACCTGGCCTCGGCCGCGAACAGCCCGTAAGCCATCAGAAGGATCAACAGCACCAGCAGCCTCCCGTCGCGCGTCATTTCGGAGTCCCTCGGAACAGGCCTGCTTACATTATCACTAACCCGGCCGACTCCCTTAATCACGCCGCGAGCGGTTCACCGATGCATCGCGATCGACCCGCAGCGCGGCTCGTCGATCGGGACATCAATGACGGAGATCGGCTGGATCCGGTGGTGGTGCTGATCAGAGCCCGGTGAGACGACGTAACGGTGACGGGTTCACCGTTGATCCACGTGCGCCCGATCCGATGAGCACGAATAATCGAAACGCAGTCCGGGGAACGGCCGCTTCTGGCTACGTTCCAGTTCACTCTATCCCAGAAAAATGTCCTCGCAACGGGAGTTCCTATTCTCGCCCGCAACGATTCCACTCACGTCTCGCGCCTTCTTGCTCCGGGCACCGTCTTCCCTCTGCTCTCGCGTCCATCGTCCACTGGTTCTGTCATGCGTTTAGAAATAATTTTATACCACCTCGATAGATATTGAACGGTTGAAATGTAATTCGTGTGAATTTCGAGCGATCGCGGCGAGCGAGTCCCGTGGGAGGTGTTCGGGGTTTGTTGCTGCCACTTTTTCGTACCACGCGCGCTACCGGCACAAAATTCTCGAGTCCAGAACGCGATTCCACCGAATCGTATCGCGGACCGATTGTCGCGGGCGACTGAGGCCAGGAGCCGGCCAGCCTCTCCGGCCTGCCGCCGGCTGAGAGATCGCGGAACGCAGCGCGCATGCGTGCGGGCGATATTCGTCTCTCCTCTCCCTCTCCCGCCCTCTCCGCCACCCTCGGCCTTTTTCTCTGTCCCCTTCGCCCCCGACCTGTGGGTGCCACCGCAACCATGCACACGCTCCTTCACGGACTCCCGGTGGACGTGATACGTCTTCGATCCGATCGATTATGCACCGAGAATTCGATCCTGAATGGACCAGTTCGCACATTCCGCGAACAGTGATGAATGACGCCGAGCCAACTACGGCTCCTCTTATGGAATTCTTGCGTTAAGCGAACTGATGGCGAGAATTGCATATCGCGAAAGACTCTTTCCTTCGAGGAACTGGAAGATACTCTGAGTTCTGAGGTCAATATTTCTATTCCTCAACGAGTTTTCAAAATTATTTTGATTATTCTATCAAGAAATCGTGCTTCATTGAATCTATGATTATAAGTATANCCAGTTCGCACATTCCGCGAACAGTGATGAATGACGCCGAGCCAACTACGGCTCCTCTTATGGAATTCTTGCGTTAAGCGAACTGATGGCGAGAATTGCATATCGCGAAAGACTCTTTCCTTCGAGGAACTGGAAGATACTCTGAGTTCTGAGGTCAATATTTCTATTCCTCAACGAGTTTTCAAAATTATTTTGATTATTCTATCAAGAAATCGTGCTTCATTGAATCTATGATTATAAGTATAAGAAGAGGATATCCATTAACTCATTTTTTATCAGAATTATCATTAANATTCTGAGGTCAATATTTCTAGTTCTCAGTGAGTCTTCAAAATTATTTTGATTATTGTATCGAGAAATCGTGCTTCATTGAATCTATGATAATAAATATAAGAAGAGGATATCCATTAACTCATTTTTTATCAGAATTATCATTAACTCATCTGTTCCAAAATAATAGAAAAATAATAATAGTGAAATTATAGAAAAAGATGTCAGGGAATGATTTATATCTAATCTCTATTTTTCTATAATTCTCCGATAGCATATAAAATTATGGAATAATAGTGAGTAGGAATTGTGAACGGAGATTAGGGGACTTACGTTATTATCAGGACTACTGTCGGACGTACTCAGTGTATCACAGAACATTTCTTTATCTCCCGGTGGCGGCGGTACATGTGTTTACGTCGGGACTGTTGCGCCTTTCGATTTTACGATCATCAGAAGCGATCGATACTTACCGGGCGATCTTTTCGCCGGCACCGGCTCCCATTCACTTTCGCGTCGCCATTCAGAGATACGGAGACGCGGTGCCACGAAATCCGGCCGAGGGGGCGAGAACGAGAGGGTCGATAGGATCGCCGTCGCCTTTACAACCGGTACAACGAGGACTGGTTTTTCGTCGCGTACGGAGGACGCCGGCCGTTTTTTGTCGCCCTTTTAAACCTGCAGCCCGCGATAAATAAACACGGTAGCCCGTCGCGGACAGCTTCCGCTCCGATCCGAACATCGATAAACCCGACGCGGCGACCTATCGCGAGGTTCGATCGCCGATTCGCGTCACTCGCCCGAGAGATGGGGAAACGAAAGCTGGTATTCGCGTTCATTGTGTCTACTTTTTGCAAACACTTTCCTGCATACCAGTTGCATAAGATAATCCCCACTTTTTACTTGCCATTTCGATGATAATAATAGTAATTAATGAACCCTCTCCGCGATTGTCGATAATCTTTCACAATTGGCGTCAATTATGAAGATTTTACATGATCTCATAGATGAAACGGTAACCGCGCGAGGTACATATGCGCCGTCATTAGCGTGTCATTAATTCGCGGTATATACGTCGGCGGAGATCTACCCGGGGGCCGCTTAATCGTTTCACTTTTCCCGGGCTCGCATTACCGATAATTCGCGGCCATTCGTCAGAATCACGGACGCGTCCCCGCGAAAATGACGATTAAATTGCAATCCCGGTCGGGGAATTCGAGCGGCCGGCGCGGAACGCGCGCAATCAGCTTCGGGTCCCAGGTGAGAGGCAAACCCAGACGAACAAATGACGCTCCGACTCGCCGTGTCTGTAAAAGACACTCCTCTGGAATGCGAAGTTTCTACGTGGGGCGATTGAAAAATCACGGCTCCTCTTTCAGCGAATTCAACCGAAAGTTTATTCATTCATTCGCGTAAATTAGCATCGAGCTAATTATAAAATTCGGGTTAGTAGTACGAGATTTTATACAATTTTATGAATAGATTTATAGAAGAATTTGATATGCAAAACATTTGCAATTAATTTATAAGCAGATATCGATAGGAGAATTTGATATGCAAAAATATATGAGAAATTCATGCTGTGCATGAATGCATATCATTTTCGAACACGGTTCGACAAATGTGCGGTGATTGCTGGTATTGAAAGGGGACCGCTTTGAAAGTGCTCGCGGACCAACCCCAAGTATTCTATTCTTGATGCCGAATCGCGACAAAAGACAAACGCGCCGGTTTGGAGAACAGCCCGCTTCCGTGGAATTCCATCAAGATTTTCGTGGGCACGAAGCGAAATTAGTCACGCGGATTTAGCCACGGCTCTTGTATTGTACCGGGCCGCGCTGCTGCTCCGAATGCATCGATTTGTTCTACCCGTGGCGTGCAACCGCGTTTCGAGGCACGTATCTGGCTCTTGACATCGATGCCTGCGTTAACAAGCATCGAGGAATTCGGCTGTTACCAACAGAATAATTCACGTCGTTATTTGTACTAATTTATTAGCATGTCTTGGAACAGAGAAATTTAATTAATTGGTCAATAGAAAATTTGTCCGATTCGATGAAGATAATTTATTGGAATCAAGAAATCAATGATTTTTAAATGTGACTCTTCCTGATTCTTTTTATGGTACTCGAAAAATATTCATAGACATTGATTATTGTAATTGGGAACAGAATGCGACATAGTTCGTGGACCAACGAGGAAACCAGAACGGTTTTGCTCAGGTTCACGGGGTTATCTTCTCAGATTAGGCTTGTGGGTCGCGCATGAATCAGTTCGCACTGTTTCTGTCAACTTAAATCGTGACAAATTGCGTAACGCGATTTCGCGCGTTGAAATAAGGCCCGCCGAAGCGGGTTCGCGTGTGGTGAATCAGATCCTCAGCGAGAGCGCGAGCGTGATGAATCTCGTTTCACACCTGCGAGGCCCCGAGTACAAAGAAGAGTCTGATAACCGGAATACCTACCTTCCTCTGTCTCTGAAGGCCACTCGCGTTGCGTGACCCCTGAACTTCCAATGCCACCCTGCCAATGGCACCCACGACTCTCTTTTTCTTTCTCTCACCGCGTCACCTTGGCACCGCGGGAATCTCCTCGAGTGGAATTTAATTCAGAGACAATGAAATTCCTTTCTGCCATTATTATTGCGGCGTGAGAGAAAAATTAGTCGGTCATGCGTGAAATCGATTCAATCAGATCTCTTCGATATCGAGTTTCTCCTCTTGCTAATTCTGTCCGTTTGAAACTAGGAAGAAAGATAAATATATGGTAATGCAGAATTTTATCAATTTCTTTTTATAATAATGGCAAGTTACTGTTTATGGGATTCTCAGTGTGTCAAACGACAGGAGCGAATCGGTAATAATTAAAAGGTAAATAGAAAAGATTAAACGAGGGGCTCGACTTTATGATTTGCATCGTTCGTGTCAAATGGTTCTGCAAACAGCGATCCGAGGGAAACGTTCTGTCGGTAACGGAGTCTATCTGTTTGGCTAGCCTTCGATTCGATAATTAAGAATCCTGAATTCGTGTGTGCTTTCCTTTATTCAATCTGATAAAATTTCTCTTCGGAATCGTCGAATCATTTCTTCCTTGTTTGCAATCAGTTTTATCGATCGACGATCTTATTGCGTGAACTTTCAATTTACACTCGATTCGTGACGCTTTCACGGCGCATGAGCTACCATTAATTCACGAGATTAGAATTGGACCACCCGTGACAAAGGGTTGAAGCCTGAAAAATTACCTCCGCTCGGGTCACGTAGGAACCGTTCGTCATTTTTGACACAGGCATTCATTCTTTTTAATTATAGTTATAAATTTCGTCCTATGTTCTATATCAATATAGTCCTACGTACAATATATAGTCATCAATTTCGTCCTATGCTATATTATTCATGAACTTTAAAGGAAGTTATTGATTAAAATAAAATATAGAAATTATAAATTCATCGAACAGAGGACGGAAAGTGTGGCACCACTATCGCTAACATAGCAACGAATACTGATATATATGTATAATTGAGGTACACGTATATGGATGATTCGTATGGGTTACATACACAAGTACAGGTACCTCAAACGATTTTGGACCAGTCTTAGCGCCATGTGCAATTGAAATAGGCTCAAAATCGTTTGAGGTACCTGTACATACACTTTCGGGATTGACTGTACAGCCAATAACGAAACGGGGGTTCGATAAGTTTTGCAGATGATTTTATTTTTCTTTATCAAACGCGGTGCGCCGGCACCGATATTACGCATTCACAATCCTTCGACTTACAGTTATACAGGTTACAGCTTACGTAGAGTCTAATACCGTTTGTTTCTCTGCTTCCTCGATTCTGCACCTATGTCTGAGATATGTTAAAGGCAGGTACAGGAGATAGTCGGTGAACACTAAAAGAGTAGTACGATATAACACACTAGAGGAGCGAGTCTCGCGGCATCGTATAAAAAAAAAGATATCCGGAGCGCGTCTCGAGGGGTGGAGGAGGGGGTGTGTGTGTGTGTAGGGGTTCGGGTGGGTGCTGGGACGAACATCCATACTGGAAGTCTCCACGTTTTAATTGCATAGGTGCTCGACATTAACAGTGTCCGAAAGAAGTTCCGTCGAATTTCTTGCTAAATGACAATTTATTCGGGGAATTACGAGCGATTGGCGTTGCGTTTGTTAAATCCTATTAAAATCGGTATGTTATATCTTACTCTATACTTGGAGGACTCTTATTGCCTCGGAGAGGCCGAGCGTCCCCGTGCGATATCATAGAAATCTACAAAAGTCCGTGCGGACATCGACATCGAAAGAAACGAAACCGGCTGTCTTTGGGCAATCAGATAATAAACGTAACGTATAGAACATTGAATCGTGACAAAAAGCAAGGGTCGATTATCCCGAATCGTACGTCCTAAAGAAAGCTCCCTTAAAGTATTTAGAAAAAACTTAGTTCACGATTAAGCTTATACGCTAAAAAGTACATGTTCGCGACCGAGATCTAGCGGAGAACGATCAATGGAGAAATCAGTTCGATCGCGGTTTATCGAGGATCGTTTTTGATTAGTTGTTGTTTTTTTTTTGTTTTTTGCTTTTTAAGAACGTCGGCGTTCACTTTACGAGCGCGTTGAAGCGGGCCGGCCGTCGCTTCCGTTCGATCGAGGGGAGTCTCGGGACGACGGAAGGGGAGGCGCCGCTACCCTTCCATACCGGAAATCCCTCGACACGCACGCGTAACGCAACGAAGAAGCGACCTGGTTTTAAACTGTTCACAAGTAGCCGGAGAGGAGGACCAGGAGGGACGTCGCAAGCACGAACGAGGCTGCGTTCACGCTCGCCGCGCTGGACAGCTTCAGGTCCTTCAGCAGCTCCTCCGGAACGTCGACGTACACCTTCTTCAGGCCGACCTCTTTGATCAGCGTCGACAGTTTCCCGGCGTCGACCTTGTCGTCCTTGTGGGACCACACGGTCAAGGTCACGTCGGTGCTGTTCAATCCTTTGGTCGCCATCAGATTCTTGATCACGTCGGCGCTGTTCGCCGCTGGCCCGGCTCTTACCGGATAACTTATCGGCTGCGTCACCTGGTGCTCCTTCAACAGCTTCACCATTTCGTCGATCTGTTTATCCGTGTACCCTCCTTCGGTGACGTTCACCTCATTGCCATATCTGCAATGACGCTTGATTAGATCCTCGCAATAAGTTTCCGAGTTGCACCAAATACAATTCAATAAATCAAGAGGTATATATCAAAATTGTTTGTTAGATGAAATTTACCTGGTGGTCCAGCCGACGGACAATGTACAGTTCTTTAGCGATTTGGTTTCACTGAAGAAACTCGCCGCGTCGACAGGAACGGTAGTAGCGTTAGTAGCGTTCACCGGGCCGAGGAGGATGTCCGCGTTGATGAATACGGGGAACTTGGCCTGAAAACGGAGAAACTGGTTGACACGAGGGGGTATCGATGCGATAGAGGAAGGCTAGGCGATCGCGTGGCCATCGGTGGCTAAAATAACCCGCACGGGTCCTAGAATATACCGATCGGCGGTGAAACGAAGCGCGAAGGACTGAAGATGCACACGAGTCTCGCTCTATAAATAATCGAATGCACGTACGTTGTCGTTAAGCTTCTTCAAGATTTCCGAGCTGTTTTTCAAGGCATCGATGCTCTTGAAGTCGAGCTTGACGCCCTTCTGCGCCTTCGACTTCTCGAAGGTGTCCAGGAAGTCCTGCAGCGACAGGTCGCTGGTGTTCATTGGAGGATGCGCCATAATCGGCACGAGATCCGTGCTGTTGTTCAGCCTGCCCAACACCACGTCGGCCTCTATCATACTGATGTTGGCTTAAAAACGAAAACTCGAGTTTAGACATTTTCCTAGTTAGAGAAACGAGGAACGGCGGTCGAGAGGCGTGGGCGGAATAATTGGGCCGCGGAAGAGAGACGGAAAATCGGCTGGTTTCTGTAGTCGCAGACACGTGCAGGAATATCGATCACGGCTAAAGAGGCTGGAGCCACGTCGGATTGCAACTTTCTCAGTCTCATAATGCGACCGTTTCAAATCCTCCTAAGAAGCGAAAATCCTTGAACCTCCCCGGCAGCCTTCATCCCTCGTTTCGCGATTCCTCCGCGACGTCTCCTATCCGAGAACAAATTCGGATACGCTCGGCTTCCGGTAGATTCTAGAAGGAGGCGCACGCAGCCACCTTGACACATATTTCCACGAGCCGAGCGACAATCGCGGATGCTCCGAGTTTCCACGGTTTTCCCCCGAGTGTCGCTCGGTTTGATTGATTAACACGTTCAACTTCGCTGCGATTTGACAAGAAACATCTGACGTGCATAAACTTTCAGTATAATACTTCTTGTATCTACACCCCCGCTCAAAAGTTCGACGTGTGGCCAGCTTTCGAAACAAGGAATGACCTTCGGTTGTCAATATCATGCTCGTAATCAATATTTATTCATAATATTAAACTTTGGAAGAAATGTCAGTGAAAGATTAAAAAGTATACTAATTTACAGTAGCGTCTTTCTGTAGGAGAGTACTCCTTTTTCTTGATAACTTCTTGACATAATTTAGGCATTCTGGAAATTAATTTCTCGACTGTCTTCGTTCACTATTATTCCACGCCTCTTGTAAATAATTCTAGAAGTCAATTTTTAACTTTAGATATTTTCCTCTAATTCAGAGTACTTCTAAGTTTAACTATAAAATGCAATATTGTTAAAAATGTGTGGGAACGTTTCTAAACTTTTGAGCAGGAGTGTATGTTGACAATCCTGAGGCATTTATCTTGAGTCAATCTAGGAATCACATCCGAAGTCAGGGTCAGTGAATTTAGACGTATTTCCTAGCCTTAATGGTGGACAGTAGATCTTTAGCGACGTTTGAGGTTGCGCATTCTGGTTCCGTGACGAAGGACGCGATCAATCGCGGAACTTTAGGGATCAAGGCCGCGCGTACCCGGAGACTGACCTTCCGCTACGACGGTTTCATTGTTCGCCACTCATTGGGATTCAGCGGGGGTGGTGGCTGCCGGCCGGCCGATTCGTTTCTCGAAAATCTTTCGACTACGTGATCGCGACACCGGTTATCGTCTTTCGGAATATTAATTAACGCATCCGGCGTTGCGGCAAACCGCGTCCCAAATACAATTTCGGCGAACCTCGCGTGATAAAAATATTTAATCAAACGCCGCGAGTCTCTCATCGAATTATTTCATTATACAATTCAATTACAGATTTTTTGATACAATCAAATAATTCGTTAATAAATGAAACATTCANTAGTTTTGATAAAGAGAGTATAATCTGTTTTACTGTAAAAGATTTTTGGTGTTTTTAATCGGTAGGGGAAGGGCGGTTACTGTGATTCTGGATCTAATAGATTGATGCCCGGCCGTGCGAAATCGGAAATTCGCTATTCCCACGCAAGCGTTGCCAATTNGGATTCAGCGGGGGTGGTGGCTGCCGGCCGGCCGATTCGTTTCTCGAAAATCTTTCGACTACGTGATCGCGACACCGGTTATCGTCTTTCGGAATATTAATTAACGCATCCGGCGTTGCGGCAAACCGCGTCCCAAATACAATTTCGGCGAACCTCGCGTGATAAAAATATTTAATCAAACGCCGCGAGTCTCTCATCGAATTATTTCATTATACAATTCAATTACAGATTTTTTGATACAATCAAATAATTCGTTAATAAATGAAACATTCAGTCAGAGCTCGCGAATTTTATTGAATTATTTCATCGCCAACTTCAGCCATCGATTTTTGTCGTTGATAATTGAATGATTCATTAACAGGCGACGGATTTGCATCCGCCAGGAAATTGAATATAACAAAAATATCGCGATGCTTGAGAAATAAAATAAAATTAAAAAATAACAGATTTTTTAATCCAATACCGTAAACACTTGAATTTGCATGAAAATCCGGGGTTTATTCGTTGAACAATGCTCGACGCTGGAGAAACTCGGCAGATAATTATGATCGGTCGCGATTCAGCTGAAAATGAATATTTCATCGGGGCCCCAGCCCGGCATTCCTTCGGAATCGATTATTCGTGGGGTCGGGGGGCCAGTTATTCGCGCGACAGCTCCTCTAAGGAGTGCTTAATCGATAATTATAGGCGCGACGCTAGCTGAATGCATTCGGAACTCGACCGCGGACCTTTGACACGATTTAAATTCTAGTGTTGCCTGGTAACGAGACGCGGTTCGAGTATCGCCACCGCCGAGGGATGCCACTCGTCCCGGCGTTAAAGGCGACCTACCAGAATGCAAACTCCGTTTCAATGCCACGACACTTTATAAAACTCCGATCAAAAGAATTATAGAACCAATCCCCGTGTTACGTTCCCGTTGACTCCCACATCTATTCACTATTTTAATTCGTTTAATTATTTTTTATTCCAGGTAGAATTACCTTGACTAAGTGTCTGGTTGAGAAGGTCCTTGTTGTTGACGGCATGGGCCCAGGTGATCTTGGTGAGATCACCATCCTTGTTGTTGAAGTTGAAGAAGTTGACTGGGTCAATGGACATGGCGACCTCTGAAACAGTTGAACGAATCATGTAAGTTCGATTTAGTTATTAATTAACTGACCTGGGTTTATTGATAACCAGGCAAAAAAGAGGTTTATGGCGTTCGATTTTAAATTTTTAGTTTTCAGAGAATGAAAACAATACTTGTTTAAATGGTTGCGGCTCCGTTTTCAATTTCATTCAGAATTCTCTCTTTCTCTGGTAATAAATTACTTGAAATCTAAAGCATAATAACTACGATTGCTTCACTTTGTTTCACTTATTTGATCAAATATTGACTTTATATCACTGAATAATGACTTGGGGTACATGGGCTTATGGCATTCGATTCTACATCTTTAGTTCTGATACAATGAAAACAATACTTTTAATGGCTGGTTTCTGGTTCCAATTTTATTCAGAACAACTTCTCTTTCTCTCTGGTATTAAATTGCTTGAAATTCTACGCATAACTACGATTTCTGATTCACTTCGTATCACGTATTTTATTAAGGAATTATATGATAAGTAATCATAAAAAAATCGATGTGATTTAAGTCTGTACAATCCACACGAGTTTCATCACATTTTTCGAGTCCTTATCAGTTCCGATAAATTGAGATAATCAAATACAGATATTTTTCCCGTGCTGACATAAATTATCAACTCTATAGATTATGATAACAGCAAAGAATTGATTATATCTCGAAAACGAGATGATCCAAGGTTTCCTTTGTGTATTCTTTGATACTGATTAATCTCGTAGAAAGTGCCAAAGAATTTTCTAAACTTCCGAGCGAGGCAACAACTGCCTCGAGCGACTCGACGTTCTGCACGAACGTTCGCGTTCCCCTCGATCTTTGGCTCCGGTAAATTCACCGGAGTGGCTCCATAATTGACCGTGCCCTCGCTCCCGAAGGGGTAGAAGGATCGGGAGAATTTCGGGGAGGGACGACGGAGAATCTCGCCCTACTTCGGTCATTGTGCCACCAGAGATCGATAATCACATTCATTCGTTACCATCGTTACGCTCTTCCCACTGTTGTGTAACAGAAGTTCCCGCCGTCCAGGAACAAGCAAAAGAAATTTTCTTGCCTCTCGACACGAAAATCCACGGTACTGTAAAATTCGAGTATTCCACTGGAGGCCGATGCGAATTTCCTGCGCAACGGTTTTGACTGACCCGTTTCCGGTTCAACAAACGGGGCTCGCCAGCCCCGAGGGAAAGAGAACCGGTCGCTCTACCCCTTGTTTTGAACACGCGCAGCCGGCTCGACTAAAAATGGTCTCTAGTCAGCTCGCGTTATCGGAAAAGTTAAACGCTCTTTTTAATTTAGAAAAATCCTGTCCGCGGCTTTGTACCCAAGGATTAAACCGGGTATACATAGTATGTAGCCGTGCGCCGTTCTCAGCGCGTGAAAATCCCCGTCACGACAATGGTGTTAAGAAATAGCCGGTGTATAAAAAAAAAAAAAACGGTTATCCTATCGACCGGTCTTTTTATTCGAGTTATAAATAATAGCGGGGCCGAGATGCCACGGTCGCGCGATTACGCGAGTGCAGCGAGAGAAGTATACAGGAGAGGCGGGTNCGGCTATCCTATCGACCGGTCTTTTTATTCGAGTTATAAATAATAGCGGGGCCGAGGTGCCACGGTCGCGCGATTACGCGAGTGCAGCGAGAGAAGTATACAGGAGAGGCGGGTCTAAATCCTGCTATCTAGGCTTCTGCATCCGTGCGCCCGTTTTCACGGGATCGGCGGCATCGGGACCGGCGCGCGTATCTCGCTCTCTTCTCGTCACTTCCGGCCGACTTCTGGTTTCCGAGCCATCGATTCCGCACAGTGGCCCGTTGTGGCCGCGCGAATCGGTCGTCGACCGGACGCGCGCCGAAGAAGAATGCGCCCGCCACCGGTCACCCGTTTCTTTCTTTATACTGTCTTTTTTTTCTTCTAAGAACGGTGGCCGGCCGTTCTTTGAACCGGCCGAAGACTGACCTCGGACGAGTCACGGTTACGCACAAACTGCTCTAATTGGTTGGACAATCGATCGCCTGTCTCCGAGAAGCACACCGATCGCTTCCTAATTATTCTTGCGCAACTGTTTACACAACGCGACGACGACGTCGCCCCGCGTGTTTTGGTTAACCAGAAGTAACGATTCGACGGAGAACAGTGGGTCTGGGCAGAGCGAGTTCCCTTGAACCGGCCNGCAACGCGACGACGTCGTCCCCGCTTGTTTTGGTTAACCAGAAGTAACGATTCGACGGAGAACAGTGGGTCTGGGCAGAGCGAGCTCCCTTGATCCGGCCGGATGCCTGTCTCCAAGAGGCACCAACCGCTGGTTCCTATGAATGTTTTATTCATGCGTCGTTTGGCTATTTACACGACACATTTCTGGTATTTGATAACCCGGCATTTTGGGTAATGGGAAGTCGAGCGGGGCTCGACGGAGGCCCGAGGGGGCCTGGGAATCGTCGATACCTTAAATCGGATATTTCATTGAATCGCGGATGTTACGTAAACGACGTGCACAGGTTTCATCATGTTTAGACAGTGTATCGTGTTTTCGAAAGCGACGACTTTGCAAATAGACGATGACGTTAAATTCATGTCGTGCATTCCTCGGCGATTCGCGGTACAAATACGCGGAGTTGCGGTGACTCACGCGATTGATCCATCGTACACAATTGATATTACCCCGTAATTATTACTGTTTGCTCGGGACAATTATGAATCATGAAGCCATAACAGAAATTAGAAGCTTGAAACACGTCCCTCGCAGTATACTATGCTTTCAATGTATACAAATACCAATCAATGATGTAGAAGCAGAATTTAATTAACGAGGTGATATTTAATTAATTGGGAACCATATCAATTGATTTAGATATATGCATTATACGATATGAAAATCCAAAAGTACGTAGCAAAGTATAATGAATTCTGATTTTGTACTCTTGCATTTTCACATTATTGTATCAATTAATTAGAAATTGTTTGGTGATTTAATCAGATTTCATGTAACTCACCAAGCCTTTGTTAGTTGAAAATTATATCAACTGGTTTGGTAAATACAATATTATTGCAATATCATGCAGTATTATTGCATTTACCTAACCACGTGTATTTGCATTTACCCAACCAATAATAAAATCAATAATATTGAGTAAATATGATATTATACGAACATGTATACATGCAATATCTTTCTATTATTTTATATACATAATATTGCATGAATATAATACATATACAGCAATATACATATTATTAAATATATACCTTTATTAAATATATATATATTTATATTATATTTATATTATACCATTATTAAATATATATATATATAAATAACAATATAATTTAACTGCAGAGCAATCAACAGTAAAAAATAAAATTACTAAGGTAACTCAGGACGCTTTATCAATTCGTAAGTGTAAATAAAATGAATCGAGTGAGTCACTCGATTTTCAAGGGTCTTGATCACTCCTCCTTTTTCGTCTGAAAACCGGGGAAAAGCTTTAACGCCGGCGTCCGTGTACGACTTGTTCCTGTTCCTCCGGAGTGAAAGCCGCTTTTACGCGATACACCCGAATACCTGGCACGGTACTCCACTATGTACTTTTCCTCCTGTCGAGCTTAGACTGCACTTTTACAGTCGCGCGAGGATTTCCGCCGGAATTTACCGGGTATTCACGTCCGATATCGAGCTCTGAGTTCTAGCCAGGTCTGTAATCGAGCTGCCTTCACATTTATCATTTCCGTCCTCATCCCAACAACAATTGTTTGCAAAATACTTCCGATTTGTTCTTATGAAAATTTATTCAAGGATTTATTGGCTATACAGTCAATCCCAAAAGTATATCGCCTATACATCCTTAAATCGTCAGAGTAGGAAATTATGTCTTGTCTGTTTCATATATCTTTTTATACCGTTTCGTTTAAATGGAAATTTTGAGATTTGCGAACGGTGCAGGTATATGCATCTCCGGGTTCCATTCGCGGAACTTCTATCGGAAATTCCAATTTCCACGTTAAACGCCGATAGGATCCGAGCGGAACCAAGACCCTCGGCGGCGGTCCCGATACGTATGCGTGTATCTCGAATCTAGAATCTGGCCCATCTCCGGCTTACGACCGCGGCCGGAATGTCGGTAGAACCGGGCGTAGTCCGCCGGCCGTAGGGAAACTCTACCCGTGACCTGAAAAGCCGCTTTAAATATCGACTAGCCTTAACCGTGACGTCGCAATTTGTTTAGCGCGACGAGCCGTCAACGCGGCGCAGCGACAAACTTTAAAAGCCTCGCAGGTAGAATTTTCCTCAAAGGTCAACAAGATAACGGCCATCTAATGACAGGGAAATTACGATAATCGAAACATGGACTGTGTTTATGTAACACGTGTTTCCTTAAGTATTATAGTTCGAAGCTGTTACCAGCGTCCCTGATGTGTTAAATCGGAAAATATCAAGTGCGATCTTTGCTCGTTTCTCAATTGCCATCGTAAAACTCGTTGCCAAGTTAGCTAAATGTTAACTTTGCCGTGTTAAGAGTTAAGCTCGCGTGGAAACCGTCTTGGGGGCAAAGTTTCGCCGGGGCTGGCAATTGTAAAAGCCGTGCGCATCGAACGCCTCGCCAACGACGAAGAGAGTACCTAGTCTTGATACGATAATAACGATAGATCATGTAGCGCGATCTACTTCCTGCGACGCGACGTAGAAGTTTCGTCGGTGCCGCGTTACGCCGAGTAGAAAGGATAACGAAAATGCAACCGGGCCCAAGCTTGCAAGCTCCCCGATCCTGTCAGCGATTCGGTGACGCAATTCAGGGTTTCCGCCTTTGCGATAAGTCGATTCTTAATCCGTCATCCGTGTTTGTGTCCAGGGATGGGCATTGTATGTATACATAATACGTATACTCTAATGGGTTCAATATGTACCGCTTAGTACGAGTCTCTCTTTTCACGGAATTTAAATACGCCCTGGTTGTATACACTATATTAAGCCTTCATGTTCAAGGAAACGCGAAATTCATCATGTTAGTGACAATAAACTGACAGTTCTTGCACGATATAGTATACTACGGGTGTCCCAATTCCTATTCATTCATCTATGATTACGTGTACAATAATAGAATAATTATTAAGTAGAAATTATGAATAGAAATTCAGTCTAATTAGAAATTACTATATTACTTGAATGGTATTTATCATTAGCTACTTTATTTTGGTACAAGCTTAAATAATGATTAAAATTTCAACCATATAACAAAATCAATTTCCTTTCTACTCTTTTTAGAAGAATTTTTAGTCGTTTGGATTTTGCATGGAAGATTTAGATTTAGTGTATTTTGAACGTAGATCAAAAGTAGTCGTCGTTCAAAGGACCTTCAATTTGCTAGTTCTGACCGGAGAAGGCTGTCGACAGAACGAGTCCCTTTTGCAAAATTCGGTCGGTTAATTGAAAATTCATTGCGCGGCAACCCGAAGGCTCGAACGCGTCCGGTCGGCCGTTTGTGTAACGAGATTAAGCACAGAACGTTCCCGTGAGTAAATGTACATATAGTACATACGTAGCGTCGCGCCGCGTCGCGTTTCACGTGGCCGTCATGTATTTGCGTTTGATGCTCTGCTAACATAAGAATCGGAATCAACGCGGTAAACGTATGAGAAGAGGAACTCGTTCTCGGTTCGAGGGTCGCTCGCTCATTTTGATCACGTCCCATTGTGAAAGCTCTCGGATGCGATCTTGATCTCGTAGCCCTGACGATTTCATTTTTATATCACGAAACTTTTTATGTACGGTCGTGCTCCTAAGTTGGAAATCGTTCAGGGACTGTTTTAAAAATCTGTGCAACGTTTCTTCTGATAAAATCAGCGAACAGGAGATAATTTATAGTTGAATCTGATTTTCATCGACTCCGCGGTTTCAACGATTGTGAAACACAGTAAATCCGCGGATAGTTTTTCTCTCCTTGGCTGTTAGTTGACCGGTTATTAGCGCGTGGACTTAGCCTCTTAATACCTCGTTACTAGAACGGCTCGTACGTACGTGACGAACGTAATTTTTTTATCAAAGGCAAATATTTTCCAAACGTGTTTTCCTCATTCGGTTGAAATTGGAGCACGTGGCCCTGGGGCCACTGATAATGATAAAGCGAATTACGGTCGTATGAGTCACCTCCTCCTCCTCCTCCTCCTTCGTGCAGATAAAAAAGCACCTCAACCTAACCAAGGCAAACACTGCACGGTCTCCTTACGCAAACGAACTCGGATTGCGAACAATCGTTCTGCTCACACTCGTCCCTATTGACTTGCACCGAGAATTAGAAAACGACTGAATCGGCCTTATCAGTTTCTTGTGTCAGACCGTCGTACTTCCATAAATCCTTTCAATTACGCAATTCTCCCGTGAGAAAGTCCGTTTTCAATTATCTCTTTTTGCGGGGATTAAAACGAGAGCATAGACCGATTCTGGTGTCGTCAATGCCACCGCCGACCGGACGGTCAATTATCTCTGGTTTCTATCGATTTAATTGTCCGACTTTCTCCGCGAATTTCTACCCCGGAATGGAAACGCGTATCGCTCGTCGAACGGAAGAAACGGAAAAACATTTTCATGAAACACTACGGCCGTTGATACGCGGTTTTCCCCCTCGATGATATTTACGACGAACGATACGACGGCGGGCCGGCGAGTTTTTGCGATTTGTGTTCGCACATAAATGACAGAGGGCCGTTAACTAGCCCGGCTAACGAGCGCGGCTCGTGTTTATCGCCGTTAAACAGCGAATTTCGCGTATCGATCCAGGACCGGGTCGATTAGACTAATTAGGACTATTAATACCGGTGGCCGGAGAGACCGGGTCATGCGATGATTAATTTTTCTCTGTTAATTGTTTGCGTGTCTTTCTGTCCCGCGCCCACGAGCCTCTCCCTGCGCGCGAATAATTATCAAGGGAAATAACGCAGACGCGCCCTTTTGTTCTCGCGTGAGCGTCTTCCGAAACCCGACGATTTTAATCTCGATCTCCCTTTGGCCGGACGTGTGCGTCGCGGCGCCAACTTCGAATATCTGGCCCGCGTGCCACGCCGTTTCACTCCGCTGTCTCTTGTTCAATTCCCTTACCCCCTTTTCACTCGGAGAAAACCGCGTAGCCCGTTGAACGTGAACGAGCGTGAAAATTGGCCACCGTTCAAGACTCCTCGCGATTCTAATCTACCTACAGGTGTCACCTCCCGCTGCCGCGTGACACGCGAGATTAACTGTTAACCAATGCTTCCTCCTATTTTTCCCGGAAATTATTTCACAATGTGTATGACGAAATAAGTAGTGTTTGCAGTTATTGGGAAGTTTGTCATGAAGTCTGCCTTTAAATTAGCATTAGGTTGAGATAAAGAAGATAAAAGTGTAATAAATATTAGATATTACTTTGTATAAATCATTAGTAGNCACTACGGCCGTTGATACGCGGTTTTCCCCCTCGATGATATTTACGACGAACGATACGACGGCGGGCCGGCGAGTTTTTGCGATTTGTGTTCGCACATAAATGACAGAGGGCCGTTAACTAGCCCGGCTAACGAGCGCGGCTCGTGTTTATCGCCGTTAAACAGCGAATTTCGCGTATCGATCCAGGACCGGGTCGATTAGACTAATTAGGACTATTAATACCGGTGGCCGGAGAGACCGGGTCATGCGATGATTAATTTTTCTCTGTTAATTGTTTGCGTGTCTTTCTGTCCCGCGCCCACGAGCCTCTCCCTGCGCGCGAATAATTATCAAGGGAAATAACGCAGACGCGCCCTTTTGTTCTCGCGTGAGCGTCTTCCGAAACCCGACGATTTTAATCTCGATCTCCCTTTGGCCGGACGTGTGCGTCGCGGCGCCAACTTCGAATATCTGGCCCGCGTGCCACGCCGTTTCACTCCGCTGTCTCTTGTTCAA
>SMSR01015900.1:0-60257 GCA_019453355.1 Ceratina japonica | reverse complement strand
CCTTTAAATTAGCGTTAGATTAAAATACAGAAGACATAAATATAATAAATTATATTAGATAATAAATCGTATAAATTATTGATAGGAGTTCTAAGAGATTTCTATGGTTCCGCAAACTTTCGAAATATTTTTCGCTGAGAGGAAGAGAGAGAGAGAGAGTGAGTGAGAGGTGAAATTTATCGTGGCACTATTTTCGCGCGGGTTAGCAGCGGCGGGCCAGGATGCACTATTTTTAAGAGCGGCACGCGATACAAAGAGCGTCGCGTCGGGTCTCGGTTAAAAAAGCTCCAGTGGAAAATGCCAACATACGCGGCGGCGGCGGCTGCGGCGGGAAAAAGGAAGGCAGTAGCCGGTCGAAAGGGGAGCGGGATTAGAGTAACTGAAGGAGAACACGGGGCTATGAGTACCATCGAGAGCACACCGGGTTACGCCCAGCGTGTGCGTTTGCATTTCGAAATTAATTCGAGCCAGACACGGGACCATCAAAAATCAATCAATCATCGGATTTCAGTGCCAGCTGTACAGAGAATTATTGTTGCAAGAAATTTCGTGCAATTTACAGTTTTGATAAAGAGAGTATAATCTGTTTTACTGTAAAAGATTTGTGGTGTTTTTAATCGGTTGGGGAAGGGCGGTTACTGTGATTCTGGATCTAATAGATTGATGCTCGGCCGTGCGAAATCGGAAATTCGCTATTCCCACGCAAGCGTTGCCAATTGATCAGCACCGGGACCCGGTCTCGAAACGGAAAGAGTCGTCTCGATTTAAACTTTCACGTCGGAAAATCGATACCGCGGCAAAAGGAGTTCCCAAAACGTTTGCATCTTTTATCTCCATTCTCAGCCGGCGAAACGAGCAACGGTGCCTCGAGCCCTGTGCGATTTTTAAATTTCGAGCGGGAAGATCGTTTTAATTGCGCCAATTTGCGAAACACGGTGCGGCCCGGAACCGGACGGACGTCCTCCGTTTCGAGTTCAATCACGATCCGTCGATCTCCTGATCCCGTGAATCGACGGAGTCATCGCGCGCGCGGTCATCGATCATCTTTTAGTTAATGACGGAAATTACGGTAAACTTACGGATCAGCGCCAGGACGAGGAGACCGGCCGTGAAATTCTTCATGATCCCCCGCGGTGAAAGCACTGTGCTAAACGTCGAAGAGAGTAGTGGCGAGAGTAGCGAAGAGAAAAGACGTGAAATACGCTGATGGACCACGAACGAACGAAGGCTACTTCGGAAAAGAAAGAGGGAGAGGGCAGCAGAACCGGCGCGGCTCTCTTCGGTCGCTCTCAACGACACCCGGTCAACTCNCGATCACGTCCCATTGTGAAAGCTCTCGGATGCGATCTTGATCTCGTAGCCCTGAGGATTTCATTTTTATATCACGAAACTTTTTATGTACGGTCGTGCTCCTAAGTTGGAAATCGTTCAGGGACTGTTTTAAAAATCTGTGCAACGTTTCTTCTGATAAAATCAGCGAACAGGAGATAATTTATAGTTGAATCTGATTTTCATCGACTCCGCGGTTTCAACGATTGTGAAACACAGTAAATCCGCGGATAGTTTTTCTCTCCTTGGCTGTTAGTTGACCGGTTATTAGCGCGTGGACTTAGCCTCTTAATACCTCGTTACTAGAACGGCTCGTACGTACGTGACGAACGTAATTTTTTTATCAAAGGCAAATATTTTCCAAACGTNGAACGAGCGTGAAAATTGGCCACCGTTCAAGACTCCTCGCGATTCTAATCTACCTACAGGTGTCACCTCCCGCTGCCGCGTGACACGCGAGATTAACTGTTAACCAATGCTTCCTCCTATTTTTCCCGGAAATTATTTCACAATGTGTATGACGAAATAAGTAGTGTTTGCAGTTATTGGGAAGTTTGTCATGAAGTCTGCCTTTAAATTAGCATTAGGTTGAGATAAAGAAGATAAAAGTGTAATAAATATTAGATATTACTTTGTATAAATCATTAGTAGGAGTTCTGAGAAATTCCTAATGAAATAGATAGTACTAGAAAGTTTGTCATCAACTCTGCCTCAGGCTAAATATACAGAAGACAAAAATATAATAAATATTAGATAATACTTTGTATAAATCATTAATAGGAGTTCTGAGAAATTCCTAATGAAATAGATAGTACTAGAAAATTTGTCATCAACTCTGCCTTAGGCTAAATATACAGAAGACAATAATATAATAAATATTAGATAATACTTTGTATAAATCATTAATAGGAGTTCTGAGAAATTCCTAATGAACTAGATAGTATTTGTCATCAACTGCCTTTAAATTAGCGTTAGATTAAAATACAGAAGACATAAATATAATAAATTATATTAGATAATAAATCGTATAAATTATTGATAGGAGTNTTCAATGACGAAGATTATTCCCTGAAATTCGAGTTCAGATTTTGGGATGTTAAATCATTTTTATTAAATATTGTTGATCAATATTATATTCAATGACGAAGATTATTCCCTGAAATTCGAGTTCAGATTTTGGGATGTTAAATCATTTTTATTAAATATTGTTGATCAATATTATATTCAATGACGAAGATTATTCCCTGAAATTCGAGTTCAGATTTTGGGATGTTAAATCATTTTTATTAAATATTGTTGATCAATATTATATTCAATGACGAAGATTATTCCCTGAAATTCGAGTTCAGATTTCGGGATGTTAAATCAGGGCCTAAACAACGTAGCCCGTTCGCCGAGAGAATTGGTTTTTGCGGAGATACCCACTTATACTTCGGAATGAACGGGGCCCATAGTGCAGGCACACGTGTCCGACACTTCAATCCATGGTTCCAGACAGTCGGTAAAACGTGGGGCGAATAACGGACCGTGGGAAGGGGGGCGAGAGCAGGTACGAGGGCCGAGGGCTTTCTCTCTTTTTCTCCCTCTCGATGGCGTCGCCGAGAGGGGTAGGATGCGTGGATCGAATTAGAAGTCGGCGACGGGCGAAAGAAAGGATTTGGGGCCCGCGCGTTCAGTTGTTTAGAGCGTCGCCCATTGTCCCCTTCCGGTGCCCGGCGAAAGCCCCCCGCGCCACCCTTAGAAAATTCGCACGAATCATTCGATCAACGCCCACTTAAACTAAATTATATACAGTCAATTATTTATTGCCTAAGTCGTATTATAATTGAACGGACTAAGCGCTTTAAGTCGACGTTTTCTTGTAGGTGAACTCTGCGTGGGAGCGCGGGAATTAAATGGAGCACGGGAGGTTCGTCGAGAGGTAAGTAAAGTCTATGGAACCAGATGACGCCTTATCGAAGCGTGCTCGAATATTGCATATAATTGATAGCGGCGCCGGATCGATAGTCGGGGAAGCGCGGCAGCCTAGGTAACCGGCGGCGGTATCTGTGTAAACGCCGCTATTTGCGAATAAGCGCGTGCCCCCGGCTTTAGAAACGAAATTTTCGCCGATTAGGCCAACCGCGACCGTCCAGCTCCAATTAATTCGACCTCTCCGCGTTCCAGATTCGAACAATCGATAGTACCCTTGATTAAATCGGTCGCCCTCCCGGGCAGAGCTCCGTTTTTCGGCTTCCAATGACTTTGGACCGAGACCGTTGCAAAATAGCCGCGCATACCTCGTCGATGGAACGATATCGCTTATCTCTTATCGCGGGCAGCCCCTCGGGAACATCGTATGCCACGTACGCATCCACCGAAGGAACGTCGGTTGAATTGCGCGACAATTATAATATATCTCGGTCGACCTCTACAATTATTCTTAATTAAATCCGATTCTAATCCCCATTTTTAAGAATTACGTTCCTCCCTGATAATAATCTGATGAGATTCTCGGAGCTTCTCGTACGAAATAAAAAGACGACTTTTAAAATTATTCGCGAGTAAATTCCATTCTAATTTTCATTTTTTAGAAACACATATTCTGTCCTCATAATCTGATGCGATAATCTAAGCTTCTTATAGCAAATAATAAAACTGCTACTTTAATTGAAGAGTTAGAACAGATGAGAGATACCTTATCGTTTACAAGAAAGAGATCTTTAACTTATAATTAAACTGATATCTTTAGTACTTACAATGAAGCACGTCTTCGATTAGAACTAAGAAAAATACGAAATGGAGATCCGATCTTGTTTTTTTTCCACGTGTCGAAATTGATAAACGACTCGTTCAGAGTAGAGAATCTTAAATAATTATAATTTGATCTCCCGCGTCACGGTTTGGTCACGTTGCGCAGCGAGGACTTGGCGCAATTAGGCTAGTCGTCCACGCGTCGTGCCATTAGTATCCTGGGACGGATAGCCGGTAGGTGATGTTTCAGGAAAAAATTTGTTCCTGTCCGCGACGTGCCTTCGGCACGCGTGACCTGGCCGAACCGTCAACCCGACGACAGGGGTCGTTTCCCGGTTCGAGGGTCGGGCACGGAACATCTGTCGAGGGTTCGCGAAAGGGTACGAATGTACTACGTACTGCCAATTTCCTACGTGCCATTGTCTTCCCCCCAGATTTTAAACGCTGTTTTTAAAAACTGTTTTTCTACTTGCATTTTTTCTAGTTGCTAAAGCAAACATCGAGGATTGCTCTATGTATATTTCAGTTTTTTAATTATAGTAATCTATGTTCATAATGTTAGTAGTAATTGAGTTTGTTACTGTATATATTTCGTAAATTTTATGTACATCTGATAAAGTTGAAATGAACCTGCAAAAGGTTTCACGGGCTTAATAAAGTAAAAGACTGAGCTGTACTGAAATAGTAATGAGCTTTACTAAAATCCTCTCGAAATAGACATCGCGTAATTTGGCACTCGTGTCAATTTTACATGACACATCGTCTGCTTCGATCTATTTTTGAAATAGTTTTTAGCAATATATTGAAGTATATATGTAAGAACAATATTGTATAACATTGTTAGGACGTTATATACGTGCGGACACATTGAGGAGTGTAACAGTGTTGCTCGAAGCAGATAGTCGATTGTTTTTTAACATCCTGGCTCAAGACGATTATATAGATAATTGAATTTCGCTTGAAATTAAATTGTGTTAAAAAATGTAGTGGGATTGATTTGCAATCTTGATGAAGGCGAATTATCTACCGTGAGCTATCTAAAAAGTCGTTCAATATGATATCTTGTGATTGATGGCATTATTCATTCGATCTATTCGTGAAATCTGACTCAGCATTGACAACCAAAAATTGTTCGAGGCGAAATTGTATTAAAAGGTGATCCGACATTTACACCTCTTGAAATTACATTAAAAAATGTAAAAAAGTGTAAGCGTAAAGTAAATGTAAAAAATGGGTTTGTAAATTTGTTCAAGACAACTTATCTAAGGAAAGACCTATCTCGAAAGTCGTTCAATATGTGCCATGGTAGCTTGTATCTTTCACTCGACTCACCCTTGGGATATATATTCAAGTCAAACCTCGATTGAGACGAAATTTTATCAAACAATATGAACGAATTCACACCTCTTGAAATTGTATTAAAAAATCTATTAAAATGGACTTTTTAGACAACTTATCTGAGGTGAGCACTTACACAGAAAATCATCCAATTCACTGGACCTATTTTTGAAATCCTTGAGATATATTTAATTCAACCCCGAATTGAGATGAAATTGTATCAAACGATGTACAGAAATTCAAATCTCTCGAAGTTGTATTAAAAAATGCAATCAAATAGATCTGTAGGTTTGTTGAAGACATCTTATCTAAGGAGAACGAGCACCTATCTAGAAAGCCGTTCAATATGTGCCGCGGTAACTTGTGTTTTCCTCACCGCGAAGGAAATTTACTCCGTAGTACTTTATTATTCCGGAGAGAGAAAGAGAGAGAGAGCGAGAGAATAATAGAGAGAGATAAATTTAACTAATTCACATTATTGCCGAGTGGAAAAAAACAAGCTCTCATCTCGTTGCCAGTCGATCAGAGAGGGACTCGAACGTTCAATGGCTTCGATCGCGTACGCAACCCGCGCTTTCCTGATTACGGCTTATCAAAATTCAATTTATACATCGAAAACACTCATCTAACAGAACATGAATATTGCATGAACTTTTCGAAACAAACAAACACCGAGTGGATATTTTTAATTTAGATTAACCTTTATTATTGTTAAATAAATTTACCGTCACGATTGGATTCACGTTGCTTTCGGCAAGCGTGTTTAATTGGTTAAATAGCGTAAAAAACAGCGGCGAGCGGGAAAAGGAACGGAAGAGGGAAAGAAGCCGGGAAAAGAGCGTAATTGCAGCCGAAGGCGGAACGACGAGGGGTCAATTCTGTTAATAGGTCAATTTCGTCACGCGATTTTTGCAGAAAGGACGCGGTATTTACCTAACCGCGGTAATTGCTGTCTATCCGATGTTCGCCGATCGTTCGATTTCACCTCGCCAAACGTCCCCCGGGCCCCGCCCCGTCGATCGGAAATAGTACGAATAATCTTGTTAGACCAACAAACTAAGGATCACTCGTCTTTTCTATTTACAGTCGACTGTTTGATCGCTTGATTGAATTTGCCGGTAATTAAATTTCCGTCTGTGTCTTACGTCGGGGCTTCCCCGAAAAGGGATCAGCTCTTGGGAAATTCGCCTGCTTTTTCCGCATATTTGCTTGCAACGCGAGCGGTTCGGGTATCTTCCCGGCTCGCGTGAACTCGAACGTTTTATCGGAGAAGCGACGGCGAGTGGGTGGAGGAGCAAAATGAAAAGAGAGACAGAGAGAGAGAGAGAGAGAGAGAGAGAGCTAGAGAGGGAGGGATCGAAACTGGGTGTAGCAGCAACCAGACGGTGATTAATGTTTAATTTAATAGGCTCTCGCGTCCCGTGGCCCGTGGGAGGGGTCTCAAACGATATTCTTCCGGGACCGGAGGCTCTCGCAAACGGCCTCGCGGTGAGGTCGCTTGTAAATCGGCCGTAACTCCCGGACTTGTCCTTGACTCGATCCCGGAGCGGGAACGGGCCAAGGAAATGGAAATGCATCGGTGCATTCCGAATTTTCCAGGTCGTCGCTGCTCCCCCGTCGTACGTACACACCCGCGCACACGTTCTCCGCGTTCGTCTGCGTAAACACTATATAGATATCCCGTGCCCTTTATAACTATACATAGACTCTTATGAGTCTATATGTATATATTCGTCTGTGGGTGCATATGGATCGGCGCGCGGGCGCGTCTCTCTGTGTACAGAGGCAGACTCAGGGCCGGCGCTGTTGAGATACAATAGAAAAATGGGAGTTTCCCCGAGACAATGGGGAATACTCTCCTTTGTCACGCGAGTCGAAGGTCCCCTCTCGTCTCTCTCGCTTTCTTCCTCCGTCCCAAGTTTATTTCCTGCTAGCCGACTCACTCCTCTCTCTCTCTCTCTCCCGATCGTTCTCCCGGCACGTCTGTCTTGAGTGCTCGCTGATATCCTCTTTAAAGCCCTCGACGGAATCGAAGCCGACCGGCAGACGTGACAATTAGACGTTCCGATGTTCGATTATGCATTCNACGAACCTCGGGGAGCTATTCATTTGCAATGGCAATCGCAACACGCCTAATTTTAGTCGGGTCCAATGCACATTTTTCCGTTTTTGCATCTTTCGATCTGGAGACTCGATTGTAGCTCCATGCCGAATGGTACAGCCTGCGATCGCTCCTGACGTGTCCGTCGTCGTCGGAGCTACCTTTGTCCATATACACCAACTCTGATTTGCCTCCCGTCGAGTTGGCATTCTACGAAATCGCGAGATTTAATATAAATCAACATTTACAAAATATTGAATTCCTTTCATTTTTTATACGTCTGGAATCAAAGTACCTTATCGTCGTTCAGAGATTTCGCGCGGCTTCTGGTCAGGAAATATATCAGCGCGACCCCGCAGACGATAAGCAGTCCCACGAGAATCATAATAGCGCCTGCATAAATGCAGACGCTGGGCAAGGCCAGCAGCTTCTTCAAGTCATTGACAAATTTCTCAGTGGTGTCGACCTCCAACGAGAACCAAATCACCGGGAAATAAATACGTGGGACATTCCTGAAGAGTCTGAAATACAAATATTTCATAGACATCGTTCTCATCGTCTGGGATTACATATTTTTTTTCATGAATTATTCGTCCTGGACAATTTATTGCCGGGAACGTACTTACGACACAGTCTTTGATGGTTCCAACAGGACATTGATTTGCAAATTAGCAGCTACCCTCAGAGGGATTCCCGTCGTCTGAAACGATTAATCATTTCAATTTTAGTTATCAACTTTCGCCAGGTGTTTATCACGAATCGATAAAAAATGATGGATCGCGAACATTTGGTTTAATGAGATGGTGTCGATAATCGATGACAATTTTATGTTGCCATTTAGACTGGAATAATTTCGTAATACAGATACGATCAATTATTAATTATTATATAAGAATTAATTCAAGTCTTGTTTAATACATGAAAGAATCACCTTGTAACTAATAGTAGGTTTATTACCTTCTATATATAAATTTTATATCAAGGTCGTTGCAAGTACTCCAAGATAAAACACGTTAATAGAATACTGATAAGAATTGCAATAGTAAAGNTTAACGGCGGACAACGCTTGGGTGGTTCGCGTGGTGGCTCGCGACTCTAGCGATTAAAACCGGCGCATATGCATGTGCATAAGTGCCCATCTGCCTTCGAACCGCGAACTACCTACCTACCTACTGTTTTCCTGAACGCTGACTCATTTATTTCGCCTTTTCAACGCCGCGAATGAATTATTTTCTCGCTACGCGCTGCGCCGCACGGACGCAATGACGTGTCCCTTTTATCGGTGTTATCGCGTCTGCGGATCGCCTACCGTGCACCGTTTCCTCTCCTTATTGCCTCTTGGTATGCACGAACGGCTGCCACGGTCCTCCTCCGGCTCGACGGGGGTGTCTCGAAAAGCTCCTCTCGACCGGCGATCCTCGATCGACATCGATCCCACGACACTGGAATTGTCCCGTGTTGGCCATTGTTAACGCCGATCCCGGGGGGGAATTGTTATGTAAGCGGCCGATCGATGCCCGGCGTCTTACCTGCCGTTGAACAAGTCGTTCCGCCAGCCAAGTGTTTTTTACGACGATTGAAGTCTCGACGGTTCACGGTTTGCAAACGGTTTTCGCGGTAAACAATGGGTCCCTTGCGGTCGATACCGCTGCCACGTTCACGTATTGCGCGTTCGACGCTTATCTAATCGCCAGCCACGCCGGATTGCAAGCCCATTCATTATTAGACTCGGACCAGGGATTTTAACGCCGATATAAAATGTATTTATTCAGAAACTGCAGACTGTTTTTTGTATCAATAGAAAATGACGATGTTTAATAGTAATTAATTTAAGATATTTTGATTAGTCTTCCTTAAATAAAATAGTATTGTTATTATTATAATGTGGTGTCATGTGAATGGAATTTCGTGGGACGTTCTCTCTTATCAGCAAGGAATATGCCAGGTTGCGACGTTACTTGTGAAAGATAAACTAGTAAACGATGCGACATCTCTTGCTAAGAACGTTTCTTCTTTTTGCCTTAAATTTACTTTGTTAGGAAATTAGGAAATTTAATACGAAACAAATTTTATTTTTGTAATTCCGATTTATTCTATGGTTTTGCTGAAAAAAATTACAAAATATGCCTATTTTTTTGCAAGACTAAGTGTTAAGGAAGAAGTATAAAAATTGAAGTTTACCGAAATTCGAAAGGCAAGGGTTAATATAATATAGTAATTTTGATACCGGAAGTGGAAAATACATTGATAAAAGTTCAGACAGTTTTTATTAAAATATAATACAAAATCGTACGACTTCAGGAGAATATTTAGAGTTATCGCTACTAATTGCACTTGGCCTCCAATCGTAAGCTTTTTTTAAATCCCCGGCCGTCTTCGGTAATCTTAACAATTAACACTGTAGACAGGCCAACCGTGGCCAAAAACTTAACAGCTTATCCTGACTATTTGGCACGAGTGTTTCATTTCGGATGCGAGAGGAACATTGATATGTCGGCGAGAAAACAGTCGCTCGACCGCGAAAGCTTGGCACCATCCAAATTGATTTATTTGCACGAATAGGAAGGGACTACGCTCAACTTGTTGAGCCTGTCCTGATCCCGTTCAACATCGTATATGATTTATCTTAATGAAACTGGAACTACTTATATTGATTCCAAAAATATTTAGAAACGATGTACACGAATCAAACGAGAGGAGCTGCGGAGCCTCGCCTCGGATGTTCGTCAGTCTTACAATTCGCGTTGGTTAATATAAAAAGGGGAATGTACTGTCTTTGGACTTGACTCAGAACCCATCACATCGGTTCCCGTCAAACGTTTAACATAATTCTTCTAAAAACTCGGTTTGAAGTATTTTAAAAGCTCGCGGAGTCTCCCCTTTCTCGGGGAGACACATTCCATAGGAATTGACCTAACATTCTAAAGATTCGGCGTTGCGTCCCTCGCGAACCTCGGGGAGCTATTCATTTGTAACGGCAATCGCAACACGCCTAATTTTAGTCGAGTCCAATGCAAATTTTTCCGTTTTTGCATCTTTCGATTTGGAGACTCGATTGTAGCTCCATGCCGAATGGTACAGCCTGCGATCGCTCCTGATGTGTCCGTCGTCGTCGGAGCTACCTTTGTCCATATACACCAACTCTGATTTCCCTCCCGTCGAGTTGGCATTCTACGAAATCGCGAGATTTAATATAAATCAACATTTAAAAAATATTGAATTCCTTTCATTTTTTATACGTCTGGAATCAAAGTACCTTATCGTCGTTCAGAGATTTCGCGCGGCTTCTGGTCAGGAAATATATCAGCGCGACCCCGCAGACGATAAGCAGTCCCACGAGAATCATAATAGCGCCTGCATAAATGCAGACGCTGGGCAAGGCCAGCAGCTTCTTCAAGTCATTGACAAATTTCTCAGTGGTGTCGACCTCCAACGAGAACCAAATCACCGGGAAATAAATACGTGGGACATTCCTGAAGAGTCTGAAATACAAATATTTCATAGACATCGTTCTCATCGTCTGGGATTACATATTTTTTTTCATGAATTATTCGTCCTGGACAATTTATTGCCGGGAACGTACTTACGACACAGTCTTTGATGGTTCCAACAGGACATTGATTTGCAAATTAGCAGCTACCCTCAGAGGGATTCCCGTCGTCTGAAACGATTAATCATTTCAATTTTAGTTATCAACTTTCGCCAGGTGTTTATCACGAATCGATAAAAAATGATGGATCGCGAACATTTGGTTTAATGAGATGGTGTCGATAATCGATGACAATTTTATGTTGCCATTTAGACTGGAATAATTTCGTAATACAGATACGATCAATTATTAATTATTATATAAGAATTAATTCAAGTCTTGTTTAATACATGAAAGAATCACCTTGTAACTAATAGTAGGTTTATTACCTTCTATATATAAATTTTATATCAAGGTCGTTGCAAGTACTCCAAGATAAAACACGTTAATAGAATACTGATAAGAATTGCAATAGTAAAGTGATAACACCTGTCACAATGAATCTGTCCCAATCAATATCAATTTTAAATAAAATTCGATGTAATTACCGGTTCGAGAGTGATAGAAAAGTCATGGTCCTCTTCAGGGTTGATCCCGTTGACCTGTTCCCTGAGGATAGGATCGGCTCTGTAGAAGTGTGGCAGGCTGGCGAACACTGGTGCGCCGTAGCGACACGAGCTCACGTTCAGCAGACCAGCGGGCGTGCACTTCCCGTTGCAAAAGCAGTTCCCGATGTTCACCACGTCCGGGTCGGTTCCCGGTGCATCTGTGACCTCCGCCGATGGTTCAGTGTCGAAGAAATCCCCGGTGGTAGTCGTCGGTTCGAAGTATCTCGCTTGGTCGTGAGGAAAGCGACGCCTCGTATTGTTTCCCAGTGTCTTCTCGCTTAGGACGTACTGGTAACCCTCGACGCCCAAGTGATCCACCGTTTGCGCGTACTCGTACACCATTGGCCTATAAAAAATGAAATCTCAGTAATATACAAGTAAAATATAAAATATAAGTAAAATCTTTAAATCTTGTAATTTAGGATTTGAACTAAATTGTGTAATGATGATTTCGATTGATTTTTTAAATGAATTGGGTCTGAAGTGGATAAACTCCGACGACCTCGCGTTACATTAACAATGGGAGGCGAACTTATCGACTTTGCTTAGTCGTCTCGCGTAAACGGGATTACCGGACGATCCAATTTACGTGTCTCGAAGGTTAATGGGCTAACTTGGGAATTAAGATTGTCCGACGACTAATAACCGTGGACAGACGATAGTAATTAGCGATCGCGCCACGCGTTTCTTTAATTATCCATCCTCTGACCACAGACAACTTTTTTAACAATACAGTTATGTTAGACATAACGTGAATTTTATATGCACCAACCTAATAAATCACGCTCTTCCCAGAACTATTAGACAAATTAGACTTGAAAGCTTAGAAAGAATCATAAGTTTTACTCGAATATAAATTAAAACAAATAATTCCATGCTTACTATTTATAGAAATATGAAAAAAATATAATAGACAATCTTCGACTAACAAATTTTAATTTGAAAAAACATTTTATATGCACCAACCTAATAGATCACGCATTTCCCAGAACTATTAGATAAATTAGACTTGAAAGCTTAGAAAGAATCATAATAGAAACAAAAATCAACCTATATTGTTGACGATGAACGATATCAGTCCGCAGCATTCCATAATGAAGCTCGAATTCGCGTTTCAATCCGGGCAGTATTTTAATTTCTCGGCTGATGTGATGAAAATCGAGTACAGGGCTGATATCGCTGCAGCCAGATGTGCGCAAAGTATAGGTATTAATTATCGCGATGCCTGATTTTCAATTAATGAACATCGGGACACGATAGCCCGACGAAAATCGCGCGCTGCTCATTGTCCAGCCGAATTTCCGCATGTCGAAAAACGGTCGATGCTCCGAAAAAAAAGAAGAAAAACAGCGAGCAGCGAGCGGGATATGTAATTGATCGTAATCGATGTAGCAATTATTTGCGACGTGGAAATCCCGCGCGACGACGGAAACATCGTCGCCGAGAATATAGCCGGTTTATTGTATTTTCTTATCGAGGGAGATTCACGTCGATCACGCGTCAACGGCGATCAATAAATCGATCCCGGCGATAGATATTTCGATACGTAATGCTTTAATGGACAGTGCGAGAGGCGTTTTTGTAGCATCCGGAGTATTAAGGGACACGTGACGAGAATTTGAAACGTCAATGTGACATGTCGGTTTATCGGGGTGCCCTTCCAAGTTCCCGTTGATTGTTGCCAAACGTTGCGTGTTACAGGGCAAATCGATATCTCCTACGCCGCTGTATGTATCTCGCGCATCCTCGAATTACTCCCCTATCATTAGACGCACCGAAACGGAATACGCCGTCATCAGTCAAACTCCGTCATCATTTAAATTAAAGGGATAGAAATAGTCACTGACTTTTTTCACACGCGCGTCACTAAAATTTTTCCTCATTCAAGAGTGAAACCCTAAACCCATATTTTTGACTAATTTTGTGGACGACATCGACAGTCTACACCTTTAAGAATATCTAATATTTCTAACTTTACTGATTTAACTGTGACGAGATTCTTGAAATTCCGTTCTCGATCGGCGCTGATTAAATTGTGAGGAGAAACGGTATTGCGAGGGAGCCGTCGATACCGCGTAAATTAAATAATGAAGAACAATTAATATCTGGCAGCGATGAATAAACGAATTATTCACGCAAGAACGATCGAATTCATCCAGACGAAGACTGGCACGGTTCGTTTGCCGATAGAATTACATCCGGGCTCGTTACATCCTCTGGTTACCCGGGGAGACGGAGACGGTGGCGGTGGCGGTGGTGGGTAGAATTCGCGTGTGCACGCGCGACTCGAATTTTCGGCGAACGGTGCGTGAATATGTAGTAACCGCGAACCGATGCGGTATCACATTGCGGGGTATACACACGGCTGCTAAATCGCACATTTATGCGTAGGAACGTGCGATCGGTGCCAGATGTGATTAATACGAAGAACAAAGCGAAATATCCACGGCCGCTGCTATCTTCTGTTATGCAACTGTATCTTCTGGTAATGTAACCGACGATTTGTAAGTGTCACGCGATGCAAAGCCGGGAGCGTGAGTAACGAAATTACCGGGTCATTGTGTAAAGAGGCACAATGGCTCTGTGCATATGACGTCATATTGTAGATAATGTAGTATTTCTACGGCTCCGTGTGCTACGGATTTCAGCGAGGGGAATACTACCGTTACAACAACTGTTCTTGACAATTATAGGAAGTACCAGCATCCCCTTAGTGGCTTACCTAATCGTGCACTTAACGGAAATATTTCGCGAACAGAAAGTGATGGAATTTGAAACGTATTCAGGATTTTATCCATATACATTTTGCACCTTTTCATACCCTTAAATAATTAAAGAAAAATCCTAAAACTCTTTTATGTTTTAATCCTCTTTTTTTTAAATTATTTTTAAGTATTTAAGGTCAATGTATTCATGTCCCTATTTCTGCTCACTCTACAGTATTTATATTATTAAAACTTTACGATTTATTTAACAAATGAACAAAAAATATTTTTGAATTATATAAATATTACTTAATTCAAAAATATTTTTTGTTCGTTTGTTACATAAATCGTAAATTTTTAACAATATAAATATTGTAGAGTGAGCAGAAATAGGAACATGAGTAGAAATAGGTATATTGACCTTATATGGGTGACCTTTGTATCAATCTATCTATTAAACTTGAAAAATATTGGGAAGCATGTAAAAACGTTTCGACCTAATAATTTTTAATGCAATATTAAATTGATTTTTAAGGAGTTAATTATGTGATATTTTCTAATAAAAATTTCTTGAATACTTCATCGTGTTAAAAAAATATAAAAACCTGTTTTCACTCCTTTTGGAACCAGCAATTATTTATAATAATTCCGTTTCCTTTACAAATATTCCTTCTAACACTCCGGAGTATACGTACTATAAGAAAATTATTTCCCAAACGTTGCAAATGCTAAAGTTGTATCTCAAATTTCTTCTACCAACAAAGAAACTGGTATCTCTTTATATAATAGTAAGATTACAGCGCTGAAAGTAAAAACTTAATACGGAGCAACCGTGTCCAACTAATACCGCCTTATACTACTTGCAACAAGTGTGTCCTCGAAGAACGCTGGCAAATACTCAAGATCGTAATAAAAACGCAGGATTACATCTGTACATTATTAACAATTGGAATAAAAAAGCTGTTCCCGTTCTACTTGCATCGAATTTAACGAACAAAAATTGAAAACACAAATTGCGTTTAACCCAGTTTGCTCGGCGCTCGAATGCAGGGACCTCGTCGCTTTCCTAAAATTTCATACTCTTGCTCTTATTGTCATCGACTTTCTCCCGCCATTACTTTCACTTTCACGGCCGCGCTCTCGCCGCGGAGCACTTGCCACTCATACTTCCCTAGCCCGCCTTCCTGTAACCCATCTCCCAGCAAGTTTTACACCTTCCGATAAAACTTCTGTCAAGTATTATAAATTTTAATCCAAGATTTTCTGAGTGCCTGCGTTTTCGAGTAATCGTCTGTTAAACAAGATTCGACAATTTCAAAGCAGCCCGAGTCGAAAATTTAACTATAATTTGAATCTTCTAAACCTAAATGTACCCCAGTTTAGGTCTATTAGATCTAAAAAGTAGAACAAGTAGAGTTATCTCAGAACTTAATACACTGAGAAAAACGAAGCCATAAAAATTTAACAATACTTGTTATACAATACGTATATTTAAGTAAAAACTACTATATTTGAATAGTAATCTTGAAACATATGTTTGGATTTAATTAATGATTGCTAAACTTTAAGGAAAAATTCGTCTGTATGCTTAGTATCATTTTTACTTATTGAACTCAAAGGAAATTACTGAATTATATAATAAAATCTTTAATCTATAGATGAAATAATATAAATCGCGTGTAGTGATATAAAGTAAAGTAATACAAGGAAAATGTAGAAACTGAATATCAGAAATCACTAACCAGGGATAGTAAAAATTAGTAACTGTGGATAGTAATTATTATTACAATGTAGAAATTACTATATAGATTTGTAATAAATAAAGAAGGAAAGTATTTATTACTCAAAGAAAGTATTTTTTTGGTACTATATTTCAATTTTTAATAATCGTCAGACCACCGTTTTCTCAGTGCATTTGATATAACTCTAATCAGAACTTATAAGTCCCTACAAAAATCTCAAATTATATCTTAGGCCTTAAGAATCTTCAGTTCGTTCACGAAAGTAGTTATAATTTATTTCTCCAAGTAAAAGACTGGAATCTAAAGGCCTATTTAAGCCTACAGAATCTTTTCCTAAACTCTTGAAGTAAGACTTGAGGGACTAAATTATATTTGATAAACTCTATTTTAGATTTATATCTTTTATAAGTGGACATAACAATTGGATGTAGGTTCAAATTACAATTAAATTTATTCTTATATTCCTATACTCAAGATATGATTTCGATCTCCATATCCTTCTGTAAGATAAATAGGTTCAAAACCATAATTATTTTTTCGACTCGGGAGGTGTCGCTTTATACTCTAAGAATATTCTTCGGTTTATTGATATTCCTTTAGCATCCGTCAAAGATGGTCATAAATCTTCGACCGCACGTCAACTGGAATTAACCCCGTAATCAAATCTGGAAGGAATTAAACCGGCGACCACTACACAGCCTAATAGCCCCGCGCAGGACTAACCGCACAGGATTAACTTATTGCAACGCAGATTACTACGTCCCATATTCGTCGTCGGGTAACGGCGGAGTCCTCTCGGGCAACGAGCGGCGGATGAGCATGAACAAGGAGATTTATGCTCGGCGGCGGAGAAGTCGAAGAAACACGCGAGCCCCGCGATAGGAAGATGCACGTCAGCCGGGGTCGTCGCCTTTATTTTGATTCTCCGGCGACGTTACGGGCCCACGGGGAATATACCGACGCATTATGAAATGTGGCGCGTAGTCTCCGGGGCAAATAAGTTTTCGAGCCGCTTGGAATACATCAGGCAACACGTGTCCCGCAAAAAGCCGAGTTTCGCGGGGGCGGGGCGGACGGGCGCGGGACAATAAGTTCATGGAAATATAGTGCGCCGTCGGGAATCCGCCGACGGTATTAAAACTTTTTCATCAGTTAACGTATGGACTCAGACGTAATTCCGGTTGACACGCGGCGTATTGGTCGAACGGTATTAGTATTTATGCCGGCGCCTCCGACATCCACCCATTGTGTTCCTCCCCCGTTGCGGGCTACCTGCGGGAACGCCGTCGTAAATCGTACGATATTTTCTCCAGTTTGCACGTCACGCCACTCTGTTCCTTCCTCTATTGATTTCCCCGCTCTAATATATTCAGACTTTCGATTAATTCTTATTTTCTACGTTTCTCCGGTGAAATATTCGCCTTCCCATTTCGCCTCAGTCTCCCGGCGAGTCTTTTTAAACGATGCGACGGGGCATAAAATGAACAGGTAGGCAGTGCCACGTTATTATTGCTGAGAAAAGATTACGACAAGTAGCTCTCTCTTGTTTCCTCATTTCAGGTCTTCATCATATAACGTGAAAATTCCTCACTGTTTTTTTTTTTAATTATTTTTCAATAATAATTCAAGTAGATATCGTGACATTTATTAAACGATTCACTTTATCATGGATTATATTTTTTCCAATTTCAGCAGCATTTATATTATTCCCGTTTCTTCATCTTTCAGCTCTAAATTAATCTGAAAGCATCCGTTTTATTCCACGCTGTATTCCATGTCCGTCCATCCCCATTTTTTATTCTTCGTTTCAATTCTGTAATATTCTGCAGATCATTTACGCTTTCTTGCATTTCATGCATTTCAACAGAAAAACTGTTCAGCTTTTCCAGAATAAACGATAAATCTGAATTGTTCTCTGACTTATCCTCTCCCTTTCCGCTTTTAGGTATCAATTCCGTGATCCTTTTGTGAGACTCACTTGTATCCCCTTTGGGGATGCCCGGCGATCTCGACTAAGCATTATGATTCTGTTTCGTTAGAGCTAATGTTATAGCTTTCTATTCGCAGTTTTAGAATTGATGCTACAGCAAATGACCCAATTCCTATTAAATGAGAAGAGAAAAGACTGGTTCTTTTATCAATTCTTTTATCAGTGAAACTAAAACATTTACTATAATTTTAATAAGAAAAAAAATCGTGATCCTTTCGATGATTCTGTTTCGTTAGAGCTAATGCTAGCTTTCTATTCGCAGTCTTAGAATTGATGCTATAGCAAATGACCCAATTTCTATTAAATGAGAGGAGAAAATACTGGCTCTTTCATCAATTATTTTATCAGTGAAACTAAAACATTTACTATAATTTTAATAAGAAAAGAAAATCGTGATCCTTCTCGTAGTTCATAAATATTTTTGCCAGCGCCAGCATCCCTTATTTCTTGTTTCTTGTTTCTTCATCTCTTTCCGGGTTTAAATTAATCTACAACCATCCGTTTTATTCCACGCTGTATCCCATGTCCGTTCCGCGTAATTCCATTTATCTCCAGCGCCGCGCGAAGAAGGAGAGAGGCATGATAGAAGAATCGGCGAAGAAACGCGCAATAGCAGCTTATAACTTGTGAGAGTCATGCTGGATATTATTCTTGCGTAACACTGTACAGTTATGCCGCGTAGTTACGTGGGGCTGGGTCATAAGTCGCAGGCAATTTTCTCCTATTCTGTGACCACTTGCCTTACTCAAGTATTATTCTCCCACCCCCGCTTCAACTCCGCCACCGTCTCTTTAGTATCATACTCCCTGTTTGCCGTCAGCCTCTTCTTCCCATCCGTCTCCGTTTTAATCGGCATCAACCGCAGAAAAATAATGGAATGACTTTTGTCAAGATTTTCAAGTATTTTAAATTGTTCTAACATCGTTCCCGAGTCAAAAATTTAACTATGATTTGAATTTTCTAAACCTAAATGTACCCCAGTTTAAGTCTATTAGATCTAAAAAGTAGAACTAGTAGAGTTATCTCAGAACTTAATACTTGATATAACTCTAATCAGAACCTATAAGTCCCTAAAAAAATCTCAAATTATATTTTAGGTCTTAAAAACCTTCAGTTCGTTCACGAAAGTAGTTAGAATTTAGTTCTCCAAGTAAGAGATGAGAACCTAAAGGCCTATTTAAGGGTTTATAAGATTCTTTTAGGATCCTCTGAAATATTTACTGTGTTATAATATAAAATTATTTTACAAACTATGTGTATATTTGAATCTGATATGCATCTGAAATGAATTATTCTGTTTATTCTTATACTTCCTATTATAGATGTTAAAAAAGGCTTTAAAACAATCTAATTCATACAATAGAAGTTTTTTTTATACAGCAACAAAGCGAAAGTTTGTGTTATTTGTTTACAAAAATTGTTAAAGAAAAATAATAATAATTTCGCCATAAATTGGGTGAACGTAAAAGAGATTCTTGATCTATTATACAATATGAGCTAAAAAAGCGTAGGTATCATGTGGGGTCCTCTTAGTGCACATGTCCTCAACTTTTGCCAGCCAATGGACTTTTGAGGACAATAATGTTAGGTTTGATAAATACTAGTATGAACCTACAGGATCTTTTCCTAAACTCTTGAAGTAAGACTTGAGGGACTAAATTATGTTTGATAAACTCTATTTTAGATCTATATCCTTTATAAGCGGACATAACGACTAGATATAGGTTCAAATTAGAGTTAAATTTACTCTTATATTCCTATGCTCAAGATATGATTTCGACCTCCATATCCTTCTGTAAGATAAATAGATTCAAAACCATAATTATTTTTTCGATTCCGGTTGATTTATCGCTTCTCAATGTATTTATTTTTAACATTCCGTTTAGATTAGGGAAAAAAAATTTCCATGAAACCGGCGACGATTTTTAATTCACGTTGTACACGAGCAGCGTGAACGAAAAAACGCGTTTGACGTTCGCCTATTCTACAAACAACGCGATAAAACCGGGACGCGCGGGCCGAGAGCAGAAAACTGAATTTCCGTTGGCAAACGTGTATATTAAATCTCCCGCATAAAACAGGGGAAACAAGCTTTTCACGGCAGAATTAGTTTTTGTTTCAAAGTGCTCGCAATACCGGAACTTACAACAAGAACATTCATTCAGCAGTAGAATCAAGTTCCAGGATACGGCGCGGCGGAGCTAGAATATGCAAACGCCGGGGCGTATATTTGACTTCTATTGTAAGCGGCCGAACGAGAAACATTTTTGATGAATTAACCGAGGCGCCGCGGGTTTCCACCGCTTTAAACGTTATCAACTATTTTGATCGAATACCCGCGCGAATGTTGAATTATCCCGGGACTCGGGAGAACTACGTTAAGAGGAACTTTCTTACAGTATCCCGTACTCCAAAAATCTCGCTATGAATATACGATCAATCCGGTAACTTCCAATTTACGTCGCGCTGAAGATGTTTAACTTTTTCTTAACTTTTCAGCAAACAGTTAGGTACTAGTTTGAAATAAGTACAATTTCAGAGCCGAGTTAAGTCGACCCCGGTACAATTTCATAACAAGCAAATCCAACTTCGGAACAAGTACATCTTTCGAATAAGTTAAGTCGTCGAGTCGACAGGGCAACAAATTGTTGGAACGAGATTTCCTTAAATTTGAATTTCTTCCTCGTCCGATTTTCTTTTTTTTTTTTCTTCGCTTCTCCTCGTAATTGAAGTTATGTTAATTAGAGCGTGAAATTAAAGCGACAGTGGGAAGAGGGAACGGAAATTTACTCCGGAAGCCGATAGCGAACGGGTCCAAGATACCGCCGCTTTCTTTTTATCTCAAATTCCAATTATGAGCCCGTTTTATTGCCCGATTTCGAAAATACCGAGCGAACTCTTTTTACCGATGTACCCGCGGCTCTGTATTTTCCCCGTTTGTTTTATCGTACGCTAACCGTGGCCGCGGAAATAATATTTTTTTACCGCACGCTTGCGAGGTTCCTCAAGCGAGAACGTTTGAAAATATCGTTCCGCATATATTTATCAATGGCCAGGGGCTAGACATTAACGTGGGACCTCGCAGCAGCGTGCCGTCGCTACACAGATCGCGCAGAACTTTAATAAATCGGATAATGAAGATCTGGGATAATAGAGAATCGGATAAATCGAGAAACCATAAAATGAAATCCCCCCGGTGGTATATGTACCAAACGAATCGCTCTTAATTCTCGGTATCGCCGGGCGATACATCAAATTTTGCTCACGGTCAGCGGGAAAGTAGCTCGATTTCCACCCCCCGAAAACCGCGAATCTAGGAGAATTTTTCTGCCATTGTATCAGCGCGAAAATCTACCGGCGGTAATTCCTCGCGTAACGAGAACGCGCAAAAAACCATAACGAGTCTGGAACGCATAATATTTTTCCACGACGGGAGTTATGGCCGGGCGAAATTGAAATTCGAAATCAATTGTAGAACAAAACTTAGTTTTGTCGCAATCATAATTTTTCCGCCGAAAATCATCGCCCGCATTTCTCGCGAAGAGATTCGAGTTAAAGCAAAAAATGTTTGTGTCTTTTTGTAAATATTCGTTCGCGAAGGTTTAGAATACAATTTTGAAAAAAAGCGATGGAAGCAGGTATGCCGCGTATAACAGCATGATTGGGAAAGTATTACAAAATCCGTTCCCGAAATTGCCTCTGCGTTGGTATGCGTGTCATGCGTGATCCCTGCAGTAACTCCGCTAATATTTCTTTTTTTTTATTGGTTATCAATTTCTCGTTTAGACCCAGTCTTCGGTGCGAAGAATTCCTCTACACTCTTTTTTTACACTTCCATCGCGGATGCATTTATTTCGAAATGTGATTCTTAGGCTAATATTAATTTTCAAATGCGTGAGCAGGAAATGAGCGCCACGCTAATTGGAGATCAATTAGCTGTTAGAGGATTATCTCGATTATAGTATTATACACGGTATGGATCGTATTACCAATGAATAGACTAGGAAACATGCACTCCTACTCAATTCGTAATAGAATTTCCAACAGACGTGTTAAATTTCAATTACGTAGCATTTTTGCGATGATTCATGGATTAATTATTTGGTCTAAACTACAAATAGCATAGCAGATGACAGAATATTAGGATTTCCAATGAACGTCCCGAAATGTCAATCACCGATTTTGATGAAAAGCGGAGATGAAGTCCTCATCAAAATATTTGACATGTATTTTTTTTTATTAGCGTGGACATTAAAGGGGTGGAAACAGCCCTCTAAGTTAGGGTGACATAACATATTTTGGCGTATATCTCAAGAATTATGAGAAATAGACAAATGTGATAACTATGTCTCTACCAAATTTCATCAAAATCGGTGATTGACATTTATGTTAGTATGTTCCCTTGTTAGGCTAGTAATTTTAGACATTTAAAACAAACTGAATGTTATAGGTTTGTAAAAACCCAAGAATAGTAAAACCCATTGCAATACCATGATGAAACAAAGAGAAAATTAAATAAAAAATATAAAACTAAGATAAGATATATAAAATGTTACAGTAAAAAAATAATGCATACAAATAATTCATATAATAATTCATATAAATAACTCATATAAATAATTCACATAAAAATTCATATAAATAATTCATATAAAAACTCACATAAATAACTCATATAATACTTCATATAATAATTCATACAAATACTAATTTCATATAAATATCCCTTGAATAACCATTATTATATTTTACAGTTTGAATCAATCAGTAAGAAAATAAATTAGCCACGCTAATAGACTTCCTTAAATACGATATAAAATTACATTAAGTCCTCATGAATGAGAGACCGGAATATAGATAGTCCAGAACCTGGAACCATGAAGAATTGAAACTGTCTAGACGTCCTGACGTTAGAATGCCTAATCACTTCCATAATTATTTCTCCCTCTCCACGTCAACAAATAATTCACAGGATCAAACAGCATTAAGCCATTAAAAACAGTCACGCCACCTTAAAAGCGTTGGAAAAATCGATCGAAATATTCAGTCCGGTCGATCTGACGGAGCATCGGAGAAGAAATTACAGCGAAGAGCGACAAGGTTGATGTTTAGCTAAACAATGGCGGAACAGGAGGGGAAAGAATTACCAGCGAAAGTGTAAAAGCGGCAGTCGCACGCTGCGAGCTGCATTACGCTGCAAGCGTAATCCGGCGACGCGACGCGAGCCATAAGAGGCGCGAAGATATACGGGTTGGGGTGACAACGGCATTGTTTGTAGACATTGCGAGGCGCGTCTACCTTCAAACAACGGGAGGGTGAGAAAGAAGGAAACAGCGTGCCCGTGGCGCGGCTGCTCGCGATTCGCGACGAAATGTTAATGACTCGCGATTTTTATGCATATATGAAACATTGAAACGTCGATGACGTTACTGAACTTCATATTTAATACGTATACATAATTATTACGTATAACAGCTTTGAAATAAAAATGAATGCCCGGAGGAGTTTCTTATCTTGAAAGTAAAAAATGCGGCGGCCTCTGACCGCAGTGATAATTAAAACCGGCGCGGAGCAAAACCGGAACTGCAAACAAAAAATGATGCAAACTTCGTAATTAAAAGCTACCGCCGCATCAAATTCCCTCTCGCGCAGTTAATCCACGCCTCTATACATATTTATAAACAGCGGCGAACGCGCAATATCTTCGCCGGCGTCAAACGAAAGTTGCCGAAACTCGAGATTTAATTGTTCGCACTGTATTCAACCGTCGGCCCGTCCCTTAGCCGCGTATCCTCACCGGTGAATGGCCCTAATGAACGTAGGACTTTGCGGGGGCCTACGGAAGTTGGTGTATGAGGTTTACCGGGGGATTCGGGGGTTTACAAGAAGGGGTGGAACGCGATGGTGTCACGTCCGTGGGGAAGTCGGGAAAAGTGAGCCACTTAGCTCTAAGAGAGTGTAGACAAGCCGCCGGAATAATCCAGAAATACCTTTAGATACTCGTTCCGCTAAATCGCTCGAGAACCGTTTAATGGAATGAGGAGAAGAAAGCTTTCGCCACCTAAGAACTTCCTTTTTGAAATGATCGAGACGCTCCTCTCGGTACAACTTCTACCGGAGTTCACGAACATTTCGCTTGATGATACTCCCTTTGTCTCGCCGTGAATATTTCTCGCCCCCGCGATCTCATACACTTTTGTACACGATCTCGTTTAACATACACACACACACAACCGAAGTTTACTCGTAATAAACTAGTAAAGTCTACGATAATTTCTAAACTCGTACAAGAATACTTTACTGCCGTGTCTGACCAATTGCGTGTTATACTACTTAAGTTACAAAATCTCTTCTGTACAGCTGCTTGAAACGATTCATGAAATAATTTACAGCAGAAATCAATACTTCATTAATTATTCTAAAAATAAATATATAATTTAGTATAGCTACTTAAAATGATTCTAGATCCATTTGGCATCCACATATGCAAAAGGTTTATTTTTTTTAGATGGAAAAAGTGGAATATCTACTTATTATGCTCGAGATTGGCTTGTTTTTTTTATTAATCCTTATTGTCTGCTATTTATTTTTAGAATAATTAATAAATATTTATTTATTTGTCTGCTATTTATTTTTAGAATAATTAATAAATAAATATTTCATTTAAATAAATATTTATTAATTATTCTAAAAATAAATAGCAGACAATAAGGATTAATAAAGAAAACAAGCCAATCTCGAGTATAATAAGTAGATATTCCACTTTTTGCATCTAGAAAAATAAACCTTTTACATATGTGGATGCCAAATGGATCTAGAATCATTTTAATTAGCTATACTAAATTTTTTCAGTCATAATTTTTCCAGAGGTACAAGAAGAGGTATATTCAAATTCGAGTGGGACTTATATTCGAATGGAAGTTAGGGGAATGTGAAAATATTGCAAAAATCTCCGGGGCAAGCACCCCGCGGTACGCAGGAATAAACTGTACTCAATTATGCTCTCCCCTGTTTCCACGGACCGCCTTTTACTTCGGCGCGGCACGGTAGCATCGACCCGATGTCGTAAGACACCGACTTTACCGGTTCGACCGCGAACTAGACGGCGAACTTGAGTGCTTGCAGAGCTCGTACCAGATCCTCTATACAGTCCTCCGGAGAGCGTTTCGAACATCCTCTGGGTAGGAAATTAATTTCACGGGAACGACAACCGATACGCCTTCGACCATACTCTGACCTCGTGTGTACCCTGTGTTCCATTTCGCGTTCGAGCCCGCGAGTGCGTAAATTGATAGAATGTGTTAAACACGTCGACGCGGCTCCCCCATCCATTCGTTTATTAAATCATGTCTGCTGTCAATACTTTCCGATTGTTACTTAATACTTATATATTATTAAAGCAAAAATGAGTACAGTTTTTTTTCTAATATTTTAAGTACTTGAGAATCGAAAGTAGATTGTTTATTATGTTGGCATATATTTAATTATGTCAATTGCTTAAAATTGTATGAACTTATAAAAACAATGACAAAGCATATGAATCAGTAAATTAATAAAATACTGTGCAAAACGTTAGAAATTTTGCGAGGCTATTAGAAGAGTTATTACATCTTGAATTATTATGTTAAATGCAAAATTGTTATTTTATTTTTGAAAAAATGTAAGTGAGAGAATTTTGAAATTTTGTATAATCGTTAATAGATGTTTTAGGAATATTTGAAAGTTGGAATAATATTGACTTCGAGGGTGTTATTTAAAATATGTAATAAAAAGCAAGAATTGCAAATTTCCAAGCCTGCTAAACCATTTTGGCATTTCATCTATGAAAAAATACAGATGGAACAATGAGAAAACTTTGTAATTTTGTATAATAGTTAATAAATGTCTTAGGAATATTTGAAAGTTGGAATAATATTGACTTCGAGGGTGTTATTTATAAAATATGTAATAAAAAGCAAGAATTGCAAATTTCCAAGCCTGCTAAACCATTTTGGCATTTCATCTATGAAAAAATACAAATGGAACAATAAGAGAATTTTGTAATTTTGTATGATAGTTAATACATGTTTTAGGAATATCTCAAAATTGATGTAATATCGACTTCGCGTATGTTAATTAAAATATATAATAAAAAACAAGAATTGCAAGCCTGCCAAACCATATATTATAAAAACGTACCAAATCATGTATTAGGCCAAACCTCAAATTGCCAAATAATATGTTAGAATGTTAAACATTATACATTATATATTCTACGTAAATCTCGTTTTTACTCCAGGCTTATCATAGCAAATATTGCACACATCTTTCTACCGCATTTCACAAATTTTTGAGGAAAATAACTTAAACAACCTTAAGATTCATGCCTGCTCATGTTCATCGAGCTTAATATCGTTAGTTGCAATTTCGCTTCTCAGGCAGATCGATCGACAATGCCCAGTAATTCAATTAATACGCTACTAAAGTCACAGAATATCCTCGCATAAGCAACATCGACTAGAATTTGCGCTTCGTAACTCAGCATTCATCGTACATTAATAATTATTGAAATTTAATATGAATTCTTCGGCCTGCTATGACTCCGTACAATAAACGTCCCTTCCTCGGTAATAATGAAGTTATTAATTGATAACTGCACGAGGGAAGGAAGCTACAGGCACAAGCTACGTCAGCGGAAATGGTATCAGAAGCGGAATGCGGCATCGATTTATTCGATACGGAACGCGATCAAATTCCGTACAACGCAACGTGGTAGGGCAGGGTTCGGTTCGTTAAAATTCGACGCGAGCGCGGATGGCCGGAATCGGAAAGTTTGCAATCCGACGGCAAGTGGAATTTGTCAGACGGACCGGAAGACGTCGACCGAGGAGAACAATATCGCACGGTTAATTTACTCGGGCAATAACGCCTAGAATCATAAGCCCCAGGTGTTACGTCGCGAATCTTCGACCCTCATAAACACCGTGCAGCGCGCGGAGACAGCGAGGCAGAGAAATGGAGAGAAAGAGGGAGGAATATATAAGCCGTGAGAGAAAGAAAACGTGAAAGGGGTGAAAGGAGAAGATCGAGGCGAACAGTAGAGACAGAATAGGTATAACACAGAGAGCTAAGGGTGCACCCTACTTTCTTCACTATTATAGTATCAGTGGTTAGAGGTAGAAGTTGGCCGACGGTAGTTCCGTCACGGACGGCGCAGCGACGGCGGCACGCGTTACCATTTCGATCATATCTTTGCCACGGACTTTTTAACTATCCGCCATTAAGGATCCTACCCCGGTTGCTGGCCGCTTTTCGCGCGGCAACCACCCATTCAGAAGTTTCTTCCCCGGCGAGCTGCCGAGAAGAATGCCGCGGGTACCGCATTATTTCGCGGCAGAGGTATTAGGTTCATTGTGTCACTCGGTATCGTTGATTCGGACACCGGCAACGGGGGGTTCGGGGTCGCTTATTGTTAAAGCGGAACAGAGATCCGTTATTCCGTCGGCATTAAAATTAAGTACCCTCGAAACAATATAACAATGATCAAATAATTGAAATAATAGTACCAGGCCGCTTTCACCGTTCCTCGGTGAAAGCCGGGAAGCCTTTTTCGGAAAAACAATACGTTGTACGCGTTGCACGGGATTTCGGTAGATCATCTCAATGCTCTTTCGATCAATATTGTTTCATCATCTTTGTTGCATTTCAATGAATTTAATAGTGGTGCGCACACACTCGCGAACGGGCACGACTGCCACTGTTTAACGATGACCGGCGTTATACTAACTCCGTAGGCAGAAAAGGGACGGGCCGGAACAGAGAGGATAAATGTTTGGTAAGGAAGGCTCGGTGGATGGAGGTAAAAGGTGTACAGCAATTTCCCTCGGCTACCTCTCTCAATTCCCAAGACTAGTTTCCATCCAATTTCATGTTACACGCTCGTAATTCGCGTCCGGATCAAAAATCACTCCGTCGAGTTTATCATTTTTCGAATTAATTGAATGACGCGGTTACTCCATTAAAAATTGAACGAGTTTCTATCAGTTTTATGGAAGGAGAGGATCCCGAGTCGAAAAAATAATTATGGTTTTGAACCTATTTATCCTAAAGAAGGATATGGAGGTCGAAATCTTATCTTGAGCATAGGAATATATAAGAGTAAATTTAATTCTAATTTGAACNAACGCCTAGAATCATAAGCCCCAGGTGTTACGTCGCGAATCTTCGACCCTCATAAACACCGTGCAGCGCGCGGAGACAGCGAGGCAGAGAAATGGAGAGAAAGAGGGAGGAATATATAAGCCGTGAGAGAAAGAAAACGTGAAAGGGGTGAAAGGAGAAGATCGAGGCGAACAGTAGAGACAGAATAGGTATAACACAGAGAGCTAAGGGTGCACCCTACTTTCTTCACTATTATAGTATCAGTGGTTAGAGGTAGAAGTTGGCCGACGGTAGTTCCGTCACGGACGGCGCAGCGACGGCGGCACGCGTTACCATTTCGATCATATCTTTGCCACGGACTTTTTAACTATCCGCCATTAAGGATCCTACCCCGGTTGCTGGCCGCTTTTCGCGCGGCAACCACCCATTCAGAAGTTTCTTCCCCGGCGAAGTGCCGAGAAGAATGCCGCGGGTACCGCATTATTTCGCGGCAGAGGTATTAGGTTCATTGTGTCACTCGGTATCGTTGATTCGGACACCGGCAACGGGAGGTTCGGGGTCGCTTATTGTTAAAGCGGAACAGAGATCCGTTATTCCGTCGGCATTAAAATTAAGTACCCTAGAAACAATATAACAATGATCAAATAATTGAAATAATAGTACCAGGCCGCTTTCACCGTTCCTCGGTGAAAGCCGGGAAGCCTTTTTCGGAAAAACAATACGTTGTACGCGTTGCACGGGATTTCGGTAGATCATCTCAATGCTCTTTCGATCAATATTGTTTCATCATCTTTGTTGCATTTCAATGAATTTAATAGTGGTGCGCACACACTCGGGAACGGGCACGACTGCCACTGTTTAACGATGACCGGCGTTATACTAACTCCGTAGGCAGAAAAGGGACGGGCCGGAACAGAGAGGATAAATGTTTGGTAAGGAAGGCTCGGTGGATGGAGGTAAAAGGTGTACAGCAATTTCCCTCGGCTACCTCTCTCAATTCCCAAGACTAGTTTCCATCCAATTTCATGTTACACGCTCGTAATTCGCGTCCGGATCAAAAATCACTCCGTCGAGTTTATCATTTTTCGAATTAATTGAATGACGCGGTTACTCCATTAAAAATTGAACGAGTTTCTATCAGTTTTATGGAAGGAGAGGATCCCGAGTCGAAAAAATAATTATGGTTTTGAACCTATTTATCCTAAAGAAGGATATGGAGGTCGAAATCTTATCTTGAGCATAGGAATATATAAGAGTAAATTTAATTCTAATTTGAACCTATATCTAGTCGTTATGTCCGTTTATAAAGGATATAGATCTAAAATACGGTTTATAAAATATAATTTAGTCCCTTAAGTCTTACTTCAAGAGTATAGGAAAAGATCCTGTAGGTTCATACTAGTATTTATGAAACCTAACATTGTCCTCAAAAGTCCATTGGCTGGCAACACTTAAGGACATATACACTGTGAGGACCCCATGATACCTACGCTTTTTTAGCTCATATTGTATAATAGATCAAGAATCTCTTTTACGTTCACCCAATTAATGCCGAAATTATTATTATTTTTCTTTAACAATTTTTGTAAACAAATAACACAAACTTTCGCTTTGTTGCTGTATAAAAAAAATTCTATTGTATAAATTAGATTATTTTAAAGCCTTTTTTTTTAATTTATAATAGGAAGTATAAGAATGAACAGAATAATTCATTTCAGATGCATATCAGATTTAAATCCGCATAGTTTGTAAAATAATTATATATAACACAATAAATATTTCAGAGAATCCTAAAAAAATCTTATGTACCCTTAAATAGGCCTTCAGGTTCCTATCTCTTACTTAGACAACTAAATTATAACTACTTTCGTGAACGAACTGTAGGTTCTCAAGGCCTAAAATATAATTTGAGATTTTTTTAGGGACTTATAAGTTCTGATTAGAGTTATATCAAATATACTGAGAAAACGGTGGTCTGACGATTATTAAAAATTGAAATATAGTACCAAAAAAATACTTTCTTTGAGTAATAAATACTTTCCTTCTGTATTTATTACAAATCTATATAGTAATTTCTACATTGTAATAATAATTACTATCCACAGTTACTAATTTTTACTATCCCTGGTTCGTGATTTCTAATATTCAGTTTCTACATTTTCCTTGTATTACTTTACTTTATATTACTACACGCGATTTATATTATTTCATGTATAGATTAAAGATTTTATTATATATTATATAATTTCCTTTGAGTTCAATAAGTAAAAACGATACTAAGCATACAGACGAATTTTTCCTTAAAGTTTAGCAATCATTAATTAAATCCAAACATATGTTTCAAGATTACTATTCAAATATAGTAATTTTTACTTAAATATACGTATTGCATAATAAGTATTTTTAAAATTTTGTGGCTTCGTTTTTCTCAGTGTATTAAGTTCTGAGATAACTCTACTAGTTCTACTTTTTAGATCTAATAGACCTAAACTGGGGTACATTTACGTTTAGAAGATTCAAATTATAGTTAAATTTTCGACTCGGGATGAAACGGTCAGACAACGTTATTCCATGACGTTGCGTTTTATCTATTTCATATTAGACCGCGTTGATACGGGATCGAGTGCACATCGAGCGTAGGAATCGATTAAAGTATTAACGCAAGAGTGGGAACTGCGCCCGGAAGCTGGTCGAAAATAAATTATGCATAACTTAATTAAAATTATTGGCCGACGCTCCGGCGGCCGGCGTAACGAGAATTCTTTGTGACTCGGGACGTGCTGAATCGAGAATTAGATTAAACTTGACATAGGAGTTTTTATTTTCATTCACTCGCCGCGCGTCGTGGACGCGTAGCTCGTAAATAGATGCATACATATCTCTCACGTGTACCCGGAAATAAACGTGAAATAAATATCAATCCGTGGCCGTCTCTCTTTTGTCCGCCGATTTTTACATCGGATATCCCGTTCCTGGCTTAAATTGATTATAATTGATTAAAACCGCCGTGAAATATGCTGATATTGCGTTCCGCTCGCTTGATTTACGCGCCAATTAAATAAAGCTAAAAATTATCCACTCTTTGTTTTATTCCGGTACCGCAAAAATATTTCGTAATTTTTATAAAAAAAACTCAATTAGAGAAGTAATAACCGAATGAACATTTTCTGAAATTTATTTTGCAGATGTTTATGTATAAATTTGTTTAATTTTGAATTTATTATAATTGGTAAATGCTCAATTTTCCAAAATTGTATGATCAGAAATAATGAGAAATAATTTTACTACGAGCAGCAGTAATAAGAAATAATTTTCCAAAATAGTAGGAAAACAAACTGCAGTGTCTTTTATCTAATTTTCTTAAGTGTTTCTATAATTACAAACTTTATATTCAAATTCGCGATCTGTAAAATAAAGCAGAGACGATGCGGTCTTGAAATCAACTGAACATAAGTTATTTAAATCAATTAACGTGCATACAAAGTACAAAATACTCGATTCAACCAATAAATACTATAATATGCTTTTTCCATTTCAAACAAGCCCGTACTTCTTGCTCCCTTTGTTTTTCTCCCGATTCATCCCAGCTTCGCGAAAATATTTTGCAATTTTCTCAGCTCAATTAATTAAAATTAAATAATAACCGAATATATATTTTGCAAATTTCATTTTGCAGATATTTACGTTTAAATCTGTTTACCTTACGATTTTTCATAAAATCATGATATCAATTTTCCAAAACATTCACAGATATTATGAATATGCATTAAAAAAAACAACNCAAAGTACAAAATACTCGATTCAACCAATAAATACTATAATATGCTTTTTCCATTTCAAACAAGCCCGTACTTCTTGCTCCCTTTGTTTTTCTCCCGATTCATCCCAGCTTCGCGAAAATATTTTGCAATTTTCTCAGCTCAATTAATTAAAATTAAATAATAACCGAATATATATTTTGCAAATTTCATTTTGCAGATATTTACGTTTAAATCTGTTTACCTTACGATTTTTCATAAAATCATGATATCAATTTTCCAAAACATTCACAGATATTATGAATATGCATTAAAAAAAACAACACTGTTCTTTTACATAATTCTCTCAAGTACTTGTATAATTAGAAACTTTATATTAAAATTCGCAGTCTGTGAAATAAAGCAGAGTCGATGCAACCGGGAAATTTACGAAACATAAAATAAAATGCAAAACTCTGAATTTAAATAAAAAATTCTACAATACAATTTTTTTCTTTTCAAACGAGGTTATACCTTCTGCTACCTTTTTTTCCTATTTATTCCAGTTCCACAACAATATAATGAAAACTTTTTTAACTCAATTACAGAAGTTGTGAGCAAATATAGATTTTGCGAAATTCATTTTGCACATTTTCTATATAAATCTATTCGTTTTTATTTATTACAGAATTAATAATTGGTAAATTTTCAATTTTCCAAAATAATCCTACAGACCATGAATGTCGATCAAAAAGCAGATATATTTAATATTATAATTTGCCGTAACAATATTATATAATAATTGTTTAATATTCGACGACATTGAACGAAAGTGTAGTAAAATAACTTCGATTCTCGTTAGCAAGATGTATTTCGATCGAAGTAACGCGGCAAAGGCTGCCATAGAATTACTAGAAATTTCAATCGCGGATAACAGTCTGTAAGTTCATAGCTGCTAATAACGGTGTGCGAAAGAAAGGATTTGGTATTAAAATGAGTTCGTAAAACACGCGACACTTCTAAACGCGACGCTGTGTACACGTCGATAGAAGTTAAGTGCCGTTGAAACGCAAGACCGCCAATCGATAAACTTATGGTTGTGTTCGACTTTTTATACGTCGCTCGTGTTCGTGCAAATTACTACTAATAGAATGGTTATAAGGCACGCGTACGATGAAATCGAACCAGCAACGAGGTAAGTATCGGCAATTCAATCAGTTGGACGCGGAGAGGAAACTAATGAAAGATTAATTATTAGAATTGAATTAATCTTTAATTCCTATTTCTAGTTAGAACGAACTGTCTACAAAGCAATCCCGCCCTTTGATGTCTACGTGCTACGTGCGCAGCAAATTGCAGCTCTAATTTTAATTATTCGTCAAAAGCATGAATCCCATAATCAATGCATTCATGCTATCGATTCTGAGAAACCTCTCCTGAACGCTCGCAACAACAAAGTAGATCGTTCGAATTAATTAATGGAATAATGCCGAGGAGCTTGTAACCTGCCATCCACTCGAAGTCTGATCAAAGATAGCCCATATCTATTACGCTGTTCTAGCGAACTTTTCGATAAGTAGGAATCCGATCGGAATCCAGCAAAACTGATATGTAAATGTACACGTTTCCAATTCGTATAATTACCTCCTTCGCTTGTATCAGTCAAAGAATCTTTCATAATTAAAGAAATTAATGTAAATAGATTGCTTTCATCTGGATAAATCAACCTAACCATGAAATGAATCTGTAGTAATTCGAATTTACATACCCAAACGGATGAATTTCTTGACTCGCATCTGTGGACCACGTTGCTGAATCGTACACGAAGAAACAGGAAGAGAAAAACTGCTCCGAACACTCCAAACACGGAATTATAATCGATTTTGAAGCATACAAACTTTTAATGATCACAGCAATTAAACGACACATATGTGTAATCGTCGAAAGACGTAACTACGACTAAAACTTTGTTCGTGCTAGTTCGACCCCGCAAGGTAATCGAGTAGTAAACAAAAGGACGAAATATAATAGCGGTTACGTCATCACCGATCGGGACTGGGTACTTTAAAATCGCTTGTTATTTTAGTACGCAACATGGGTAAAAGTACACAAAAGACTCCGTGAGTGAGATAGTAGACGGACAACAACAGGTATGTTTTGCTAATAAGCCTACACACACAGTTATATAACATACTAACATTGTAACACTATCGTTATTTTGTAATTTCTTTACTACTTTACAACTTTTCATTAAATGATTTCATCTGGAAGTAATTTCATACTCAAAGCTGTGGTTTGAATATGTTCGGTTACAGAAGTCATGTAGAATAGTAAATAGAAATATAATGTCAGTAAAATGTGCATTTCCTACTGAATTAGGTAAGATTCGTTTCATTGAACATGATTAATTCATTTAATTAATGAAGAGTGGATCTGCCAAATGTGCTATACAGCTGTCAAATACAAAAGGGATCCTATACAATTTTTTGTTTCGTGTGAAACATTTTTTTCTAACGTCAATAGTTAATGAATAATTTGAAAAAAAAACTGGTTTTCTCGTTTTTCATCAATTATTCGTTAAATGATCCTAGCGAAAAATATTTCCGACAAGAGTTGCAGCTCTAGTCGTCAGCTATAAATGTAATTTCTTCGTAGATTTCACGATTTAGGAGTATTTGAGGAAAAAGGAAATCTTTTGCCAAAAGTTTGCTGTTTAGCCGGATTTACCAGTGTCCATAAAATGCCAATTAAACGCACTTAACTCGTTAAATACTAAAGTTACAAGAAATATGCGTTGAACCTTTTTGGTAGAGGACGTCATTGCCTACAACTTTTATTTGAAGCATCTTTTTAAATTAAAAAGAAAAAAGTTTTTATTTTTCCGAGATTTTGTCAAGGAGTACTATACCATAAAAGAGTTTACTGTTTCGACAGCGGGAGCAGCCAAATTTTTACGCAAAATAAAATATTCATGACATCAGCATAAAAGATGCATTCTACATAAACATTTCATATAAACATTCTAATATATGCATTCGTCTTTTAACATGTTTTATATATTCTTTAACATAGCAAACACTCTATATTTACTACTAATACAATTTTTCTCTAAACACATAAGATCCGCAATCTGTTCATACATATTTTTGTTATCGTCACTATTTCGCAACTTGTAATTCTTGTTGATCTAACTTTAAACAATTCAATGCAAAGAGAATTATCCTCTGTTTATTCTCGACGAAAGAACAATACTAATTATGAACGTCCAAAGTTTGCCAATTTATCGATTACATTGACTCGAAGTTTTAAATTCGATTAATGGGAACCGCAAACGCGGCAATAAAATAAAGAGTTTTTATCGGTACGCATCGAGCCATGGAGGGAAAAGCAGTGCCGCTTTCATGGAACTGTTTCATCGTCTTTCAGCGAAGCCCGTTGAATAGCGATGCTTTGTGCACGTGCACCCAAAGTAGTCCCTACGGGAATTGTAAATCTCTAGAGAAAAAGTACTCGAGGAGATACGGGAAAGCGCGAGCGAGTTGCTCCAGGTAAACGCGACTGTTCGCGACAGGTTTGATGCTGATGCTGACGTCACTGTATATGCGCGTATCCCATGAAGGTACACGTATACGTATATGTATATGTATACGGTAAACAGATACGCAACGTACGTCGCAGTCGAAACGACAAAGCGAAGGAAAAGTGCAACGGGGGACAAAAACTGAACGGCTCGCATGCGACTGTCTGAGATATGAGGATGGATTGGGACGAAGAAACAGAATGCATGCAGTTTCATCCGCGGATGATACCAGCAAAGGCGAATAACAATACTCGATCGATCCAATTTTAATCCGTCGAATGTTTATGCAGGATTTATTGGAAAATTGCAAAAAACCAATATGCAAATAAATATCCTTTCCTAATTCCCTCAAGTGTTTTTATAATTACAAATTTTATATTCTGCGGTCTGTGAAATAAAACAAAGCAGTCTCGATTGAAATCTAATGAATATCAAAATTTTTAACCGATTAATTTGCATATAAAATGCAAAATATTCAATTTAAGCTGAAAAAAGTCACAAAATATGCCTCTGAAGAATGACTTAACCCTTTAAATAGAAAATTCTACAATGATTTTTTCTTTTCAAGCAAGCCAATACCTTCTGCTATCTACCATCTACGATCGTACTACGCAATAAATTAAGATTTTGGCTGCGGTTCTTGGCGTTCGGACGAACGGTAAAAAACAAGTTTTCTGGGCTAATGCCCGGCGATACGTTCATTGGCCTGGCGTTCAAATATTTGCCANAATTAATTTACATATAAAATGCAAAATATTCAAATTAAGCTGAAAAAGTCACAAAATATGCCTCTGAAGAATGACTTAACCCTTTAAATAGAAAATTCTACAATGTGATTTTTTTTTCAAGCAAGCCAATACCTTCTGCTATCTACTATCTACGAGCGTACTACGCGATAAATTAAGATTTTGGCTGCGGTTCTTGGCGTTCGGACGAACGGTAAAAAACAAGTTTTCTAGGCTAATGCCCGGCGATACGTTCATTGGCCTGGCGTTCAAATATTTGCCAATACTTGGGAATGATTTCAGCTCTACCGCTGTGGCTGCGCTTTATCTTTATTTTCGTAAACTCCATTTCAATTGGCCGGGTCAATTTCTCTTGATAATTCTGCGGCGTGTACAGACGCGGCGCGGCGCGGCGCCGCGCGTACTGGAAAACAAGTTTCGTTCGAAGACTGTATCTGCAGCAGTCAAGCGTTCAGACGTGAGAACGGAACTGCGTTCGCTGGTGGAATTCGATGTAATTTCGATTTCAACTTCGCGCCGAGTTCGCTTTGTTAGTCGAGTTCGTTGATCACGAAACAGAAATTCTACCCCGGCCGCTGAAATATTCTAGTGGCCTCGGATATCCCCGAAAGAAAATGGTCTTGGATATTACGCTCACATGCTTTCGTCAATGTTTAACGTTCAAACAGCAGCTCGCTGGAATTTAACATCGACCGGCAATTTCGCGTCTCTCTTTGAGCCTCGCCGGTATCCCTTACGTTCTGTGTATTCTTCTCGGCCTTAGATAATTCAAAATTTCAAACAGCGAAGGGTTGATAGTCGAGAATTGTTTATATATATTTATAATTAATTTTGTAGGAAGGAAACGTTTCCGATTCGGCGTTAAGGTAATCAAATATTTATGGGCGCGCTTGGTTAATTCCATTTTGATTGCTGTTCGCCTACAATTAATACGTTTTAACATTTGCGGGAAATTTCATTACAGGAACAGTTCACGGGCTCGAATTATTCACAAATGGGACAAATAACGAGAGGAGTTAATAGCATTTCTGTGAATTACACAAACGACGTTTAGCAGCGAGATTGGGTCAATAATTCGGAAAATACATATCGGACTTTCTAGTTCTCGATAATTCAACGGGACACGGGAACCTTTGAAAGAATCCAAATTAAATATTGCAGCGGAATCGTTGCCCGGAGTCTCGTTTTTCAGCGCGCACGACCACAAAATGTATCTTTGAGCCCGGGGAAAATGTATCCCTCAAAGGATATCAAGCAACGATGAAGAAGATGCAAATACAAAGAGATTGATTGCAAAAACAAACGGCCCTTGTGCACTTTCCGCGCAGTGCTTGCCGCGTTAACTCGTTCGGAANACTGTATCTGCAGCAGTCAAGCGTTCAGACGTGAGAACGGAACTGCGTTCGCTGGTGGAATTCGATGTAATTTCGATTTCAACTTCGCGCCGAGTTCGCTTTGTTAGTCGAGTTCGTTGATCACGAAACAGAAATTCTACCCCGGCCGCTGAAATATTCTAGTGGCCTCGGATATCCCCGAAAGAAAATGGTCTTGGATATTACGCTCACATGCTTTCGTCAATGTTTAACGTTCAAACAGCAGCTCGCTGGAATTTAACATCGACCGGCAATTTCGCGTCTCTCTTTGAGCCTCGCCGGTATCCCTTACGTTCTGTGTATTCTTCTCGGCCTTAGATAATTCAAAATTTCAAACAGCGAAGGGTTGATAGTCGAGAATTGTTTATATATATTTATAATTAATTTTGTAGGAAGGAAACGTTTCCGATTCGGCGTTAAGGTAATCAAATATTTATGGGCGCGCTTGGTTAATTCCATTTTGATTGCTGTTCGCCTACAATTAATACGTTTTAACATTTGCGGGAAATTTCATTACAGGAACAGTTCACGGGCTCGAATTATTCACAAATGGGACAAATAACGAGAGGAGTTAATAGCATTTCTGTGAATTACACAAACGACGTTTAGCAGCGAGATTGGGTCAATAATTCGGAAAATACATATCGGACTTTCTAGTTCTCGATAATTCAACGGGACACGGGAACCTTTGAAAGAATCCAAATTAAATATTGCAGCGGAATCGTTGCCCGGAGTCTCGTTTTTTATCGCGCACGACCACAAAATGTATCTTTGAGCCCGGGGAAAATGTATCCCTCAAAGGATATCAAGCAACGATGAAGAAGATGCAAATACAAAGAGATTGATTGCAAAAACAAACGGCCCTTGTGCACTTTCCGCGCAGTGCTTGCCGCGTTAACTCGTTCGGAATGCAATCAACGTTACATCATACACAAACGGACGCGATAAAAACAGAGGAAAAAATGGGCAAATATGGATGCGTGCTCGTGTCCATCGGCAAACGCGCGATTTACCGCGTTACCGAATTACTCTGTGTGCGCGCGTCGAGTCCGAGGGACGCGGCGCTCGTCAATTTTAATCGGTGAAAATGGCCTCGCAGGCCGGCGAGGAAGACGCCACCCGAGGAGCATGCATATTTTAAATTGCATCCTGCAAGACGGCCCGGGCTCGGCTTTAAATTTAACGCGCCGGACGACCAAGTAAACACTCGATCCTGGTTACGTAGACCCAGAATTTTGTCCGCCGCGATAAAGCACAGGGAATTAAAAAACGGGACGGTTCAGAGGGAGCGCAAACTCAAACGCGCCCGGTCGACATTCAAAGGTGCAGATTTTATTCTGTCTTCCCTTTGACCGGCGAGCCGCGATCGGTTTACTCCTGGATTCCATTCAATTTTGCATATTAACGTAGTTGTTGCCCTACTATCGGTCAAGAGGAGCTTGAAAAAGAAACAGATAGAAAAAGCAAATATTAATCTTGTACAAAAGTTCAATGAATTTTCGATACTCTTGGTTTAGCCAAGAATTATCCTAAATTGCCAGATGATATAAACTGCGACTGTATACCTTTTATAAAATGACGGATCATGTGAACCGCTATTTTAAAAGGGTGGAGGTACACGAGTCATATTTTATGCTATTATGGTTTTACTTTTCCTCCGCGTCATCCTCTTGCATTTCACCGAAAGCAACCCCGTCGTCGAGTATCTTACTCACCTAGCGAAATCCTCTAAACCCGTACATTACACAAGATACGTGCATGTAGATTCACGAGTAAAGAAATAAAGAACGAGCTTTGTAACACATTTCATTTCAAGAATATGTTCAGTTTAAAAAGGGAGCTTGATTTCCTAGTATCTTGCTTAATGCCACCAAAATTTATTTCAATTCACTTAGGAGAATTTTTATAGTACTTGGATTGCCTCAAAGAATGAGTTCTGTATTCGATAATCAATATTTTAATGAGTATAACAGACATTAGGCTAGGCTAGGTTTATATTTATATTAAGGATATTATGGTTAAAAATGATGGAGGGAAACAAGCTTACGAGATAGAAATTTTATTTAAAAAATGCATCAGTCCCTTTAATTAAAACAAAATTAATTATATTGATAGCTTTCAGTAATTGTAAATAAATTTCTATGGTTCCTTCCTGAGTATGTAATTATAATTTGAATACTTCTGGATTTTAAAAATCATCTAAATCGATGTGTAAAAAATAGAAAATTGCTGTCTCCAATCTTCTGATATTTTGATTACACTTTAATTAATATCCAGTTCGACAGCCTCGAATAGTTCATATTACTTTTTCATAGCAAATTAATACCAATAACATGGTACAATAATAAAATGTAGAAGTGTCATGAAGATTTCATCTCTAATCAATTAACTATGACTAAACACTTGAGGCAATGATTATTCATGTTACTAACGTCACCTACTAATTTATAATGCAAAAGCTAGAAAGAAAAATTTTTTGACATAAGCTACATATGAATTTTCCCCGAAGCTGTCCAAGTGAAGAGCACTGTATTTGAAACGAAACTCATTAATTCTTTTACCAGCTGCCAGGGTAGATAATGGAAAACAAAACAGTATACATAAAATTCAGCCGGAAGGGAAGAGCGACTCGATCAGTAATGGAAATGCTACCGGGCGCCATTTCATTTCAATTTTCTTTATAAGAATAAAGTACCGCGTACGGGCATCACTCTTTATTTCGCCGAGATGAGGCCAGCTGGCCTTTTTGAGCCCCTCTCCCGCCGGCCGAGGGTGAGTGACAGGCCAGACAAACCGATAGCGGAGAATCGAACGTCAGCCAAATGCTATCTTGAAATAAGTTAAGGACGACAGACGACTTTAGTTGTAACACAAAAATTGCAACGCTAAGTCGAGGATGACTTTCAACCTGACTTCTGTTACTCTCGGAGATGGGAAAAGATTTGGCGGGACGCCGCGGGAGAGGACGTAGCTAAGAACGGAGGGACAAAGAGTGGACGGGAAAAGAGGCGAGCGAGAGAGGACAGGAAGCGAGCGGGGAAGATGAAACGGAGGAAGAAAGGGACAAATAGGGAGATTGAAACGAATGTCGGAGAGGAGGGGGATGATGAAAAGAGGAAAAATCGAGGAAAGCGAGGTGAAAAGGGAAAAAAGCGAGATAAAGAACGAAAGAGGAAACAGAGGCGAAAGGTGAAGACGCCAATAAAAGGGGGAGAGAAAGAGAGAGGGTAGGTAGCAACGGCAGCTTGTCGGAGGTAAGCCGGAGCGCGTCGGCCGGCCCGGAATGGAAAAGGATAGCCAAGCAAATAGGAATCTCGAGTCGACTTAAAACGCACGGCGACATAATCGCGCGCATTCGCTCGACAAATATTTGACGTTCAAGACTGCTCCCCGTCTCGCGAGGCACAAAGTCTCATTTCGTTTGCCTCCACCCCCCCGCGTCCGCCTTCTTCTTACGCCGCGGGAGTAACGATGATGTTATTTGCGCTTACCTTTCGGCGACGGCAATGATAAGCGATGATTTAACGAACGAACTAATTGTAGATTAAACCGAATTAGATCTTAATCCGCTCTGAAAGATTAGCCGACGGAAATTAGAACCGTAAGCTAACAATGCGAACCAATTAACCTCGCGCGCGATGATTTCCAGCGTTTAACTGTGTAATTCCCTATCTCGATCGGCGCGAACTAATGCAAATTATACGACGCCTCGAGTCGCGTCCGCATCCAATTTTTTTATCAACGAACATGTGCCCAAGATTCGCCGGGTTTAGGCGCAACAAGAAGAGATAAATCGGAAGAACTTGAAGTGTGGCTATTCCAAGTACCCGTGAGTACTTTTCGAGGGGCGCTCATGCATATGCGAATGCCGAATGATTATTCCGAGTATTACAGGGCGGCGCGACGACGTGCTCGAGGAAGATGCACCTGAAAACTAGCACCGGTGTAACCGCAGCCAGTGGCACCGTCAGCTCGACGACAACCACCCCCTGCGAACACCCCCGTCCCCTCCCATTCCTCACCCGTTGTATATCTCTTCTTTGCTTCCCTCCTCGTTACCTCCATCCCGGCTCCTCTTTCCTCCTTCGTCCGCTTCCGTCCTCCCCTGGTCCCCCGGCCCCTCTCGCCCCGTCTCTGTTGCTCTTTTTATTCAGCCGGTTCCAGCGGCGCTCTCGCCGCGTTTCTCTCGCTTTCGACGCAGCTCGAGCTCGCGATCGATTACGAACCCCGCGTCGCGTCGCGTCGCCCCGTCCGGTGCCATGTAGAGTCGTCGAATCGGATTTCAGAACGACTCACCTGAAATTCTAATTTAAGACACCCAGGGATAGAGACGGAAGGGGGGGGGGGCGGGCGATGGAGGAGAGCAGATAGGAGCCGGGGAACCAGGACAGATTCTCTGCTCCTGCAGCTTCCACGTCCGCACGAACATCGGGCCGCGTCCTTGTGCCCGACGAACCGTTTCTCTTAATTGAGAGCTCGCCCGGTTACGTCGTACCTCTCATACCCGAAATTCATCGAATTACCGTACTGAGACCGGACGAACGAAACGATCTTACGGTCCTCGCCGGACCAACGCCGGGAAAAACCAGGCCGAACCTCTCGATGTTGTGCTATCTTTATACCAGCTACCAGGCTCAAGCTACCGTCCGAAAATTCGTTTTAATAGCAATTTCCCAAACGCGTTTTTACAGTCAAATTTTCACAGTCCAAGAGTCAGGTTATTTGTTAACCCCTTGGGTACATTTGACGTCTGAGTCACGTCATTTTAGTTTTATTTTGTTGTTATTAATTTATTTTTGTTTTGCAATTCTAATTACTTGAAGACATCTTAATACTACATGTGTCACCAATATTTTAGAAATAAATCAATTCTTACGTAAAATGTAGTGCTTTTATATACTAATCCAAGCAACCAAAAATTATGTTCCAACCGTTCCACATGTAAATATTTTCTCAAATAAATCCGTACCCAAAGGGTTAACAAGCTTTAATTATTCTATCAGGTATTTCTTTTTAAAATAGTAATTTTTATAGATGGATAGTATCGGATTCGCGTAGTAAATATTGTGAAACGATTTTGCGTTGTATAGTAATATTAAATGCTTTCTGTAACCGGCGGGTATCAGCTGACAGTTCTGCGACATTTTTGAAAGATTCAATTTGAAAGTTGCGGCCCCCTACGCCCGGCAGATTTAATGTAAACTCTTTTGGAAGTTGTCGACGGTTAAATAAGTGATTTATACGCAAATGTTTGCGAGCTGCAGTTTGATCGAATTCGCCGTTTCGCAGGAGGGCCCGACCGCGAGTTTTCTTTGCGCGGCAACTTTTACGCAACGCGACGTCAAAACGTCGATTATTTACCTACCCGCGTTACGGTTACGCCGGCGGAAGTTGAAAAATCGCGGCGGTTGATACGAGCGCATAAACTCCCGGCATATATATAGTATCGATTTCGGTCGATGACGAGATCTGGGTTAAACTCGGGCGACGCGACGCGGTCGAAATCTCGTTAGCGACACCGTTTCAAGCTTGTCCTGCGGTGCTTTAATCGCTTTGAAAGATTACCAGCCTAACGCGGCATCACCCGGATCCGGAAATTTCATGAATCCTCGGATCCGCCGATGGCCGACGCGCTCGAACGCGCCTCGTTCCCCGGAACGACTAGAAAATTTTGCTTTGTCATTCATTGCAATTAACCATTCGTTACCCACTCGACGCAGTCAATCCGGGCGTATAGAACGGCCGCGTCGTTTCTCGTAATCGTGACGAGCAAGCTTGTAACAGTGCTGCGAGCTCTCCCCGGTATTGAATCCTGACTTCAATCGAATAATATAATGAAAGCGAATTGCAATCATTTTCGGAATTAATCAATTGTTACTGTAATAATGTAGTATTAATACTTTGCACAATAGTTATTCGCTGTGCTAGGTTCCAGGCTACGCATGAAAATGTATGAGGCTTATTTCGCTTCATGGAAGCTATTGTTTAACTCGGTTATGATTATTTAGCGAGATACAGTGAATTGTTTAACATAAGTTTTAATTTATTCAATAGCTGTGCTCGTCGCGATTTATATAAATAGAATTCAAAATGCATAGAACTGGATATTTCAGCAAGTCGCTGAGTCATGGAATTTGAAGGATATTGAGGATTTTGTGAATGTACTTTTTCACACCCTTAGTGGATCATTGATGAAAAATGCTGAACTATAGTTTTAGATATTTGCATCGATATAATGCTCTCTCTTTCTAAAATAAAGAGATTGATATCATTCAAATATTAATGAAGAGATTGATTGAAAAGAGGTTGAGAGGATCACAATGCTTATTTGATTTATCATGTAGTTCACAATGCTTATTTATTTATTATCACTTAATGCACTTATGCAGGACATAAAAATGTATTTAATTGTGTCAAATTAATTATGCGATGAATTGTACAATTAAGAAAAGAATGTCTGTAATATAAATTTATAATTCACATTAGATTAAAGGAAAATCAGAGGTGGGAAACTTGAAGTACGTCTGGGAAATCTGAATCTGTCAGACAATAATTTCTAAAATTGGACTTTACTAATGGTTTTATAATAAGATAAACTAATTTCATTAATTTTCCAGTCTAACAGGCTATTTTTACGAATCGTTGCACTGTCTTAAAATATTCAGTGCTCCGCAACGAATATCGACGAGATTAGTCGAACGTTTTCCAGTAATTGAATCTCAGCAAAATCAAAATTTTGTGATAAAAATAAAGATGATCGTGTTCTTTCCGTGTTTTTAATTTAAGCTTGTCAAACTTCAAAGAGGTTTATTACAGGTACAATTATTGCAATTATTATGTAATTTAAATATAATGCAATTATTACAAATAATATTGTCAACTGTTATATACGACGATTATAATCTTTTACAAATATGTAAATAAAATAACATGTCGAAATGTCAGATTTAGCAATAATTATTTCTACGTTTAAGGACAAGAAGACTTATTGTTTCTTAAATTTTTAATAAGTTTATCTCTTCGTATATTATAAAGTCTTCACTGCCACAAAATATGATCCAGCTCTTCAGATTCATAGCCACATTCACAGCATGAATTTTTGACGTCGCCAATAAATGCAACATAAGCGAATACCTAGCAGCATTTTACGATAAAATAATGCACAAGTCCAGTTATCGTAAGAAAATGACTGAAACGTTTTATAATAATGGGCTATTACCCAGTACTGTGGCACGGTCCAAACGTGAATGAGCATGCAACAGCATTTAACGTCGGGAACGCGATGCATACGTACAGCTCGCGTGTCTGATTTCGGTAATAAAATAGAATGCGAGACAAAAATTGGATTACCATTGCTACGGTAACGTCTGATGGAGTTACGGCGTTATATCATCGTGCCCGTCTCCCAATCCAACTTTCGGAACTAATAACAAAACGTACACAGCGATAATTAATTCGTTTCCAGAGATCAAAATTAGTTTCGCCCTTAATAACGCGTACTCGTTCCGTTCGCTCTCTCGGTTTCTCTCCCGCCCGCGCCGCTAACCCTTTCCCCCGGCATGCAATCTCACGCAAGTGGCGCTTCTAATTCTGCCTGCAGCTCTCTCTCGGCCAATCTCCCATCCTCGTAAATACGAGTTACACGATGTTTTCCATCGTAATCCGGCGCAAACAGAGCGATTCCGAACTTCCCGTGAAACGATACGTAACACGTGCCGTACACGTGTGTGTGTACGTACCATATACGTATCACGGGTATCCGGAGAATACAGGGTACGTTCTTCCGAGCGGACGCTGTGATGCGAGCTGACCGGAAAGCCCACGGGAAAATTAAGCGTGCCGGACAAGTTGCTCGAGTGGGCCGTGCGTAGTTGAAACATACCCATAATTAGCCTGAACGTATTCCCGTGGGCCGGCGACTCTTCTCAATGAACCTCGACCATCGCTGGAACCGGCCTCAACTTCGCGTTCCCATACTCGCGGCCCAACTTGCCCGCGGATAATTATTTCAATATGGCGAATTGCAGGTTGCAGGTCTTATCACGGATTTTATCATCGATGTCATAATCCTTAATCGTTCAAATGTCAAACAGATCATTAGTAGCTTTTTGGGAATCTATTCTTTGGGAATCTAGCCCTTTGAATCTGAAGAACTGAAGGATGTGTGTGTGGGATTAATTAATGGATTAAACTTCGTTAACAATTATGGACTCTAGTGGAATGGAAGAGATAAGGTGTAAAAACGGAATTTCTATCACATTGAGAGTAGAGAAAGAGACGTGAAGATCTGTTGAGGTAAAATCTACCACACATGCGCCTACAATAGCATAGACTTTAATAAACCTTGATCTATTATTTTGTTAGCACATGTAATATTTAGTGAATTTAAACCCTAGCCAGATTACTAGCATTTTAATTTATCATACGGTTCACTTTTGACACACTGTAAACACAGCTCGATATGTATTAACGCTGGTGTGGGTTTGAATTCGCTTCGTAACAATAAACGGAACGGCGAAAGCCTTACACTTTAACATAAGACTTCGGTACACGTAATTGAACAGACATAAAGGACTAAGTGACACATATCAATATGACCGAAAAACAGAATTCAGTTTTCTACAATATTATATTACATTTGACGAGCGTGTATTGTGCGCTATTATAAATAAATGAAGTTAAACGCCAGAAATATGTATAAGTGTATTAACTTTCTCAGTCAACTAAAAACCAGTTACAAACAGAATAATCGTTTTTGCGTCCGTTCTTTACTGAAATTGTAATTTGGCTGTTATTAGATCTTGAAGAGGACCGGCATATTGGTCGAAACGTCGATAAATAAATATATAATTAAACTAACTTGAAATTGGCATTTATTATCTTGTCCGCAAAAAGGTCATAAAGAATCAAATTTAAATATTCAGTTGGACGTAAACTATTTACATAAAATATAAGGTCTACAAGTATATCAATCTTCAGCAATTAAAGGATTGAGACACCCAGAACAACGCATTGACAATACATTTGAGGATCAGTGCCTAAAGTGTCTGTTACGCGTGTTTCGTCGTATCAGGCAAAGTACATAAAGGGTGTGTAGGGTTTAGGGCGCGGGTGGGCGCGAGCTAGTCTAGTTTTTACAAACGAAGCCGGGGGCGAGCTGGCATCGGCTCAATCGTCAAATTAGCCCGATTCCAGATGGCCCGAAGCCCTAGCGCCTAGCCACGTGCTCTTTATCACCGCGGTCTCTTGCATTCGTTTTCATGACCCCGGGCGGCGTAGACGCGCGCTCAATTGTCCCCGCTACTGTGACTCCGCTGCCATTCCACGTACAATGGTAATGTTGCCTTCTGATTTTCCTTTGCCGACCCCGCGAGGAGGCCCCCCTGAAACCCCGGCCAGCCTCTCGGTCTCTTCCGCGAGGCTTGTCTCGTTAATGGTTTCTACCTCTGGCTCCGGCGTACACGCTGGACACCGCCCGGCCCGAGTTCGCAGACAATTTCAGGCTTCGAGAGGACGTCGTTAAGGAGCTTTCTCCGTTTACTCCTTCCTGATTTCACAATCTTCTCCCCCCGCCGCCGTTCCCCCGCCCTCTCTATCCGCTCCTTATTTCTCGTTTTTGGCGCGATTGCTTTTTCTAATTGGCTCCGCCGCGAGCTCATAACGAAGCGGCGCTCGTTGTTATGAAACGGAACGCCGTTTATTTGATACTTCGCTCCATTTCGTCCGCACGATCGTCTTGAGGAATTAAATTAGCCGGCCGCGGGCTCGGTTAATGAGCATTTCGCGGCCGTGCCGCACACTCTTTTCAACTGCGTTGATGCCGCTAATTATCGTACGCGCACCCGGTCCACGCTCACGCGAACGCAGCTACCTTATTTCATTATAATTGCGGCCGTACTTTCAGAAATTAAACGCCCGGACTTCTTTCCGTCCCCTCCCTCTAATAAATTTACATCGCCGCTAAACGGCGTAAATAATGTACAACGTTATTCGAACTTTGGTCGAACACTAATAGCAATCTTATTCCACTGGCGAGTTTAAAGTTCAGCCGGGGTTACTTTATCACCGCCGTAACTCTTCCTTTACTTTCGCCGAACTATTCAAACGAGTTAATCCTTTTATGATGTCAACGCTACTTTTTCCGGGGGGGGCGTCTGCGATAGGGCCGGCCGCGCGCGTATATCAACATTACGCCGCCGTAACGAACATTGAATTACACCGCGGGCGAACTTCATAATTAATATCTCCTTAGCCGGTGAAGTTAATTTGGCCAGACCAGCTGTAGTGTACAATTGATCGTTAATTATATCGCGCCCTCCCGCAATTTCTATTTGCGCCGCGACGCGCCCTACTCGGGTTTATCATTTTTTATCTTTATTCTCACTTATCCGTTTGTCCGTAAATAACGCGGTTCGACGCGGCGGCGGGGGCGCCCGGGGGGGGAAACGCAATTATTCGCGCACTTATCGAACGTCCTCGACGCAATTTAATTACAACGGAACGTCGCAACGGAAACAGTATTATCTCTATTGCTAACGAGCCGCAGGGGCTCGTTATTTACGTGTAAATTTATGCATAAATTTGCAGGAACCGGCGCGCGAAGAAAATTCCTCGCGGCCAAGCAACGATTGTTGCCGGAGTAAAATATTGCCAGCCTGCGAACCTTCCATCGACAGAGGGACAAAAGTACTCTCTCATTCTCTCCCGCTCGCTCTGTCTTTCGCGCCAGCGTCGCATAAATTACTCACGCATGAATTTACGCTGGTTACCGATAAACGGAATTTGCACAATCAACCGGCAACCCCGTGACCGAGTAAAATACAGCCGGTCCTCCCACGCGCGGCTATACCGACGACAAAGGATCAAAAGTTTTTCTGCCGCGTCGACCCTGTCGACGTGGATTATTTATGAAAAATATTTGCGCGATCGAACGGCACTCACTCGTGTCAGAACGAGGTGCTCCTGCCCGTATCGTCCGACGACGCGTGCCCGGGTGGTTTATGGCCATCGATAGACATGATGAATGCGCCTTGCGAGGTGCAACTGGAATTCGTATTCGCCCCCGGACGAACGGCAGTCGTTCCCCGGCATCTTTTCTATACGGATGAGACTTTGTTTTTCGAAACGGCTCGCAAGAAGAACGACTGAAGTTTGAGCGATGTAACGGGAGACTCGATAAACGCGGGGTCGGGCGCAACGCCCGGCGATCAAAGTAAAATGCGCCGGATCGCACTCGACGTGTTATGTAAAACATGTTAGATCTACGGAGTTTCCGACGTTACGTAAAAGGTGAGAGTCACGTAGAAGGAATCTTTTCATCAAGAGTGATGCTACAAGAAATGCTCCGCCTTTAAAGCACGAAATTGCCTACTTCTTATAATCTTTTATGGCAACGCAGTGAATGTAATATGAAATCTGTTTTATGAATTTTGTTGCACGCGCTTTGAAGAGTGTTTGTAAATTTTTTCGGGAGAGAAATATTGCGTGAAACTTTAAACACGCTTTTTTCGAAACCACGGTTTTTTAACTGGATGGGATTATAACTCGCACAGATCACTACCGATTCACTTTGACTGTAGCTCGGAAATTCTCCATAGAAGTATGGATTTTGTGTTATATATTCTTTTTGACTGATCCTCAAAATTCTACTTCAAATATTCTTGAAAACAAGCGGTTTATTAAAGATTCTTATATACTTCTGTGGGTTTTTCAGATTGCAAAAATTATGTATTGGTTTTTTTGTTGTAAATCGGAAATGTGTCATTGTCGAAGTGTAGGATTTATTATAAGAAATATTCGATCATATTATATAATATAAATATTTATGAATGAATCCCTCATTTATTTTATTCTGATTTTGTAAAGAATTCTTAAATGCTTCTTGAATTCTTGCAAAAATTCTTTACGTACTTCTGTGGATTTCGTAGATTCCAAAAATTCTTATTCGAAGTCCAAAATGTGCCATGTGTAGGATTTTACTATCAAAAATATATATTCAATAAATATTTATGAATAGATTTCTCATTTACTTTATTCTAATCCTGTAGAAAATTCTTAAAGGCTAAGTTTCATGCTTAGAATTCACGTTCCCCTTTAATCCTCTTTATCAATCCTTTTTATTTATATTTTTTATCTACCCTTTTATTTACCCCTCCTCTTAACTCCACATCTATTTAACAGTAACTATTTGAACAGTCTTAATTCACTAATTATTCCTTGAACTCGATTGTACTTTTATAAAATTAGCATAAACTTTAACAGAGGAAAGAATCTCGAATAAGAAGTGGAGCAGTTAAATAATAAAGCGGCTTGTCAAATATTTATCAGCTTCGGAACAGAGAGAAGTTCGGAGGGTAGCGAGGGAAACCGGGTAAAAATTGTTGCCAAGCGAATTTAAAGGATTTCCTAAAAGCTCCATAAACTCGTACTACTTAACGGTTAAAGAAAGCTTATTTACTATCACGCTAGTCCCGTAACGAAATGAACCCGATGCATGCGATCGGATAAAATAGCAGTTTCGCGTGGCAGGGCAAGAAAGGGCGACAAGAACGTGCGCGTCCGAGCGGCATCAATTACAAATTAACGCGGCGCTATCGATTCGAAATACCACGGTACGCGTCCGCGACGCGTACATATGCATCTCGCGCCCTGTGCGCCGTGTATCGATTCGGCAACCGGCCCGTTTCGTAAATTACATAAGCCGTTGGCCTGTCCCGGCGGCGGGTTTCGCGAAGAATGCGCCGATAAGCCCTGGTTCTGTCCGTCTTGCAGCGGGTCGCGTCGCGCCACGGAACGCAATAATTTTCCCGGCCCGTGTCGCCGCGATTATACATGAAAATACTTGGACGTCGCGTCGCTCTCCGCCAAGCCGAACCCTTGTTTCCACCCGTGTAATGTACTCGTGTCCTCCGCTCGGGCTTCCGGGATTAAAGATCGTAGACACTTCCGCTTCGCGTGCCCATCCCGTGAAATAAGCGAAGTCCACCAATTTCTACTTACCTAAGCATGATTCCGCTATCAGTTGAACATAAAAAACAATGTATGAATAAAAATTTGTAATGAAAAGTGGAAATTAATATACAGGGTGGATCGCTACATTTTGCCATCTAGATTTACGTCATTATTATTGCGCGTAGTAAACAATGTTTCAGATGAAATTGAATGGTTCAGTGAGGTTTACACGATACCAAGAATATTTTTGTGTTTATATCATTTTTTTTTGAGATATGGAGGTCACCTTAATTTTTTTAAATGGAACCACCATCTTTTAAACACCTACGATGATAGTCCCTTTCATTAGGAATTCAATTACTATAATTGTTGAAAATCACTCAAGGTGCCGGCGCAGAAAAGTATACGAAAACGTATAAGTAATCGACAAGAAATTTTTGAAAACATTCACTAACATTGAAGGACCTTAGCATGTTTACTACAAGTCTTACTTGCGATAAACGTATTCTGCTTTCATATTTTAACCTTGAACAATTATAGTCACTGAATTCCTAATGAAAAAGACTATCATCGCAGGTGTTTAAAAAATGGTGGTTCCGTTTAAAAAATGAAGGCGACTTTCATATCTCTAAAAAAAAGCACATAAAATATTCCTGGTATCGTGTGAGCCCCACTAAACCATTCAATTTCATCTGAAACATTGTTTGCTACGCGCAATAATAATGACGTAAATCTAGATGGCAAAATGTAGCGATCCACCCTGTATATATTTCTGAATCAGGCAAGAAATAATTTGTTATCAATTTTTCAAGTTGAAACTATGCAATAAATTAGAGAAGAAATATTCTATAACAATTCGTGCATCAAAATATTGAATAATATTAAAAATACTTTCTGTTGTATTTAATATAAATGTTTATTACATTAAAAAATATGCCAGTGAATAAAAATTGACAGATACCTGACAAAAATTTAGCGATCCACCCCGTATATATTTCTGAATCAGGCAAGAAATAACTTGTTATCAATTTTTCAAGTTGAAACTATGCAATAAATTAGAGAAGAAATATTCTATAACAATTCGTGCATCAAAATATTGAAGAATATTAAAAATACTTTCTGTTGTATTTAATATAAATGTTTATTACATTAAAAAACGTGCCAGTGAATAAAAATTGACAGATACCTCACAAAAATATGCATGGGCTTTGAATTGAAAGAAAGCAAAAGTACAAAAACGTCAGCATTGGCACAAAATAAATCGGCATTAAATTTTCCGCAGAACCGAGTCTGGTTCCATTGCGAATTCAAAGAGCGGAGAATTCTACACGACGCGAATCATCTTGCCGTCGTCGTCGGGATGAAAGCCGGTACGCGAATCGTTAGCCGGTGTTTCATTCGGCGCGCGTCTTAAGGTCGTCGACGTGGTATCGTCGCGAGTCATTAAGAATCTGCGCGAAAATCATGACGATTAAAAATATCCCAGGTGATTACAAACGAGCGTTAATGGAGAAAATGGGACAAAGGCGAATACGCGTAGGAGGGTGTACACACAATGCGCGGTTGAGCATCGCGGCCGGGACAATTATTGCCGACGAGTGGGCGTCCAGGATGAATGTGACACGATTTGCGAGTCGTATTTGCGGTAAAAGAGGGGCCGCCGCTGTCGTTTTCTTCGCCCGCGCCTATACCTGTTTCCTCGTTGTCTCCCGGTGAAATCGCGCGTTCATTTTTCACCCGCGCCTTCTTCCACCCCTCGCGTCCGCTTTCCCGCTGTTCGAGAGACGCGCTCGATCCACCTCCGTCGTCCCGTTCCTCGGACTTCTTTTCCCTCAGACCCTTTCGCGGACCAGAGCTCCACCCAGCGACTCCTTTTCTTTCTCTTCCGGCTCCGTTGTTCTTGCCGCTACCGCCGACACCTCGCGCCGGCTGCGTCCTCTTATAAAAATACCCGTCTACGTGACGAGATTGGACAAACCCGTCGAACTCGGTCCTCGCTAAATAAATTTCTCCCACCCACCGAGTCATAGTCTCGCGCCCTTTTTGTATAATAAATGTAATAACTCCGGGCGTTGCATCGGCCGATATCAAAAGGGGAGGCGGGAACGGGACAAATCCCTCGACTTCGCTCTTTATTCCCACTCAGGACACCTCCGCTCAAAGCGAGGAGAATGAAAGAGCTGTCGTCAGGGAACGTTGTTACGAACGTAAGAACTCGTCTATATTTTTTAAGGAAATCGTTCCTTTAAACCGACGCGAAGATAAAAAGACGAAATTAAACGGGGGAATATTGTAAAGTCTGTGTCTGGCTCCTTTGTGCGCGTCGGCTGATATCCGACGGGGTCTCGTTGTTCTATGAAATTATGTCAACAGATTTATCCTCCATCCGGCGGCGCGGGCTCCTCTTTCTGCCGCTGCGATTCGTCTTGCCAGCTTCAATTATTATCTATATTCGTGGCACTCTAATAAATTGCTGCGTTTTAACAAGATCAGGAAAACAACGACGGGGGAGTGAATGTAAATATCAGCGCGCGCTATCTAACAAACCTGGTCGTATGTGTTCGCTGATAATAGTGCTTTCCATTCTTTTTATCCGGATATACCGCTGCCAAGTTGAATGTAAATAGAAAAGAAATGCGTGCGCTGTTCGGTAAACAGTCGTGAATGGATTAAAAAAATTAAGAGACCTTGATTGGAGTGAAAAACAGAGAAGAGGAACTACGGATTGTACGCAATTAAAAGGGTATGACTACAATTCATTCCCTTTTTTTATTTTTGAGTATTCTCGATCTAATCAGTAGTCGTGTAATGGAATCTGCATCTGTCAGTGTTTGTCTTCGTCCTGTCTATTAAAACTTTTTCGCCCCAACTTCAATCATTTTATGCATTTAAATTATGTACATCTCCATGTTTATTCCACGAGAATTCGTGACCTGGATGTCGAATATAGGTACGTCCGTTCCCAGATTACTTAAACGAACAAGCAAAAACGAAATTAGTCGTCCTCTACTAATGCAATAATATTTTAACAATAAGCTATTATAAGTATACGTCGGAGTAAAGTTATTACGATTGTATCGAACGTAAATTGAAAGTGACAGACTATTAAGGTATTTATTTTTAATCGTTTTGGCTGCAATCTCATTTGATTTGGTATAATCTCATTTAATATCCGGAGTTATCCGTGTTTTAAATATTGTATATATTCTATAATTTTGCTAATCGTGTAAAAAGATATATCTTAATATATAATAATTAAATATATAGAATATTAGAAATTATGCTTCAGAAATTTCTTATAACCGAGAAAAACAGGTCGAACAATTTTATAAACTCCTCTGTAATTATCATTTTTCTAAAAGTTAATTGCTTCAAACACTCGATACAACTTTTAATTACATGTCTTAATTTTAAATTGATGTAACTCCGAAATGGACACCTCAATTTACTTCAAGTCTTCCATTCAGGNCGCGTCGGCTGATATCCGACGGGGTCTCGTTGTTCTATGAAATTATGTCAACAGATTTATCCTCCATCCGGCGGCCTGGGCTCCTCTTTCTGCCGCTGCGATTCGTCTTGCCAGCTTCAATTATTATCTATATTCGTGGCACTCTAATAAATTGCTGCGTTTTAACAAGATCAGGAAAACAACGACGGGGGAGTGAATGTAAATATCAGCGCGCGCTATCTAACAAACCTGGTCGTATGTGTTCGCTGATAATAGTGCTTTCCATTCTTTTTATCCGGATATACCGCTGCCAAGTTGAATGTAAATAGAAAAGAAATGCGTGCGCTGTTCGGTAAACAGTCGTGAATGGATTAAAAAAATTAAGAGACCTTGATTGGAGTGAAAAACAGAGAAGAGGAACTACGGATTGTACGCAATTAAAAGGGTATGACTACAATTCATTCCCTTTTTTTATTTTTGAGTATTCTCGATCTAATCAGTAGTCGTGTAATGGAATCTGCATCTGTCAGTGTTTGTCTTCGTCCTGTCTATTAAAACTTTTTCGCCCCAACTTCAATCATTTTATGCATTTAAATTATGTACATCTCCATGTTTATTCCACGAGAATTCGTGACCTGGATGTCGAATATAGGTACGTCCGTTCCCAGATTACTTAAACGAACAAGCAAAAACGAAATTAGTCGTCCTCTACTAATGCAATAATATTTTAACAATAAGCTATTATAAGTATACGTCGGAGTAAAGTTATTACGATTGTATCGAACGTAAATTGAAAGTGACAGACTATTAAGGTATTTATTTTTAATCGTTTTGGCTGCAATCTCATTTGATTTGGTATAATCTCATTTAATATCCGGAGTTATCCGTGTTTTAAATATTGTATATATTCTATAATTTTGCTAATCGTGTAAAAAGATATATCTTAATATATAATAATTAAATATATAGAATATTAGAAATTATGCTTCAGAAATTTCTTATAACCGAGAAAAACAGGTCGAACAATTTTATAAACTCCTCTGTAATTATCATTTTTCTAAAAGTTAATTGCTTCAAACACTCGATACAACTTTTAATTACATGTCTTAATTTTAAATTGATGTAACTCCGAAATGGACACCTCAATTTACTTCAAGTCTTCCATTCAGGTATAATATGATATAATATGATATATAACTATATTAACTACTTATTTGCAAAATTTCAAACAGATATCACTATTAACTTATAATCAGAGCAACCTTAAAATTCGCGGGAGTGGATCTCCTCTTGACGAGCCGACATCGTTTGCCGGGAGAAAGTTTAATTGCATTTATAATGTGGCCCCCATCGGCCTGCAATGCCCACCATGGAATGCGCGGAAATAAGTGCTTTCCGTCGGACCCGCGCACAAAGAACCGCATTAAGAAAATGTATTTCTCTGTTCGCCCACGCGTCTTGTCATTTCAACTTGAAATGAAAAACGAAACGGAATAAAAGTACCCGGGTATCCCCCGTCTCCCTCTCCCTCTTTCTCTTTTTTTTCCTGTCTCCTTTTACGCGTTGAGGTTCAACGAATGCGATACTTGAGACCCTCTCGCCGATACGTTGAACGCGCATTACACAGTATCTGGGGAAAATTGAAAATGCTGGAATTTTTGCTAGCCCGCAATATTATATACGTATATACTCTTCGAATAAAACCGTCCGCGGCCGGAGGAAATTCGATCGACTTAAACCGATCGCGAATATTCCGCGATCCTATTTCAAAATTAGATCACCCAGCGCGGGCCATGATGATTCAGTAATTCCTGCCGTGAAATCCTTGCGCTTCCGTCAAACCTTTGTATTTTTAAAGAGGATCACGATCTGAGAATTTTTTTTAGAAAACGAGAAATAAATAAATTGAATGAAATGATCTTTCTTCTCTAATTTTTACGCAAGTGCATGCTCGAAGGATAATTAATAAAGGAACATCGGTGAGAAGGTAAGGGGACTAATCCGACCGGAATAGTGCCTTCAGATCTTTAAATAATACGAGCGACCGAAGTGGGGGGGAAATGAATTCATTATTCCAATCGAGGCTGGGAATGAGCGGAATGAAACGGGGGAAAAAGGAAGAACTCGAGAAAAAGGAACGAAACTTTATATGACGATGAGCGGAAATCACCGGCGATGAATAATGCGCAGTTGCAGCGAATCGGACAATGAATCGATAACAAACTGGGTCCGATTCGACTTAATTAATTGTGCTCGTTGGCACGTGAAATCGATGTTGCCGATGAACGTGATGCGTTTTACCATAAGACAGAGTTACCGTTCCGAATCGAGTTCTCCCGACAAAAGAAAAAGGAATCGGCGGAGATATAGGTGATTGTGCCGAAACGAACTAAATGAAATCTCATTTCTATCACGTTCCCTTTAATACAATTTTATTCCTTTCATTGTTTTGCTCTCACGTTATTTTGTTATCTTCTAACATATTTTGGGAGGTTCATCTAAAATGATGAGGAAGATAAAGGACAGGCTTTGATAAGATCTATTTTTAGCTTATGATACTGTGTTATGGAAGTTTTGGTATTTTAATAAATACAGGATTTATGCTTGTATAATTTTGGATCTACGTTATTTTATTACCTTCTAACATATTTTCGGAAGTTTATCTAAAATGATAAGGAAGATAAAGCATAGGGCTTGGTAAGTTCTATCTTTAGTTTATGATACTGCGTTATGACAGGTTTGGTATTTTAATAAATGTAGAATTTATGGTTGTACAATTTTGCTTCAACATTATTTTATTATGTTTTCTAACATATTTCTGGATGTTTATCTAAAATGATAAGGAAGATAAAGGATAGGGCTATTTTTGACTTATGATACTGTATTATGACAGTTTTGGTATCGTTTTAATAAATACAGAATTTATGGTTGTATAATTTTGCTACTCACGTTATTCTATTATCTCCTGATATATTTCTGGTTCATCTAAAATGATAATGAAGATAAAGGATAGGATTTATCTTTAGCTTATGATACTGTGCTATGACAGTCTTGGTATCATTTTAATAAATACAGAGTTCATGATTGTATTAATTTTTAGTTTTGTCTGAGAAGCACATTTATTTGGGTAAATTTACTTTCTTACAGGTCAAGGGGTCAGCTGTATATATATAAAATAATACTCTAAAAATTATTCTTATCAACCCTGTCTTTCCTAAATGATTTACTTTGCTAAGTATTATTTTATATTTATAGATGAATCCTTATAATCTACTGTATGTTTGCATAATTATAATTTTTAATTTTTGCTGAAACTAAAAACACATTTATTTGGGTAACCAATTTCATTTCGTACATATCAACAGTTCAATTATAAATATAAAATTATACTTTTGACATTACTTTCAAAATTACTTAAAAAAATTAATCGTTTAGAAAGGACAACAATTTATAGTATAATTTTTAATATATTTTTATATTCAAGAGTTCAACCATAATAAATGCTTGAAAAATCATCCTTACCAATCCTCGTCCTTTCTAAACTCATCCTTATACATATAATATATTCCATATGAATCATTTGAATATCAGAGAAAAACTTTGGCTTATACCACTGCTCATATGCAGGCTGGCTTGATCCGAAAAGTCAGAATAGAACAAACAAAAAATATAAAGTTTCGCCTTGATAAAAGTTCGCAATTGCATCCCGCAGGTGCATCTGCGGAATATTCATGGAGGAGCAGAAACAATAAACCTTATAACAATATTCAGCCACATCTATATTACACTTCAAAAGGAAAAAATAAAACAATCAGTGTATGGTTACGGTTCATTCCATTATACTATATGAACAGTAGTCCAAAACCGTTTTATTGATCCATCATGAATAGGAGAATGAATGAATGCAGTTTACATAAAATGCGCATATGAAATCCAGATATCGAATGAAATGTATTAAAAATGAAAAACACAAATAATTTACGCTCCCCGAATAATATTCATGTCATCCCTTTTTAATGCCTCGAAAACATTTTTATTCCCAGAATAAAAAGTTTGCTCGTTAAGCAGTATAAAAAATTCTATTCGTCGGCGGGAAAAGTTAGGAAAAAAATATAATTTTCAATAACTCCTGTCATAAATACATTCGAACATAATTCATCGTAGATCCCGCGCGCGCGGGCTTAAGGTCTTTGCAAAATTTAGTAGCAATTATGCACGCACGATTAAGGCAGCAATTTTCCGAGAAAGAGACAAGTGTTTCCTGCACTAGATCGTCCCGACTTGCCGCGCGCACCACTCCAGACATTATGAGAATAAACTTCCGGTCGATATGCGTCTACTTCCGTGTCCCCGGGCGATTCCCCCGCCGCGGCAGCGGTCCGCGGAGAATAAAGCGAAGGGAGAAAGAGAACCGGGAACGCGCGCGCGGATATTTCCACAGCAATTATGCATGCGGCGTTTCGCAAAGAGATTTCTTTCGACTAAAGGGTCAGAAGAACGACCCCGCGTGCCTTGATAACCCGGCTTCCGGTCCCATTGTTATCGCCCAACGCGTTCAACATATTCCTCCACCGTGAACGCATACCTTACCAGTGTTTAGCGCTGTTACACGATTGAGGCGTTACCCCGCCATTAAGAAAACTAATAAATCTGAAACGTTATTTTATGAGAGCCGGGGAAATAAATTAACGCGGAGGGGGAACCGGGAGAGTGATTGCTTGAAAAACCTTTGATTTAGCAGGCGTGCATTTGGACTGCCGGAGCGAACGAATCGGAAAAATGCGACGCGCGCCCGTTACTGGACGAGGGGCACGATCTGCGGTTGCGGTCGTCACGGAATTCCGTGAAAATCGTGTACCGGCCGATTGTAGGCAACAGCGGGTTAATCATGAACGGCAAATGAGCGTATTGCAGCTACGCTGCGATGACATGCGCGCGGAACGTGAAAACTGTACATCCGACGGTAAACGTGATCCTCCTGGCAATACGGCCGCTTGTAATTAATGTAAAATTTCGAGCACGTGTGGCTATTAACGAGAGCGATATACGCTCGCCATTGACGTGCTCGCGTTTCATCTCCTCCTCCCCCCCCCCCTCTCTCTCTCTCTCTATCGTTCACTTTTTACGCTGCTCTGATTTAGGCAATTCCAAGGATAATTGTATAGTTTTGTTTCCGAATCAAGGAAATGAAAATTTAATACAATCATTTTATAGTCATTGTGCGAATAAAACAATTTTGACCATTTGGTAATGAGAATTAATGGAAGAAAGAAATGGAGTCATGTCTTTTCTGTGAATTACAAGTTTTTGTGAATAACTTCATTTATTTGTTATTATAAATTTATGATATTATAAATTTGCGATATAAAAGTTGATACAATTGAAAATGAGAATAGTAACAGCAAAAATTGTCATTATCCAATTTTATAGTAATGAGCAGAAAATATAATTATATGATTTTAATAACGTGATTAGTGAAATTGTAGAATATATTATATTTAAAATACGTATGACTTCCTACAGAAATTAAATGAGATTATGGTACAGTCAAATAAGACTATAGCTAAAACAATTTTAAACAAGTGTCATAGTTGTATTATTAGCTGTCACTTTCAATTTATTTCCGACACGAGCTACCAATTCTACTCTGAAGTATATTAATAATAAATTGTTATTAAGAGTTCATAAAAACATTTTTTTCTTTATTAATTGAAGCCTCAAAAAGGCTTATTTTCGCCACATTAATTCATTATAAACGTAGATAATTAAATATAATCTTATAAACGTAGCTAATTAAACATAATCTTATAAAAGTAGATAATTAAATATAATCTTACAAATGTGGATAATTAAATATATTATAAAACGCACATATAATTAAATATATATTATAAAATGAGTAATATTGTAATAAAAGGAACCATAAACTTATTGTTAGTGATTATTAGACATTAAAATTGATATCTTTAAGAAAAGGATAATAATTGTATTTTATATCCTAGTACAAGGATAAATAAGGCCTTAGGTCCCAATTCCTGACACGAGCAAACGAACTCTTTTCGCGTCTGAAAATAAAAGTGGAAGAATCCGGATCCTGGGAGGATCAGACGGATGATGACTCGACGCTCGCCCCTTTTATCGACGATTTCTCCACTCGAACACGTGACAGTTTAATTAATTACTTTTAATGAGCGCAGACGCGCTTGA
>SMSR01015899.1:0-17102 GCA_019453355.1 Ceratina japonica | reverse complement strand
GAGGATTGAGAGTCCACGTACGCGACCAGAGGTCCACCGCTGTCGCCCTACGAAGAACAAAGTAACGTGCAGAGCAGACTGCATCTGTGTCGTTCGCCGATTATTTACCTGACAAGTATCCTTTCCAAGACCACCGGCGCAAAGCTGCCACCCTTCCACTATACCCCACTCGAGTCTGTTGTCCCTTACGCCGCTGGTAAAGCTCTTATTGCACTCTGTTTGCGGTACCAAGTTCACACTAACGTATAACAAATCATCCGATCGGTCTCCGCCTAAAAGAATATTACAAATCAAATACGATCGTCGGGAAACGTATGATCAACGAGTCTTACCCCATTCTACTTGTCCCCAGCCCACGGCAACCGCTTTGCCGTTGCTCGGAGTGTCTGGGGAAGCAAACGGCAAGCAGCAGGGCCTTATAAATGGGCCGAACGTCACGGGCTCGTTCATCTTGAGCAGCGCGACGTCGTGATATTCCGAGGGTCGTTTGTAACGGTCGTACCTTATCCTCTCGACGACTTGCCTCGTTACCGCTTCCGTATCGTTGTTCGAACGATACAAGTTTATAGCACCGAATCGTACCCAGGCCGCTTCACCCCTGACATAATAATTCTAAATTCTACCCTGGCGCATCCTTATTCATTATGTATTTACCAGTTTTTGTTGTAAGTACAATGTGCTGCGGTCAAAACGAATTTCTCCGAAATCAGCGTACCGCCGCATTCCCAGGCGATACCTTCGTCCGAGTTGTACCCAACAGCGGCCATAAACAGGAACTGTATGAGTCCTGCTTTTGTACCGCCAATGATAAATTTGGGAGTGGTTCTCTGGTAATACGTGCACACTGCAAAATACGATTGACAAACGGGATCAGAAATATTTACCAAATGCATTATTATATTTAATTACGTACTTTTTTGTGCTTTGGACCAGCCGGGAGCAGCTACAAGAGGCGTAGTACTCCTAATAGGACTAGGAGCAGTAGTCGTGATAGGGGGTGCAGAAACGGGACAGCATACGATGGGGTCATGGTGGTCGTAGCCGCACACAACGCTTGGATATATCCCTCTGGATATGTTGTTGTAAACCGGAGTACAGTTGTGAATACGGGTGCACTTACCTGCGAATCCATTAACGACGCACATGTCATCTGAAAGAGCAATTAAAGTCAGTGCGAGAATTCTGGAGTTCACATTGGAATAGAATAACGGGATTCTTTACGGTTCCACGGCTCGCGCCGAATTCTTTCTCACGAAAGAAAAATTCAAACGTTATCATACACCGTTCTCCACAATTCGTTACTACAAGATCTACTCACGTTCGTCCGTTTGGGCCCTACAGAATGTTGTCTCGCTCGAGGCAAGCAAAATCAATATAAACGTCGATAATTTAATCATAGCGGTTCTCGTATACAACGTCTCGTCGCTTCCCCGTCTGCTTCTACGGCTCGTCTTCCTTGGCGCGCACTTTTTATGCGCGTGTAATAACTTCGATGAGCGCGATTGGCTGCGCGAGGGCTTAATGCGAATGTCAAGGACGTCGTATTCTCTTTTCGAAGGATGCAGCGAGATCCGAGAACAGGTTCAACGAGTCAACTATTCTCGTATCTCTTTGAAGAGTTCAGTGTGCAGTTCCGAGTATCGCCGGTTCTCGGTAAACATTTTTCTCGAACGGGGAATACTGCGTTCGTTCGTCATCGGCGAGAAATCCGTCCGCATTTTCCTTATTGCCCTTTACTACGTCTGATTTGCCGGCCAATTCATTCGTCGTTATACAACGCTGAGTCAATATACAGATATATATATGTATAATACGATCTTCCTCATGCGTATTAAATTTCTGCTTAGCGATGCGTCGATCGGAGCGGGGGAGGGTCAGAGTAAAATAAGTAGACGGAAGTAGTATAAAAATGTAAATCTCACACTATGTCTTATCTCAATTACAAATCTGGCCAAACGGTATCTTCTATCCAGGAAAGGTAGTTGTAAACGCGAGTATAAACACCGGGACTGACGCTGCCACACAGCTTTCCCAAACTCGTAACACCGATCAACGTGTACATGCAGTAGTGATCTGCACTAAAGACGACCAACGGCCCGCCACTGTCTCCCTGAAAGCGATAATATGATTCTTTATGAGCGCATCGAAAGCCGCGGTCCGTTAATCGACCTCGGAACGCGTGTGCTGTTACCTGGCACGTGTCCTTTCCGAAATCACCGGCGCAGATCTGCCGATCCTCCAAGATTCCTGACGGGAGTCGGCCATCGGGAGTCGTGAACGATCTGTTACACTCCTGTTGCTGTATTAAACTGATCGTAACTTTCAACAGATCGTTCGATTGATCGCCAGCTAGCAACGGAAGAGTCGGATTAAAACGAAATGATGAAGAACGGTGGATACACGGTTCAGTGAAACTTACCCCATTCGACCTGGCCCCATCCGNAAACAGTCGGATTAAAACGAAATGATGAAGAACAGTGGATACACGGTTCAGTGAAACTTACCCCATTCGACCTGGCCCCATCCGGTCGCGGTAGCCTTGCCGTCGTTTCCAGCGTCCGGCAGCTCGTACGGCAGACAGCTGGGTCTGACCCACGCGTTGAACCTCGCCTCTTCTGCTAATCTGAGCAACGCGATGTCGTGGTACTGCGCCGGCCGCTTGTACTTAGGATGTTTTATCCTCTCGACGACGCGGATGTCTTGCGGTTTCGCGTTGTCGGTCGTGCTCTCGAGGTTCAGATCTCCCACTCGGACCCACGATGCCGATCCCCTGATTTCATCGAATTTCGTATGATTAATGCGGTATGTATTGTTTTGCAAAACGTCTTCGAACGCAAACTTCCGTTACCAGTTTATATTGTAAATACAATGTGCGGCGGTAATGACGAATTTTTTTGAGATCAGGGTGCCACCGCATTGCCACATAATGCCTGTCTCGGGATTTCCATACCCGACCGCGGCCATGTGCGGGAATTCCATCGGGTCAGCTTTTTTACCACCGACGATCAGCTTGCGAGAGTTCGCGCAAACCGAAACGTTCACCGGCTCCCTATGCGCGCCCGCCAAGACCGGCGGAATTACCATCTCGTATACGCTTTTCGAGAACTCCTCGCATTCTACAATGACATCGCCAACGTTTTACATCTTTTAACAAAAAAAAAAACCCGGATGCTCGTGGAGAAGGGTTGCTCACTTGCTCGTGCTCTGGCGCCAACCCCAGCAGCAGAAAGCCGTGGCCTGGTCGTCGTCGTCGTCGTTACTTCCTCCGTAGACACGTCTATTATTGGTCCCCTGGTCTCATTAGGTATCGGCGTCGATACTTTGTCCGGGCAGCACACGAGAGGGTCAAAGTTAATGTAGCCGCAGGTCATCCGCGGCGGATTGCCCCGCAGCAAGTCCTCGTAAACCGAGGGACATTCCAAGATACGCTTGCAAATGCCTGGTGAGTTATCTACGGTGCACTGGCTCCCTAAAAATCGCGATGCGCTCAAGAATGTGTGCTAATTCATCACGGTCAAGCTATTTCAAATCATCGTGTGCTATAGGAATAATTGAATGAGAATTCAAAGAAGTACTTTACCCTCGTGCTGCGCGTTGGAGAACAAAGCACCGTTAACGAGGAGGGAGAACGCTATTATTGATGCTGACAGCGTCATTGTTCGACACGATTCGTTTTTCCCGATCACTTCCCTTCTTTCTGCTCGATCACTGTCTGCTCCGCTTCTTCCTCGGTACATCTCTTTTGTACGCCGCTCCACCACCACCCGGACGTCCGCGCGGACGTTGGTGGTGGAAGAAGTCACCGAGGAGGAGGAAGAGGTCAGAGTATTTATCTTCTATGCGACAAAAGCTGTTAAACTAGAATCGTTTGGAAGTCCCCTGTCGATTGACGTCGGTTTGCTAATAAACATTTTTAATTTACCTGTTTACTCTAGCACAGGTGCACGAAAACAGGTGTAAGAGGTACTGTTTCTCACACAAAGTGGGAATCCGTGCGGTAGAAAAGGAGTGCAGGGGAAATGATTGTAGAATCGAATTCAAAATTCACACAAAGTGAAATTCGGCGTAGATGTGGGGACCAGATTATATTTCTCCAAAAGAATACAAGTAACAGGGACGTTAAAAAAGGATAAGCGTGAAAGAAAAACTCAATGCTTGATAATAACTTTTCATATGTGTATTTCCATTTCATATAAATCATCCGATAACACGACTTCCAAAAGGCGATCCTCGAAGTCCAACTTACAGTTTACCTTCTATCCCATCGGCCTCGTTGCATTTCTCTTTNGGCTCCCTAAAAATCGCGATGCGCTCAAGAATGTGTGCTAATTCATCACGGTCAAGCTATTTCAAATCATCGTGTGCTATAGGAATAATTGAATGAGAATTCAAAGAAGTACTTTACCCTCGTGCTGCGCGTTGGAGAACAAAGCACCGTTAACGAGGAGGGAGAACGCTATTATTGATGCTGACAGCGTCATTGTTCGACACGATTCGTTTTTCCCGATCACTTCCCTTCTTTCTGCTCGATCACTGTCTGCTCCGCTTCTTCCTCGGTACATCTCTTTTGTACGCCGCTCCACCACCACCCGGACGTCCGCGCGGACGTTGGTGGTGGAAGAAGTCACCGAGGAGGAGGAAGAGGTCAGAGTATTTATCTTCTATGCGACAAAAGCTGTTAAACTAGAATCGTTTGGAAGTCCCCTGTCGATTGACGTCGGTTTGCTAATAAACATTTTTAATTTACCTGTTTACTCTAGCACAGGTGCACGAAAACAGGTGTAAGAGGTACTGTTTCTCACACAAAGTGGGAATCCGTGCGGTAGAAAAGGAGTGCAGGGGAAATGATTGTAGAATCGAATTCAAAATTCACACAAAGTGAAATTCGGCGTAGATGTGGGGACCAGATTATATTTCTCCAAAAGAATACAAGTAACAGGGACGTTAAAAAAGGATAAGCGTGAAAGAAAAACTCAATGCTTGATAATAACTTTTCATATGTGTATTTCCATTTCATATAAATCATCCGATAACACGACTTCCAAAAGGCGATCCTCGAAGTCCAACTTACAGTTTACCTTCTATCCCATCGGCCTCGTTGCATTTCTCTTTTAACTCAGGATCATACATACGTGCATACATAAAATTAATAAAACCGACTTTACGCAAAACAGATTCCCGCTTAAAAATATTTTGTTTGTATATACAGTTCGGTACCCGATACACGCGAAGAACAAAGCGTCTTAGGCTATTCGATAATGATTCGTATAACGCGTTTTTATTCCGCTCGATATGCGATGAACTCGTGGTCGCGGCACGAGACTCACGCGAGAGTAACATTAATAACCGATAGATAATAACAATAATAATATGCGATAAAAACCTAATCTCGAGTTACGGTACAGTAAAATTAAAGGAAAAAGTATATCTAAATATATGTATAATCGCTCTATCTATAAAAAGAAAAAGGGTCGAATATGAGAGACGAAGTGTACGTGATCGATTAACGAGGATTGCATTCATATACACTGCGCGTTCTCCCGCCCGAAAGTGGGACGTTTGTACGATCCCGCAAAAGCCTAAATGAATTTTTACGAGCGAACTCGACGGAGCTGGAGTTTACCGCGGCACAGAGGAGGCACTCGGTAAAACTTATCACCGTCCAGAAACGAGCCGGCCGTTGACCGGTCCGCGCCTCGTTCACTACCGACTAAACGAACGAGATCCGCGTACGTCCACCGACGACGGAGAAGGCACCAGGGAGACCCGTCGGACAAGTTTTACCGAAGCCCCGAGAAGCCCGCGTCTTGCAAAACGATCTTACGATTATATGTACATACAGTCTCTGTGTTTCCGCGTTAGGATATCAGTCTTACGGCTCTCAAGAGGAAATTTGTTCACGTTCGTACTTCCCTACGTCACAATATAAGCGATTCGCGTGCGTGCCCGTTCGAGCGGCGTCGCGTCGCCGTACAGAACGTACGTCGCGGTCGCGACTCTTTTCTTGCAACGATATTCGCCTTACAAANTGTCACAATATAAGCGATTCGCCCGCTCGAGCGGCGTCGCGTCGCCGTACGTCGCGGTCGCGACTCTTTTCTTGCAACGATATACGCCTTACAAAATAATTCGACGGACAGAAATCACGGTGACGATACACCCTGTACTCGCGCGCGCGACCTCCTCGTGCTCGACCGAAAACGGGGAACCGTGTCCCGGCGCTCGACGACCGCGGCGTCGACTTTCATCGTGTTTTAACAAATGTTTCAAACGATTCTTTCACGCGAACATACATTGACATACGGCTCATCATCGTTTCACTCTCATCCTTCCATTCGGTCCTCGCGATCGAGACGAATCGCAGAGGAACGTCGATTACAGGGCGAAGGTCGTTCGTCGTTCCTCTGCGAAAAGTGCCTCGCAAAATTCGAACACGATACACCGGTCGCGACATTTCAACAACATTCTTTTTCTCAGCTGAGCCGGTGCTCGGTTCCTCATCATCCGTTCCTATAAATATATTATTAAGAAAATATCGCTGTCGCGCTCGTATACGGAGTAAAAGGAAAGCTCTAATTGCACTTGGTGTTGGGGCAACAACGACAGAGCCGTCGTTTCATCCGGCTTAATCCCGTTCGACGTAAAGTAATTAATAATACGCGTCTACGCGAAACCGGCCGTTCGCCGCGACATTCTTCCGAGGCTTAATTAATTAATTGGCAAACGATCACGTGTACAATATATGGAATGAATCGAATAGGTACGAGCTACGGTATAGGATCGAACGAGGCGTTCGCGGAGTCTGTGCTCGGGGAGATGAATCACGATGGCAGAGAGGAACGATAAAACATATACATATATACGTGCGTCTGTTTAACGATCGGTAGATCGGCCGACATCGGTCTTGGCTTGCTACCATTGGAATCACCAAATTTTGTGTGATCATGAGAATGCGATTAAATGAGAACGTCCGATCTAAAATACGAGTCAGCGATGAAGAACAACGTCGCGCGTTGACCGTTGCTGGCAGCCTATAGAGACACAACGTAAAAATACGAATTTGCGACGGACTAAACAGGCGGTTTAAGTACAAAACGGACTGATTCGTCGCTGAACACTTTGGGCACAGGTTGAATCCGCGTCGCGACGTCTTCGCTTCGATCTCGTATGAACCGGGAGACCCAATGGCTGTCCACTGCTGGATAAACGCGTGTATGTACGAACAGACGATGACTCCGTCTATCGCGTACTTATTGTTAGTAATCTCGTCGAAGTCACCGACTCTCTAGGGCTCGTTCCGTGCCAGACGTGTCCGAAATAAAACGTTCTTCGAGGATTAACAGCGTATAAAAAATTCTATGTACAAAAACGATTAATAAATAAATAAAAAGATCGAGAATCTGAAAGGAGGCGCGATCGACGCCTGGAAGAGTCTCATGACTTCGACGTACAGATCGTGAAAAGGCGAGAATCATGGACGTGTCGAAGAAGCGGAAAACCGTGCGTCGAAGGAACGGTGATCGTCGGCGAGAAGCGCCCAATGCGAAGGTGTCCCCCGGGTGTCCCGTCGCGAGGGTGGGTGATGGTGAATGAGAACGAAGATGGACCCCGTTACTGCGGCGAAAAGGGATCGACGACGACGACGTTGCCCGTACTGTACCAGAGGGGAAAATCGAGTGAAGCGATGCGCGCCTATACGGCCAGCCCTTTAAAGCGGTCGGATCAGTTTCCCGTGGTTCCCAGCCTCCCGGACGTTTCTCTAACTGCACCCACGGCGTTTACTCTACGACTCGACGCCCTCTCCTTCTCCTCGACGACGATCCTGCAACGAAAATCTCGTTTCCTGAACAGGTGTCTCTTCACTTTGAACGCGCGGTTGCCAAAGTATAAAGGGCAAAGGACAACGAACGTGCGCGCGAACCAGTCGCACGCTACGCGCGGAAGTTCACGTCGGCATGCGAGGAGGTGAACGCCTCCCTCATCGTGCTGTCGCGATAACGATATTATATCGTGTGCTCATCTTATAGGCTCCGATAGTAGCAGTAGTAGTAAAATATAATAGTATAGTCGCTCGCTTTGTACTTGGTGGGAGAGATAGGAAGGAAGCAAAAAAATAGAGAGCAGCGGATTGAATCTCGTTGCGTGCGCGCGTAGAAAGATTTGCACCGAGAGGCGGGCGTCGAAACGTGGGCGCGAGTCGATTCCTCTGGCACGTGCTGCTTTTTTGTGAACTATAAGGGACTGAGTTTCTTCCGAGTCGGCTCGAAAAAGCGACGTGCTTGTCGTCGAAACCGTTGCACCTGACTTGACGTCTCGAGTCAGCGTCCCTTTACACCGGCGAACATTTTTCTTTCGACGCGTCATATAAACGTAATTCAAAGCTAGTTCGTTTTCAATACAAAATTTTCGATAGACAAAAATCGAATGAACTGTGAAAGATGATTCTCAAGGGAATATCGTACACGAGTATGTTTCCGGATCGAGCAATTTGTCGATCGACACGCGATCAGATTCTACCAGCGTTCGTGACCGATACCGATTCGTCGAACGATACGGGGTTGATACGAACGAGCTCTCGCGCAACTTCGGCCTCTCTTTATGGTTATTCATCGTCCGAGCGGAAACCCACCGTCGGAAACGAACCGTGGACAGACCGTAGTTCAGCACCGGTCTTCTGTACACACGAGTCGCGCTCCCCGAGAAGTAACGGGCTTTTTTTTTTATTTCTCTTTCTCGTAATTACCATCTTGTAAAATAGCAACCTGGAACCCCCGCGGTTGTTTCGCGTTTTCGAACGGTCACGATCGGGACGCGTCACGCGAACCAGAAACACGCGGATACGGCATGCATCGAGTAATTGCTGCAACAATGACACGGCACTTCGCCCCTCGGTAGAACTAAGATTCCCGTCGAATCCGTGGTACCGAACGCATAATACTTTAGTCCCGGCTCGATATCTTTGTACATAATCAATCGGTACGACACGCGTCTCTCGCGAAATCGTATAAGTGTGCCTGTCATCGTCGTCGCGGCAAGGAGGTACGCGTACATTTCATTCCAGCCGCGTCGTTCCGCTCGAAACCGTTCGAAAACGCAGGTATATCTTATACAGGTCTAGTAATAATTAACGTCGTTTTTCAATGCATTTTTAAAACTAATTTATACGACACTAATTATTCCTAGACCTGATACCTTGCTTTTTAAAAGCAGTTCCAAATCGTAATCATTTGTATTACGTTATTCCCGAGGAGGCCCTCGACCCACTTTACCCAAAGGGGAGATATACCTCACTTATCGTGAGTGATGAGTAAAAGATACGTGAGAACTAGCCAGAGGAAGACAGGCGATAGAGATAGACATACAGAGAAGCGAGGGTGTACGGACGTGGATCGACGAAAATTATTGACACTTTCAAATGTCCATGAGACCATAGAGGTAAAAAAGGAATTTTTCTATGCGACTCTGATCGCGCGAAGATCGTTAGAGCTCTCGAATAAAACTTGTTTTTCGAAAGGCCCGTCCGTCGGTTTGAAGAGGATACCGCGAGGCGACGATGACTCTCGTCAGTCCACCCTGTGCAGAGAAGGTACAGAAACGAAGATAGAAAGAGGAACGGACGAGACCGGCGAGATCCGGTCGATTCGAAGGTGGAAAACTTATCTTGGCGGACGCTCCGTCGCCTGGTCGACGGCGACCGAGTTCCAGGAAGGAGGAAGCGGAGGAGGAGGAGGAGAAAGTCGACGATCGAGAGAAGACGCGGCCCGATCTCCGAATCGGTCCGGCCAGCCCCGGGGAAGCACTCTTGAACGAAGGTCCATCGACGTTTTCGTAGGATCATCCCCGGTCTTCGGACGCCCTCGGCGAGCCCTTGATTCGTGCGTCTCGGTCTCTCTTTCTCTCTCGCTGTCGATTCTCCGTCTTGCACTTGGTTGCGCGGCTCTACACACGTTGCAACCTGAAACGAAACGAACAAGCTATAGCAGAGCTCCGCGTAATTGTTCGACGAGCCCGGAGCCGCCTCGCGATCGTTATTTCAGTCGATCGCGTTCCCAGGTTTAATCAATCGGACAAATATATTTTGCTCGTCTCGACGATTCGATCTCGTTCGTATCGCCGTCCACGATACGAACGTCGTGTTTTTCGAAACGCGATCGGTGTCTCGCGTCTGCACGTAACGGATATTTATAGCGCCTAAATTGTTTTTAGAATGTTGAACGTGAACTTGAGGGCCGCTCATTGGTAATTACGTTTTTCTGATACGTGGCAAAGGTCGGGACATCGATCGGTGACGTAATCAAATTACGCTGTTTACGTTAACGTTTCATCGATACCAGCCGGCCAGATAAAACGCGGAATTCGTAATGGCACGCGTTTAATCACTCTTAAAAACGACTCGTTGAGTAATAGTCGTTGCCGTTACGAGCATCTTTGCCATTGCTGTTATCGTTATTTGATATTTCCTCGGGACGATCGCCGACGCGTGAAACGATCTCCGTCGAGCGCGCCTAAACCGGCGCCGGTTTTTGCATCGCGCCGACGCCGGTGAAAAATCGCATAGTTTCGAAGACACGGGCGCGCGCGATGCGAACGGCTCGCCGGCCGGCGAACGCGCGAGGTGCAGGGAGCCGAGATTATCCGGTCGGCCCACACCGTCTAGACGTCTTAAAGTTTTTACAGAGCTCACGAGGCGTGGTATGGCATGACTGTAACGCGCGACGATATAGTATACGATCCTGTGCCGCCGCTTTTCGACCACGCCTCGACCGGTACGCGGGAGCGTGTATGGGTGCACTTTACATTGTACGATGTAAAGTACGATCTCGCGTTCTACTGCGAAAGAAACCCCGGCCCGCTCGTTCACCGCCGGCGAACGTTAATAAATAATCTAATCGGCGAGGAACAAGCCGCGTCGTACCACCGCGACCGCCCGATAGCGATGGAAATTCGAACATCGATGAACGACGCACCGGGGAGGAATCTTTCTACGAATCCGACAGCCTTGGACCGAATAATTTTTTACAACCGCCGGCTATTTCGATCTGGCCGAAAAACGTTTACGAGCCGTTTTGTTCCGTGACGATATGGAATGACGTTCGACATCCCTCGAAATGGGTCAACGTGGATTTCGCAAGGTCGTTCTCACCGGCGGCCAAATTAAACCCGGCGTCCGCCTCGATCGCGTTTCGCATGAATCAAGGAACCGAACTGCCGACGTAGCTTAGAGCACGTATCTACTCGTCGCCAATATGTACGTGTAACGCGTCCGACGACGGAACGACTGGCAGTAGGCCAAGGATTTGGCCACTTATTCTTTTGACCATGAAATCATTCGCGATCTATAATAAAGCGCTCGAGGCACGGTCTCGAGTCGGCATGGCCGAGGCGCATTTAGAAGCCGTGTACACGCGAGAACGCGGGAAAGACGCAAATTGTTATTAAGTCATTTTTAACGCGGCGCCAACGAGCCACGTAATAACGATGGAAGAGAAGTCCGCATCGTTAAACGTTATTTTCCGTGTTTACTCGATATGTACGATCGTTTGCGTAACTGGCGTAAACATTGCGAGAGAACGATGAATTACCATTCGATCGATCGATCGCGAGATAGCGGCTAAAATTAAACATGTACAGTTTTTTGCTATTACGGGTTAACTGCGACTAATTTCTTGATAGCAGTATCTTTGATTGGATTCGCGTGACCCGAAAGAAGTTCATTCGCACCCGACGCGACGGAGCCAAGTGTCCTCCGACGGTGAATCTCGAGGCGTAAAGATGCTCTCACAATATATCGACTACGTACGCGAAGCAGGGATCGTTCGTTCGTTCGTTCGTTCGTTCAACGACGGGCTCGACGGCTCGGTAATTCAATATTGCAACGTATTGGAAACGTTCAGGTGGCAAGGGGAAACGGGCACGCGGTTCGATCGTAAATCAATGGATGCACGCTGGACGTTGGGGAACGGATTATTAAGCAGAGGTACACGTTCGCCCGTCGCGGCCGTAAAGACCGAGAGCAAAAAGATATATCTGTGTCAGCTAATATAAATCTGTGTTCTGGTTCTGACCGCGTATGAAGCCAGCTTAACGAACGTGGAGAAGAAAAGGAACGAAGACGGCGCGGAGAAACGGCGCGGCGCGGCGTGGTAACAACCTTTAGTTAAGGCGATTAGGAGTCAGGCGACTCCGACGGTCGCGGCTGTTATCGTAGCACCACGCCAGATTGTTATTTATAGAGAGAAAGTTTTACACGTTGCTAACACGAGGACGGGGGGAAAAGATTCCCGTCGGGCCTTCCTGCCGATTTCATGCGAATTCCCGACCGCCTCGCGAGCCACGAAATTACGTCGTTCGCGGAACGCCGGCGGCAGTAACGATTCGTTCGACGGTGGTCTTTCGATCGTTAAAAAAATACGCGCGTGTCGCCGGCGCGCAAACTGAATTACGGTCTTTCGACACAGCCTCGCGAAAGTTCCAGCTTATCGCTCGGTACCAGCGAAACGTTGATCGATTCGTCGGTCTTTTGGCTCGACGGTGAAACGCTCGTCTACGGAACGACCATCGATCGAAGAGATCGGGAATACGCGTCGCGTAACCGATCCGTGGAACGGCGTAGCGCAAAATTGCTAGAAGCGACTTGGACTCACCGTAAATGTAAAGCGACGACCGGTACGCCTCCTCTCTCGCTCGTTCCGCGCCATCGACCTCCGGTCCGACGCGTCTCTTTTCCGCGCGACCGGTGTCCTTCCACGACACACGATTCGATCGTACTCCGTCGTTTGCTTTTCCCATCTCTCTCTTCTCCGTTTCCATCTTCCAGACGCCCGGCCTCCTCTCCGCGAACGACGCACTCTCGCCCGCGACCGCACGCGCGCGTTGCAACGAGCTCCTCCGCGATCCGCGCGATGATCCGATGCCACCTGGTCCCGCGTGATCCGCTCGTCCCGCGATCGTCGATTCGACCAGACTCGGATGAACACGTACGATTTTCGTACATCGTTTTTCGAGGCTCGATCGGGTGTTCACCAGTACGGCGCGTCGTTGGCGAGATGCTGCCAGGACGCGAACTCGCTCCACGAGCGGACGTTCGCCCTCGCCGCGTCCGTGATCCGCGGTATGCCCTCCCGGACGCCGTTGCTCGAAAAACCGTCGCACGCCGTCGCCAGGATGTCGTACCTCTTCGGTGGCGCCCGCGGCTGCAATATGTCTTATCATCTACCACGTCTTTTTCCCCGTAACTGCCAAGAATAAGACGCGATGAAACGCGTCGCGCTTACCTCGAACTTCTTCCGCACGACGTAGTTCTTTCCCTCGTTGTTGTCCCAGTATTCCTTCCCGTCGGTGCGGTATCTCACGCAGAACTCGATCACGCTCGACACGAGCGGCAGGGTCAGCCGGAACCGGAAGGTGTCGTAGAGGATCAGCGCTGGTGCCCCGGGCTGCTCGACGTAAGTGCAATGCACGTCCTCGTGCGTCTTCCACCCGTCGCTGCTCACCCTGACCACGACTTCCTTGTCGTACGCCAGGTTACGCACCTTCACGGTGCCGATCAGGCACTGCTCCGACTCTTTCACTATCACGTTCTCCAGGCTGACGTTCTCCTGGTCGAGTTTCCGACGGAACGCGAGGTAATCGCTTGCCGGCTGCGGGAACGTCACCTGCCACGGCGACGCCGACTCCGTCGGCTCGTTCTCGATCTTCGTGTTCAAAAGTCTTCCCGTCAGTCCTGCTAGATAAGCCGTGCTCCATAGAGGTGGTACGTTGCTCGGTTCCGACATCACGCGGACCTGCGAAACGCGTAGAAAAATCCATTCTTATTCGCCTCGTCGTTTACGTTCGAAACTTGTCGAAAGTTTCGAGGAACGTGAACGGCGAGTCGACGGAGTAACCGACGTCGTTTTNCGGCGCCCGCGGCTGCAATATGTCTTATCATCTACCACGTCTTTTTCCCCGCGACTGCCAAGAATAAGACGCTATGAAACGCGTCGCGCTTACCTCGAACTTCTTCCGCACGACGTAGTTCTTTCCCTCGTTGTTGTCCCAGTATTCCTTCCCGTCGGTGCGGTATCTCACGCAGAACTCGATCACGTTCGACACGAGCGGCAGGGTCAGCCGGAACCGGAAGGTGTCGTAGAGGATCAGCGCTGGTGCCCCGGGCTGCTCGACGTAAGTGCAATGCACGTCCTCGTGCGTCTTCCACCCGTCGCTGCTCACCCTGACCACGACTTCCTTGTCGTACGCCAGGTTACGCACCTTCACGGTGCCGATCAGGCACTGCTCCGACTCTTTCACTATCACGTTCTCCAGGCTGACGTTCTCCTGGTCGAGTTTCCGACGGAACGCGAGGTAATCGCTTGCCGGCTGCGGGAACGTCACCTGCCACGGCGACGCCGACTCCGTCGGCTCGTTCTCGATCTTCGTGTTCAAAAGTCTTCCCGTCAGTCCTGCTAGATAAGCCGTGCTCCATAGAGGTGGTACGTTGCTCGGTTCCGACATCACGCGGACCTGCGAAACGCGTAGAAAAATCCATTCTTATTCGCCTCGTCGTTTACGTTCGAAACTTGTCGAAAGTTTCGAGGAACGTGAACGGCGAGTCGACGGAGTAACCGACGTCGTTTTATTTCCTTTCACGATCGAGTGGCGAGGCTCGCGAGACGAAGTACCTGTGTGAGGGGCCGTCCACGATCGTCGGCGAAGACCACCCTCTTTTTCTGTTTGTTGCCGGCGCAGCCATCGTTCGCGTTTCGTAGGCTGTCGATGGCCAGGGAACCGGACGACAGGCACGGCCTTATCCTGGGCGGCACCGACCTGCTGGCGATCGTCGGTGCCGTTACCACCAGGGGACTGTACAGCAGCGAGCTGTACACTGGAGGACTGTGCCCCAGAAGCAGCTCGGCGGGCATCGCTATGGAACACATTTAGATCTGGAACAGAGAAACACCGGCATCGATCAACTCGGGGGAACAATTCTCGCAGGACTTTTACCGTCGTCGTTACTCGCGGATTCTTACCGAGCTCGTTGACGCGTGTGGAGTTCGCGGCGCGCGAGAACCATCCAGAATCTGAACGGCGAAACGGCGAGGAACGTGCGCGGTTCCTCGCCAACGATTTCGTCGGCGTTAATATATATTAGGCGTCACGTGAATTGTTCTGAGTCAGGAGGCGATTCGCGAGTCGGGTGACGAGGCGATGACGAGTCGCGCGAGGGCGAAATTCCCCGGGGCCAATCGGGACCTCCGTTCATCAATGAAATATCGTCGTCGCTCCCGAAAACCGACGAACACCCGAGTGTTTCCCGGTAGAAGGAGTGACGACGACTTTCCTTGGAACGTGTCCGTCCGAATCGTCGGTCGCCGATAAACTCGGATTCGACGTTCCGGTCGTTGAGTAATTGGTGAATTACGCGACGTCGAATGGAAATCGGCTACGTCGTCTGTCGCGACGCGCAAAAGTCTTTTGCGCGTCAGGCTAGGAAGGCGCGTGTGGTCATGTTACTCCGAGAGTGGAATTACTACTTTTAAATGTGGCAATATGTAGTTTCTTCTCTCGTCCCTCGAGGCCCGAGAGACTCGCTCGCTCGCGAACCAGACTCGACGCCAGACCGGAACCAAACGAGTACGCGCGCGTGTACCTGTGTGTACATCTACTTCGCGGGTACACGTACATACAGAAAAGTGTCGCGGCCGCATCGGGAATCGGACGTTGGAGCCGCTTGAACGTACTTATGCACATATGTACCGCGCGATTCGTCTACTATTTCCATCCCCGGTAAATTTCCACCGATCCGACGCCGTTGGCAGCGCGGCCGGTCGCCGTCCTCCTCCTCGCGGCCGAAATTTCGATCTCCGCGGGCGTCGTCGCCCGTTGCTCGAATCGGCGCGAGGCTCGTTATATCACGAGATTCCGATACCCGCAGACGATTAAAATGCAGCGTTACGAAGAAATGTGGCGCCAAGGAAAAGTGCAACGTTGCGTATAACGAATAACAAAGGGTCGAGGTCAATGCGAACACTTTCAGCCAGTTATTTATCGTTACGCGAACGAGGTGCCCAGGGTCAAGTCTGCAAAAAGAAGCCGCGGACCGTGAAAGAAAAGGAGACGGAGCACGCAGCGACGGTTTATCTCATTTACTCGCGCCGTCGCCCGACGGAGACGTTTTCGAATCGCGATTCCATTTTTACGACTATCTTATTTGTCTCGCGTCTATCGATAAAAACTCCGTCGTTCCCCGTTAACTCGTGAACCTGAGTCCATACATGCGATCGCGACAATCCCGCGGCACCCGCGTGCAGGAACAAAACTTTCCAGTCGTCATTGATCTCGCGTCGAACTCTCGTCAGTTATTGCGCAACGCGCGTGCATCGTGCGCCTCCGATAAACAATCGATCGCAGAAAAACAAAATTGAATCGGGGAATCGGGTGCCGCGCGGTCTTAGGTGAATCTATTAGATCAGGACGCGGTGAACTCGTCGCGCGATCCACCGTCTAAGTCCTAAGTCGATCGCAGGAGAGAACGTGAAGAGAGCCGTCGAGATTCGAAATGTTTTTCTCGAGCACGTAAGCGCTTCTTCGGTGATCATCGGTGTCCTTCGATCTGGCTTCGAACGTTCGAATTTTTTTCGAAAGCCCACGTATCAAATTTTATCTGTANCCTATCGATAAGGACTCCGTCGTTCCCCGTTAACTCATGAACCTGAGTCCATACATGCGATCGCGACAATCCCGCGGCACCCGCGTGCAGGAACAAAACTTTCCAGTCGTCATTGATCTCGTGTCGAACTCTCGTCAGTTATTGCGCAACGCGCGTGCATCGCGCGCCTCCGATAAACAATCGATCGCAGAAAAACAAAATTGGATCGGGGAATCTGGTGCCGCGCGGTCTTAGGTGAATCTATTAGATCAGGACGCGGTGAACTCGTCGCGCGATCCACCGTCTAAGTCCTAAGTCCTAAGTCGATCGCAGGAGAGAACGTGAAGAGAGCCGTCGAGATTCGAAATGTTTTTCTCGAGCACGTAAGCGCTTCTTCGGTGATCATCAGTGTTCTTCGATCTGGCCTCGAACGTTCGAATTTTTTTCGAAAGCCCACGTATCAAATTTTATCTGT
>SMSR01015898.1:84839-136694 GCA_019453355.1 Ceratina japonica | reverse complement strand
GCTCGTGACGATAATCGCCGTATGAATATTGATGGAAATATTTTACGAAACGCGTGATATAAATTACTGTGCGAAGAAGTATGTGGCCGCGCATTGTGCGATTATGTCATTCGGTGCTCAATACTCGTGGTTAATATCTCGCGACACGTATCGTTGTGTGAAAGTCTCGCGACCAAGGCGTATGTACTTGCATAAATGAGTACGCGTAATCTCGAGCTTCTGTTCCGTGCTATATTTATAGCATTAATTAAGCGTTAAACCGACGTCCGACCCAACTCCGAGGGTCGAGGATTTACCCAAAACAAAAAATATTAAATCTGTTCCTACTGTTCCTGATACCTCTTTTCTGTCTCGATTTATTCAAGCTCGAAAATACGATTAGTTCAAATCGAATTGCTTTCCCCTCAGTTCCTGGAATAACAATTGTCTCGACGAGAATAAAACTTTACGAACGTACAAGAATAAAACTGTATTGAAAATAGAGGAATTTCGTTGCGATAAAAAGAAACGATATTAAACCGCAGTTTAGCTTATGCGAAGTATATGACATGTTATGAAAAGAGTTTCGGACTTTCAAGGAAAGTTTTCTGTCAAAACAGTCAGAAGAACAAGACAAATAAGCGTAACGTTATCAATATTTCACTCCATCCTAAAGGAAATATCCATCACGATTCATTATCTCTGAATTCAGGAAAATACTTACGTTCAGAGTTAGTATAAATCATGTACACTGGATTAAGATAGAAAAGAATCATAAAAAAGTGATGGAAATATGTGCACGTCTAATTTGACTTTCTGCTCCTGATCGTAAAGCTTCCACTCCGAGTTTCGATGCATGACATATGAAGTAACCAGTGCCAAAACGAGAGTACATAATACTCCGTATCCACGTCGTTAATTTCGAATCGTTCGAATCCCGTAAAGAGAATTTACGAGCTGGTTTTCAAACGTTTCCGTGGAACTCGTGTCGACGGGCTGCTCGCCACGTGCCACGGCGTTCCTCAATGAATGCGATACGCGACGTTGTTACACAAACCTGTAAATGCATAATTAACTATTAAAAGTACGACGAGACGAAAAAGGAGATAGACGATGTTGTGTCGCATCGCGTGTCTACGTTGCTTCCAATCAGCATCGATATTTTCTTTTTTCTCCTGCCACTCCTTTCGGTTCAGATGCGACGCAGGCGTTAAATGACATGAATTATTCAGCGGATTAGTTTACGCGAGCTCTCCGCTGTTTATTATTGCAAATTAAAGGCGATTTAATTTATTGCTATGAAAATCCTACCGCGTTCGTTTCTGACATTGGAGATATTTTTAGTGCCACTCCTCTTTCGACTGCTTATATTTTTTGTTCAAAACTTTCATAGAATTTTTTTATATTTACAATCAATTTCATTGGCGTTTTGTATATTTTATAAAAAATTATTAGATACATAATTTTTCTAGGATTATTCTGTTTAATATTTAAGTTCGCGGTTTAGGAGGGCACGAACGGTTCTTTTCAGAAGAACGTTGCATCGTGGTCAAAGATTCGCCGAGATTAGTTCGAAGAAGAAGGTCGCGATGAGACGGGAGCGTCGTGTTTAACGAACAGCAATAATTTATGCTCGGCTGGGGGGCAGGAAGGCGCGAGAGAAAAAAGCTCCGCTGCCCGGTGAGTTCGAGCAATGAGCGAAGTCATAAATACCGGAAAGGCGGTAGCAATTCGCTTTTACGATCGCCGTACCGGGCCTGTTCGAATTGCTCCTTCCCGCCAGCCCTCTCGTTCTCCGAGTAATTGTGAAAAATGCGGTGCACCGCAGTGAGCCATGAGCCGCAAAAGTTCTACCCGAAACGTTAACAAACCGCCGAGACAGATTTTGATCCGTAGCAAATTGACAAATCTACGGATGAGGACAGAAGAACATGAAGCAGCAGGTTTTCTTTGACCACGTTTTATCCAAAGATTTAGCAGAGTCTCGAGGGACGACTATTTGATAGAAATGAATCAATTGATTTCCCCTTCTCGGAGAGACAAGAAAAAGGGGAGAAAAAACGCGTGGAATTTTTATTTCGCAAAGATCGATTAATAATTCATCTTGAGATGTTAACAGATCGTCGTAGACAGATTTTGATCCACCGCAAATTGACAAATCTACGGACAAGCATAGAAGGCAATGAGACATAAAATAGCAGAATTTCTCTGACCACGTTTTATCTAAAGATATAGCAAAGTCTCGAGGGACGACTATTTAATAGAAATGAATCAATTCATCTCCTCTCCTCAGAGAGACAGGGAGCGAAAAAACGCGTGGAGTTTTTATTTCGCTAAGGGCGATTAAGAATTCGTCAACCCTCGGTCGACCCTCTTTGAGAGCTCGAGTGGCTGAAAACTAGTTTCCCAACCGCGATGTTTCACCTAAGTTGGCTCATAACAAGCCCGACCGCGGATAAAACCTTGTATACAAGGTATTTTATGGAAAAGGGACGAACGTCGTGTTTTATTGGAAAACTTTATTGACTCGGACAGAAGTCGTTTATAGTTTTCGGATAACATTCTTTCATAGGCATCGATTTTATAGATATCGCAAAATTTATGTGGTCGCCGTATGATACGGTTCCCTCGTAGAGACAGAAACAGTGACGATCGGAAAACGATTCATCATTACCCATCCCCTTGTTTCCTGAGGCATCCCGCGTCGAATTCCTCGGGGACAAGACTCTCGATACAAACAGCTTCTTCTCTGAACGCGAACCAATTACATACTTCCATCCAGCGATTCGAAACTGTTTCCCGTCCGCTCGAACCCGTTCCGCTCGGTCGGCATACTTTTCAATCGACGTCGCGATTAATATCACAATTCATATACTGGAAAGAAAATTGATAAACCGATTTGATATTCCCGATCAAACGCGATACAAAAGATTTACACGAAAGAATTGAATCCGCGAGGATTTCCGCTGCGGCGCAAAGCCCGACCGATAGGGGCCCGTTTTAACGTCGGCGACGTCAATCGGCAGCGGCGTTAATGCGATGACGTACGATCCCTTGTGCGACGACGTTCCCATTAACCGTATCTCGAAACGGCTAAGGGACAAGGGTCGAGTTTCTCGCGGCGGCGGCGGTGTCTCGAAGGCAGAGAGAGCGGGGCCTCTGCCTCTGCTTCCGACTGCAGATACATTGCGACATGGAACCGGGGGTTAGTGTAGGGGGTTTCGTGGTGGCGCGAGAGGGGCGAAGGGACCGGCGAAAGAGGGTGGCGCGGTGGGTCGCGCTCGGGGCTCGAAAGGGGGATGAAATGCGCCGCGACGCGCTGCGGCGAAGCCAGACGGAGACGGGCTGAGTTTCCGCTCCGTATCCGCAGCATCCTCCGTCCCTCTCTCGCCCTTCTCCCGCCGGTTTTCGGTTTCCTTCCCCCCTCGGGGCAACCTTCTCGCTCGTTCGTCTTACCGATTCTCTTTCCACCCTTTCCTTACGCCCCCTCGCACGGCTGGCGTGTCGCCCTTTTCCCGGCGCGGCGCGCCGCGGCTTGTCCCTCGCCCTCTTTCCGTCGCACAATTCCTGCCTTTCTCTACCTCTATCAAACCTCCCTTCCTACCCCGGAACCCGAAGCATCGCGGTCCAGTCGAATGTCGGCCCGTGCACCGAGCAGTTCGCCTCGCGGCTTCTTCGCGCCTACGGTTCCCCGCGATCGTCGATCTCGTCCGTTCGGTTCACGCGCGGTCCGCTCGCCGGTGAGAGGATCGGTCAGGACTCCGGGGGCGAGGACGAACCCCCCCGACCAACCAGGAGGGACCAGTGCGGAAGTCGCAGTTGGAATCCACGTGGTGCCTGGCGTGCGAAAGGTAGACGGGCGCGGGTGGGTGCAAAGTTGAAACACCGTGCACAGGGGGTTCGCTCGAGTATGTCCGCAGGCTGCCTGTGGTTAGTTCGACGACGAGAGGGAAATGGAAATTCTTCGGAGATGTTAAATCACGTTTTTGTCTTGTCTCATAATCGCTGGCTATAAATCTCTTTTTTTTTTTGTTGAAGCAATTCCGACGAGAATCTATGTTCTCTCAACTAAATTAGTGAGAAAGAAATTTGCATATAAAATTAGATCGTTTAGATGTGTTGCCTAGTTTTTAACTGTTCTCACGTGTTTTACGTGAATGTTCTGATTCGAACGAGGTATTTCCTTAAATTTGCATATGAAATTAGATATATCGGTTGTTTAGATTCGTTGCTTATTTTTTAACTGTTCTCACGTGTTTTACATTAATCTTCTGATTCGAACGAGTTATTACCCTAAATTTGCACATAAAATTAGATATATCGTTTGTTTAGATTCGTTGCTTATTTTTTAACTGTTCTCACGTGTTTTACATTGATCTTCTGATTCGAACGAGGTATTCCCCTAAATTTGCATATAGAATTAGCTATATCGTTTGTTTAGATTCGTTGCTTATCTTTTAACCGTTCTCACATGTATTACATTGATCTTCTGATTCGAACGAGGTATTCCCCTAAATTTGCATATAGAATTAGATACATCGTTTGTTTAGATTCGTTGCTTATTTTTTAACTGCTCTCACGTGTGTTCCATTAATCGTCTGATTCGAACGAGTTATTCCCCTAAATTTGCACATAAAATTAGATATATCGTTTGTTTAGATTCGTTGCTTATTTTTTAACTGTTCTCACGTGTATTACATTAATCTCCTGATTCGAACGAGCTATTCCCCTCAATTTGTATATAAAATTAGATACATCGGTTGTTTAGACGCGTTGCTTATTTTTTAACTGCTCTCACGTGTGTTCCATTAATCGTCTGATTCGAACGAGTTATTCCCCTAAATTTGCACATAAAATTAGATATATCGTTTGTTTAGATTCGTTGCTTATTTTTTTAACCGTTCTCACGTGTGTTACATTAATCTTCTGATTCGAACGAGCTATTTCCCTAATTACCCAAAGCGTACAAGTAAGCAGACCTAGTTTACGTTATTCTCAGCAAGCCGAGTAGAGAAGCCTCAGCTTATTAAGCTGCAGTCTCTTCCCACCCCCGCAGCTACCGAAACACGAGAATAAAAAAAGGAACCTCCATCGCGGCTAGCGAAAACATTCATAGCGAATTTCCGCCTCCCAAAGAAATTCTCCGATTTCTTTAGCTCCCTTTTTAGAGATGCATCGCGGATGCGGCCGCCGCATAATGCACCGCGTTCCGTTCAATCTGAGGAAATTCTAATGACGCGAGAAGCGGACCACTGACGGTTGAGAAACGCGTCATAAACACGCATAGGATTCTTCGTATTCCGGTCAGACGCGATCGAAATTCGCTCGCGTGCGGACTGATTGAAAATCCGCGTCCACGTGCCGCGACTGCCAAACGATAACAATCGCCTGACCGCTGCTTCCCTCAATGCTAAATCAGCGTCGAATCATATTTCACGGCTGCATTTTTTCTAACAATTCGTCAAAAATTCGATAAAGAATCTGAACGGTATTTTTAATGAAGACTTGAGAACAATCGCTGTTTTATGTTCGAGAATTTCTCTCGGGTTTCTTTCGACATTTTACTGAAAGCTTCTCGCGTGTTTAAGTGCGCCAGGGTTATTAAACCGAGCACAATAGAAACGTGCCAAGTGCGAACACGCGTCAAGCTGAGTAGCTTGTTCAGGAAAATTTCAGGGCGCAGCGCGAAAGACGCGGGAATCCCATTTCCGGTCGGGGCGGACGGCGGCGTGAAACGCTCGCAGGCGCGGAAGTTTATCGCGTTTCACGGTTAACGGAGCGGGAAACGTCTTCGGGTGTTCAGTTTTTCCGGCGACCCGGGAAAAAATCGTGGCGGAGGTTTGTTTTCGCCGCGATGATAAATATCGCGGTTAATGGTCCGCCAGCCGGATTCAATAGGGTTTAATCGACCGACAGTGAATGAAATCAAATCGCACGCCAGTTCACAGGGTTCTCTCGCCTCAAAAGAATCCGCTCGATTAAGGCCTTTTCATTGACCGTTCGACAATAACCGGCTCGTTCTCCCTTTAATCAAATTAAAATTCTCCCTCGCGATAGGTGAACGGTCTCAAAGCAAAGCGATTTCTTTAAGATTCTTTGTTTTCCCTCTTTCCTCGGGGGTTGGCTTAATTCCATTTCGAGGAGATTAACGCTTGTCGCTATAGAACGATCTTATTCAAACTAAACTCTAATTATAAGTGAGATGGCATATCTTTTAATGAACTTGTACTCCGTTAAAAGAAAATTGCATTAGCCAGCTTTTAATTTTGTAATAAATTTAAAAATTTAAAAATTGTATTGCAACGAGTGAATGTCAGGATGATAAATTATACTAACTCTGTCGTATAATAATAGTAGAAGTTGATGGAATTAATTTGTCTCACAGTAATAGCAGTAAAAGAAAATAAGTAATTTTTAATAATTAGGTAAATGAAAAAATTAGATGTGTCAGCACAAATTACAGACGAACCACTGATTTTGATTGAAGGCTTTGTACGACATAATTTACAGCTCCGCTAATAATTCCTATTTAAATATACATGCCAATATTATTATGAGACAGAGGAAATACGTAATTATGATTTCAAATAATTATTCATTAAATATTTCATTACGATGCTTCACAAGAACGAATTTGATTTGTCATATTAAAATTATTTGGTCAGCTTTATAATATCCTACGAAGATGTCAAATTGCTTTTAATAAAATCAATGAATAAATTTAATCAATTCAGTCCGAGTAATTATTTAATACAAACTATAATAATTGAATTGACACAGCCTTGGGTCATGAACCTTTGAAAAATGGAAAGCTGGAATTATAATAATTGAGTGCATTCGCAACGTTTAACCAGTAAGGTAAATTGCATGTCGTGCAACGCTCGCATGGCGCGTTAGGTCTCTATTTATGCTCGGCGATAAACACATCTAAACTAGAAAATGATTAACACGCCAGAATTCGCCCCGTTAACGCGAACCACCCCAAAGCGTTTAGATCTCGTCGCGCTCTTTAAATTCCTCGCTTTATTTCTACGCGGATGCTCCGTTCCAAATGAGAAACGGAACGGCACGTAAAGGAGTTCGAGACAAAGAGGGTGACGGCGCGACGGCGTGTCACTCGAAGCTCATCATTCATAGGCACCTACCTGACGCGTTAACCGACGACGACGGGGCCATTGTGTAGCATTGTGCAGCTCGCGGCTCGCACCAAGTAGAATGCGGCATTAATGTTCAGCCGGCCGTGTCCCAAGAGTGCTCTCCTGGTTAATGGGTTAATTCTTCCACATCTACATATAGGGAGGTCGCGCGCTGCTGAGCCCAGGGATAACAGTATAATTAACGCACTCCTCGATTTTATTAGCGTCATTAATTCCATTGTTCCCAGCTGCGTCCATCCTCCGCCCCAGAAGATGAACGAGTGTTCACCAAAAATTCCGAGTCACAAACACTTCTTAAAATATATTAACACTCACCGATTTTCGTGATCAGATTAACGTTGCCGATATTTTTGTTCATTGAAGTTTGAGTCTTTAAAATTTCGGTGATTTAAAAAATATGTTTCCAAGTTAGAATATTATTGCTTGAAATGTGAAAAAGAATGAGAATGCAGAAGAGTTTATAAGTTTTTTAAATTTCGGTGATTTAAAATATATTTTTTCAACTTTGTAGAATATTATTGCTTGAAAAATGAAAAACAATGAGAACGCAGAAGAATTCATACGTTAAAAGGGTTTTTTATAATCGTATGATAAATGGAGCACAAAGAGAGCTATTAAAATTGATTGACTTTTAGATAATAACTATCTGAAACGACCTGTATAAATTGAGTCTGTAATAGGGTAAAAAAAAGTTTCCTTCTATGAAATTACATGCCGAGCAAGGACTCCTCGCTATAAATAAGAGGTTGATAACGGTGATAGGCGCGCGAAGTGGAAGCGTGACGCAAGAGAAGCGCGATCAGCTTCTTGGCAAGTATTTTTCCCGAGCGATCGGCGCCGATAAAGATCGCGGGATCGAGGGGCACTGATACGAAGTGCCACTTACATCGAGTACTAACTTTACACCGATAGACGGGGAGTGAAAAACGACGCCGGCAATTTACCGTGGCTTATTGCTTCCGTTCCCGGTAACCAGGCCGATTCTCCGGACGATCGTACGACTTTTATTACTTAAACCGACGATTATCGTCCCGTGTCATTTCCATGATCGCGAGAACAGTTATAAACACACGGTGCACTGCGTATGTGTGCATATATCGTCTCGTATCCATGAAGCGCGGGAACGTTTTCAAGTTTCGCCGGAAAATCGTGCGCAATTGATCGCCGGTCGTTAACATCGTCGGCGTCAACACAAACGTAATCCCACCCCGTGCATTACCTAATTTTCCAATTTTCTCTTGAGGGTATACCCGACATTTGGAACGTTTTCATAATTCACACTTTAATCCAACCCAGTTCCGGTGTGCATACGAAATTCCGTGTTGATTCATTGACCGATGTTTACACGATCGAGTAATATCCACGCAGATATAGGAAATTTCAATTCGAACGAATCGACTAAATTTATATGTAACCGGGATACTACGTCCGTGACACAACGGCGCGATTTTCTGTTTACGGTTATTCGACGAATGAAAAGTGTACGTCAGTTTATATAATTTCCAATGATATCGACTAACAGTGATTAATAGGTGCGATTGAGATTCGCATAATTAATTGTACTTGGGAGTCATTTTTCTATTAACGCATTGCGTTCTCACGAGTTTTCTCGCGTTTCCAATAATTATTTATTACATAAATATTATACAACGTATTATATAATATAAAATATTTAAACGTGGGACTTGCGGTCCCAAATATCCCAGAGATTTCTTTGCGGTACGCAATGCGTTAATGTCGTTGCTAATTTGTATGAAGGAGGATTTATCGAGTCGGTGGCGCATCGTCAATGAGTACCCGAACGAGTTTCGACACTCTCGAGAAGGGGAATGGGAGACGCGGACGGAGGGGCAAAACTTTCGAGCTGCTAATAGGTACTACAATCTACTAACAAGCTCGATTGCTCGGAGGCTGTTAGTAATCTCGTTGTTCCGGTGCTTACCGTTAATGAAATCGAATTAACGAACACGAACACTGGGAACGGTCGTGATTTCAAGATTCCTTGCCCTCGCAGTATCGCAAGTCAATTATACGCGAACGAGTTCCGTCACTTCGACCGTCAATCGATCATCCCTCTTCAGAAATCATCAATCATTTCAACGATACTTACGTATAAGTTTATTAATGTGCCTCTTCGAGTTCGTATATCAGGAATTATTGTTCGAGCGTATGTAAACAATCGGTATTATTAATTTAAAAAAAAAGACGATGTTTCTTTTTCTTCGTTGTCTGTTCTTTCGGTGAAATGATTGGGATTTCGGTGGATAATTTTCCGGCGTCTCCTATAAGTGCGAGCAGAACCGCGCCGACCGGGTGACTAAAAATAAACGAAAACGGAAAGTCGAGGCGCGTCCTGTATCTTCGCATGTGTTTCTTACAAAAGGTGAGGGCGCCGCCGGTGGAAGGGAAAAAGCACGTCCACAAAGGGAAGTAGCCGGTTATTTCGGTGCTAATTAAGTGACGCGGCGGGCCAGGAGGAGCGGTGCCTAATTGGCACGGGCGCAACGCGGCCATCCTTAATTGGTTAAATCCGCGAACCGAGGAGAACCCGATGCCTCGCTGTCCGTTCATCGAACATCGCAGGATGCAGTCGCACCCGGCCGTCGTCCACGGATAATCGCCCGTCGTCACGGTTGCCACGTTCTCGGTTCGCGAGAGGGACTACGATAACGCCTTAACGATAATCCGAACGACCTTCCTCCTCTTCTATGACAAGTTCCTGCAGTACGTGACCAAATTCGCGACCATGACCAGCGGGCAGAGGAACAAGTCCGTCGTCCACCCGGAGCAACAACGGTACGCCTACATGCCCTGTCCGCTCTACGACACCGGTGAGTCATTAATATCTAAGTATCGATTGCCACTTGTGTCCCATTGCCTTTGCGTGTCAATTGAAGCGTCGCACTGTACGCACCAAATCATTACTATGACATATCGTTAATTAACACCGTGGGAGCAAGCACAACAAGTATTTGTTCATTAATTTGTTCAAACGATGAAAGAATCCTTGTTTTCGTTGAATTTGTCTAAATCGATCAAAGGAAATTGGAACAAATTGGAAAAATTCATTTCGGTGAAAATTGCAGAGAAAAAATAGTAGAAATCGTGATGTGAAATTGAGGACATGTACTATATTTGTTTTGTTTATATTAGAGTGCAAATTAATTGGAGACTCGGGTACCTCGATTTGGCAGCAGCATAAATAATAATTATACTTCTTTTATAATATTATTTTTCATAACATTATTCCAATAATTATTCAATTCTATTATTATTCAATATGATAATGCAAATTTTTTATACAAGAATATAAAACTTCGAGCGTATAATAGGTTTAGCGTTAAATGATACGCAGAGGGGATATGATACACGTAGCTTCGGAGCTTTTTCATTTCTCGGCTAGCTTGTTAATTCGTTCCCATTTATAATCTGCAACTGCAACGCGTTTGTGAAATATGACATGTGATACATGTGCAGTTCGCATCATTATTCGTGTACGCAATGAAATACCTAACGAGGAAACTTCGCAGTTTGAATTTATTCTGTAAAACGAAGTTCGAACGATCGATTATAAATTTATTTATCTGAATTTTCCGGTGTTCGTATTAATTAATTAAGGAACTTCGAGCTCTGATAATGATGTTTAAACGGGCAACGAAAGTTCACGAGGTGAAACAAGGGAATCTATATTTTGTAGGAAATACTTGAGACTAATCATATGGAAACCAGAAGAATTTTCCAAGTGGGCCATCAACATTGATCGTTTATATAAACGAACGTCACCTATTAAATAATGCAAACGGATCTAACTAATCAAGAATTTTCATAAAAATTTCTTTCTTGGACATAAGCTTGCATACATCAATTTTTACGAGGCTATTCAAATAGAGAGCATTGTATACAATGATCCGCAACAAGAATACACCGGAAGTGATTACGCGTCTTTAGAAACGAAAGCTATAAAAAAAGAATTCGACTTCTGGTCCCTACGACCACGATTCCAGTATCCAGCCGAGGATTACAGTCCCACTTAGTTATTATTTGCTGTCGCAATGCAAACAGTGCGGGAGACCGCGGCTGCGGGTATTTTATAAGATTCCTCCGTCGATTCGTGAAAGTTGCCGTAACTACTAAAGGAAATTGGTTTTCTATATCTCTATAGCGGGGCGAATAAAGTTTCGGATCGGGACGAGCAGTTTGCCCCGATAGCCTCACCAGTTTGTATCTAAATGTTGTTCGACTTGACAAAGACCGCCTAATAAGTGAGCTCTCGCCCGAACTTTTCATAATGGAAGCCCGTTTCTTTTATGTTCGTTCGTTTGCGACGAATATCGAGTTCTCCACGAATGGCCGGATTCTTCCTCGGTGTTTCATGACGAATTTAAAAATGTGGCAAGAATATCGGATTACAGCACGTCGCGGAAGAATGCGTCGGTCATTCGATTAACTATGAAAATGCTCTATCAATAGAGAGTTGACGTCAAGAGAAATGGTATCCACGGAATTATTTTATATTCGTTTTGAGAACATTTCGTCCACTATTAAACGAGGTAGCGTAATTTACAGCGCATACGTTAAGCGATTAGCTTATGAATTACCGTTTACTATCAATATTTATTGAACCGGCATTCGAAATGCTCACGTGACTCGTTTCAATTACAAAACTGCGAAGTTTCTTGGTTAAAGAACGTCGAACGTAAACTGCATGTCGTTTATGAAAGATATCAATTTCAATTTGGACAATCATTTATCAAATTGACAGGACAAAAGCTCGGTTCCGCATTGAAATCCGGGGCCAGTTAATTATTTAGAACTCGCGGCGAATCAAGCCCGGAGATTAATTACAGTTTGCGACCAATAACCCCGTGTGTGCTCGTGATCCATCAGCGGCGGGAACTCCAGCGAGAATCGGCGGCGACGTTCGACGTCGAAATACCCGCGTTAAAATCCACCGGGCCGCGTGATGAACGATCTCTCTCCCGACTCCGAAACCGAATTTACGACGTTTCCCCGAGAGGGAAGGCGTTTTGCTTCGTTTTTCCCCTTTTCCACCCTTTGAACGGTCCGTGTCCCGCGCAGACACTCGCGTCGCTTCATGTTTCATTCACCGTCTCGTTTCATTATGCGTCGGTTAACGGGACCACGTGTGCCCGGATTAATTGCAATCCCCGGCAAAACGGTGTTTGTCCCGACGGATGAAAGCGACGGGCCGCCTATCGACTTTTTCGGGTTACTTAACGTATAGGCGACCGACCACGGGACACGTCGATCCGTTTTGTCATTCACGGCTGGTACCCTCGGACGGAATGCAAATAGCGCGTCGCCGAATGTGCAAAGTTTGCCGCATCGACGGTTACGGGTTTTTATGAGCCGCGGAATACGTTGAAAGTTTTATGGTAATGTTTTTATCTCTGGAAAAGCGATAAAATGAATCTTCTTCCCTTTAAATTATTTATACGTATAATATATCGTTAGATTTACGAAGCCATTGTTGATATATTGTTATGGTTCGCGAATTTTAATAGAAGAATTAACGTATTTCATTTAATACTATTTCTGTCGATGGTGTTAAAAGGTACCTCTTGAAATTTTCACTTAAAATTGTTATTAAAAGAATTTCAAAAATGCTTCACGATTTTTATTTCTAAATTAATTGAAATAAGAGGTAATTGTATGATCTTTCTTGTATCTGAAAATGAGAGCTCCAACTTTTGTCTGAAACATTTTTTGTTAGGAAGAAACAGATTTTACAACACACAATATTATTTACCAATTAATTCCCACAAACTCTTTTACGACAACTTACTCGGAATGAAGCTGTGATCCTCGTTTTATCGCTTAAGTATAAAAAAACACTTACTTATTCTTAATAAGTATTTTAGACGTAATAAATATATTAGACAGATATCGGTTAAAACATTTAATTAGGAAAAGTTTTCGTGCAATTAACGAGGACTATTCGACATTGCGTCTACCAAGCGACCTATTTGGCGTTAAACTATTGACCGAGGATGAAACTATTTAGCTGGGAACAGGGCGTCGATAGGCAGCGGTTCGTTCACGTGTCCGATGATTTGTCGCCAAGCAAACATAGCTTCAAAGTGGGAATGTCGTTTAACGTTCGGAAACCAATTACGCAGAGCTAGTTTTAATCAATGCAAGCCGAGTTAATAAAAAACAAATATCTGATTACGACACTAAACGCCTCGGTTATTTCAATTAATTCGACATATTTTATTGCTTGCCGAAAGAATTTAAGTCTGTATTAGAAAATTTCTCTAACATCGAAGAAGAATTCCTCCTTCTTGACACTTTATAAGGATATTAAATGAAAAATAATTTTTGTTCACTATTTGTGTACAATTTTTACTCACTTTTATTTAATTATAAGACAAGATATAAAATTTTACGGTGTTAGGACATTTAAACAAAAATTCATATTTTCAAGAAATGAACTTCATCGACATTTCATTCAACTGGAATATTAAATAACGATTTCGATATGAATTCTCCGTAGATTAGATTAATCTGCTATCTTTCGATAAGATCGTCCATCACGTTCGGTGAAAAGTACAAGTTCAATTCTTTCCTCCTGCGAGAAAGTCGTATTTAATACGCGAAGGAAAAGAAATGATAGTTAACGAGATTTTCTGTGTCTATGTTCGGGACATTTTGTAGGAAAATACAATACGATAAAAATATGATATTGTGAATAGAAATTGGGATACTTACCTAAATTGTTTTGGTTTACCACTTTTTGGAAAATATGCTTTGAGGCACTAAGTTGAAACAAACGTGGATTAAAAAATGTTTCTGGAAACCGGGCAAACAAGTTACTGCGTTACAAGTCGAACAAACACCGAAACGCGGACGGGAGTAAGTAAATTTGTTCTCCGCGCCTCGATGAAATTGTTTGTTCAACCACCTGTACGCTTAAATTACTTACTTTTTGTCTTCACTGTATTATATCACGGTGCAGTATCGATATATTGAAGACATCGATCATCACCGTCAAAGGTATATGCATTTGGGAGAATCATAGAATTCGCCGAATCGCGTGTTTGCTCGCCAAACTGGATTAACGTTAAATCGTGTCCCGTCGCGTGGAGGAATAAGAAAATTCAATCCCGTGTAATCACGGTTAAAAATAAATTTGCATGCGGCTTAGAGACTCCGGAGAATACGATTCTCTGCGATCAGCAATTGAAATATATTATTTTCTTAATTCCACTGCAATGGATTTCAGTGTACGAGTATTAGACAAGATTACTTTCGACGAAATAGAAAATCATTTACTATTGCAAAGTTCAATGTTTCTCATCGATATTTTTTTAATTATAATATATATATTTTTTTACACATTTGTGGTTCTTTTCACGCTCGGGAGATGCACTTTACACACATAGCATTGACTTCGTACATACGTTATCGCTTTCAACATCAGGAATTCGGTCGCGAAAAAACATTAAAATTTAATGATTGAAGTTGCATTGAAATTCGGAATAGAAAAGTCTTCTCTTTAAAAAACGTCGCTTGATTTATCTGGATCCGGAGATATCGTGCGGAGGGAAGCATAATTTTTTCGGCGTTGTTATTGTTGTCCTCGCATGTCGATCGACTCGCGGATCTGCCTCGATCTCCACCAACCGGTCTAGACGTCCACCAACTAGGTCACTGTGTCAATAGAAAACGCTATGCCTAAAAAGAAACCTATTTTTAAGCCTGAATTGAAATATCAGGATGAATCACGATTTTTTTGCCTTCATTTATCGAGATGGTTCTGAATAAAAAAAACTCAATGTATTTGGAAATCTTAAAGAGATCTAGAAATTAACAATAAAAAATAGGAGTATGCTTGCTGTCGTCTCTTCATTGAAGATTATAATAAAGGTGATCAAAGGTGATGGCAGGAATTTCGACAACAAGGGATGCTTTCTCTATCCAGATCTTTTTATTCATCATTCATCATCATCCAATGCATTTGTCGTCGATTTCATCGATAAATATCATGAGTCATTAATTAATTATTAAATTAGGCAAATGAATTGTTTCCACTCCTAAAAGCTAACGTTAACGTAAGAAACCTATGCATCTCTGTGGAAAAAATTGGTAGCTCGGCAGGAAATTCAATTACCCCTGATATGTGATTCGCACCGTGCAAGTTAAACAGAATGGGTGTTCTTAAATTTCGTTCTAACACGTAGCCGGAACTTATAAAGGTAAATAATTCGAGTGGTAGAAAAGTAGAAAGGCGAGGGCGAGGCCAGCCCCTGGAGGAGCAGCGAATTAGCTCGTTGCGTTCTAAGCCCGCGTGGTGCTCGACCGTATAAAATGTAAAGGGAGTCAAGGTTAACGCCGCGCGAACACAACGAGGCTTGCAAGCTCGTAAATTTTGGGACATTTCCAAGTGGTTTATCGCCTATCGAAAAATCTGATAAATATACGAATTTATTAATTATGTGTGAGAAATAGTTCGCAGATTTATGACCGTGAGTCATCCTCAGCAATTCTTGGAAGTACATTTTCATTTTTCACTTAATTTTATTAACTAGAATTTCATTTTTCATTTAATTTTATTTATACAAATCTTACGTTTCATTATTTATTTTAATTATGAAGTCAAATCTTGCCCGAGGAATAGAAGCGAGAATAAAACGACGATTGGTGAAAGGGAATGGTACTAAATATCGAGGTACATTAGTTTCCGATTTCTGCAATAAATAACGAGTCCAAGAAAAATAGTAGTCACGGTTATTGGCTACGAGAGCCGATGCGTGACGACGCAACGTGGTGGCCTGTACTATACAAATTAATCCTTTCAATCACAACTGTCCATTGAATTGTATAATATTAGTAGCCGTTGATGAATGGGAACCGTGACGTATGTAAGAGTTTGACGTTCATAGATTCGATAATAATGATTATGGAAACATCGGGATTATCGGTATCGAATGTCGACGTGAAATTGCTTACAATTAGTCAATTACCGCGTTCGGTCGATTAATAACAGCTCTGGCCGAGGATTCCTGTTCGTGGTCCGCGTACAATGTACCCGCGGTTCTGCGCTTCGTTGCCAAAAATATGATACTCTTGACCGAGTATGCTAGAAACTCGATCGAGAGCCAGAGCCGGCGTTTCTTCGAGATCTTTCAAGTGCCGAGAAGCTCGAATTAATGTGAAATCCTGTGTGTGTTCCCGAAGGCAAGGAAACAAGTGCCATTTTTATGGCCTTTCGAGAGCGCATTAATTCCATAAGTACACAAATTCGAGAAACTACGCAGATAGAAAATGGAGTCAAATTTTTGCACCATAAGTTGCGCACTTGCATCATAAGAACAAATGAAAATAAAGAAAATCTGACAAAATTAATGAAACTACATTTCACTTTTACTTTAGAATCGTTTAATCGTTTTTAATTAAAACGATAACAAAGAACAATATGCAACCTGGCGAACGTTTGGTCGTTTCGGGCTCCGAATTTATGCGGTGATAAATTCCAAAGATGCCGTCGTAACTCCGAGACTCCGCGCACAGGTTTTGTCAAACTCTCGCCCAGCTTTATGACTACTTGTTGAACCGTAGGGACAATCCTTGCGAAACATCCGATCTTCTTTCTCGTCTTCTCGTCTTGCCCTGACTTCTTTCTATCTTCTCCACTAAATTTTATGTTTCCTTCGTCTAATGGTTCTGAATTTATGAGAGGAACAGAAAGCTTTCCGAAATTGAAGTTCTTTTCCAAGATTGTATATGTATAATACTGATTCTTAGGCCAAAGTAAATCCATCGTACACGCTGGAGTCTAAAACAAATAATTCCAGTTTCCTATATCAGTTTTTTATTTGTTGAATCATCAAACTCGTGTTTTTTAGCATAAAAATACAGAGAAACTCGATATCGTTTTTCTAACAAAAATAATAATCACCTCCAGGATAGCGATTTTTTAATACTGATTTTAACTTCGGTCAAACTAAATCCTCGCACTGAAATTTGAAACACATTATTTGAACTTCCTATATCCGTTCTCTGTTTGTTATTTCACACGAACCATGAAACTTCTATTTTTCGTACGAACATAACACGGAATTTGATATCGCTGCTCGGGCTGTTAATTTTCTCTAGCAGAAACAACAAACACGTCCGCAGGTCTACGTTGCAAAATCCCGTTTCGCTGACGTTCTTGTAAACCAGACGAAACGCTGCGTCGCCGCACAATCGAAACGGAGGAACGTTTTCGCAGACATGTTTGTTTCTCCGACGTGATCGGCTTTGTTGTTTGTTCGCCACGTGACGCTCGGTGACCGGCTGCGTTCAATGAGAAATATCAAACGGTGGCGGCGTCGGTGCTAGTAAACTTGGCCTGAAAATAGCACGCGACAAGTGAAGCGGCGTGGCAACTTCCGAAGGTCGAAAGCGCGTCGGCGGAATGCGGATAGAGCACGCAGGTGCATTTGCGTTGCGACTTTTTCTCTGCCTCATTCGACTCCGTTGCGCCTTGGGAACGGGTCGAATACGCGGGGCACCGGGTGACGGGATCGATCCGGCCAACTTTCACCCGTCGCGACATCGATTCCCCGTTTGCTATCGTTTCTGCTGACTTCGCTAGAGCCTTTCGAATCGAATTTTCCGTCCTGTTACCCGCCGCCTTTTGATCACGTCCAAATTCACAAACCTTGTCATAGCTCATTCATCGCGATCGCTTCACGTAAACCTGTATAGTTTACCCTAATTTATAAGCTACTTCGTTTATCCTCTCTGACGTTTGACAAACTGAGCTGTTGTTTGCAATTCATTGGATTTAAGGTAGTGTACATATTGTATATTCATGTGGAATTAATTCCGAGTTAAATATACATATGCATATATCTTTTTATTTATTTACTCGATTTTCTTGATCCAAGGATAACAGAAAGGCTCTTAGACATAATTCGTACAGTCTTTTATCCATACAAAATTTATATAATTAATATTTAATAATAATAGAATATTTTATACTAAAAGATATTTTACTGACATTTTTGTGAAGAGTAAACTGGGAAGAAACGGTGGAGGGTTTAAGATAACATATTGTCGGTCACAATGGGCGTGCGATCTATAGTGAAGAGAAAACAATGAGTGCTTTGAGCTTCCGGGTAGGTTAACGCGTGACATTGGACGTCACGTCGGCGGATAAACTTTTCTTAAGAAAGAATAATACGTCTGGTCGCATAAAAGACTTATGGATCGGCGATGATTAATAGCCTACGGGTGGTCGGAAGCATCCTTTGAACTTCCGACGTAAAATAAAAGTTGAACGAAATTTTCCGATATGAAAGCATAACTTCTTTGAGAGCCCACCGGGGAAGAATTCTAAGTGCATTATCCTGTAGATACGAACGGGATAAAACCGGGGAAAACTAATATAAAGTGCAAACTCTCAATTTTTCTTTATTTTTATCAACGTTCTCCCTTTTCATATTCCCACCAATTCCTTTCGTTTTTCATTTTCGCTTCTACATAATATACGCCCGTGTAAAAGGGCTTTTTCACGCTGTTCCGACCGCGAACGCGCCCCTCGTTGTACGAATTCCCTGGAATCGTATTCGACTAAACCCATCGGCGAACTCGTTCCGCCGATGCCGCGCGTATTTGCAGCGGGCGAACGCGCATGTAAAACGACCGAACATCATTGTGCTGCATCAGGGAAGCCAATGAATACTTGAACTTCACGGGAGTTTCGTGACAGCGAAAGGTATCAACAGCGATCACGTATTGCCAGTCGTATGCGAGCACAAAGCGAGCTTTGCGTTCCCTGTTAACGAGTTAGACCGCATTAGAGGAAAAAGAAAGTATATGGCATAATTCGTGATTTTTTTTCAGCGAAATCATGAATTATAAAGTAGGGTTTTTATTGTATGCCTCTAAAGTGATTTAACCCTTTATATGCGGCATCGGTTCAGATCTTAGAGTATAAATTATTGGAGGCAGCACGCCGTGCTTGAAAAATGTGGTCAGAGTCACTGTCTGTATATATTTTGTCTTTCTCACTCTGCAATCAATCGGGCATGAAATGAGAAAGACAGTAATCGATTTCTGAATCTTATAAATAATGTGCGAAAAGAAGATTAATGTAATCTGTTATCAATTTTATAAAATTTTTTATTTAAAGACGTAAATCAGTCAATTTTAATTATTTATTCAATTTCTCTACAACCAATCGCGCATGGAGTGAGAAAGACAGCACGTATTTTTCGATAGTGACACTGGCCACACTTCTNTCTAACAAAAATAATAATCACCTCCAGGATAGCGATTTTTTAATACTGATTTTAACTTCGGTCAAACTAAATCCTCGCACTGAAATTTGAAACACATTATTTGAACTTCCTATATCCGTTCTCTGTTTGTTATTTCACACGAACCATGAAACTNGATCTTTTATCAACGTTCTCCCTTTTCATATTCCCACCAATTCCTTTCGTTTTTCATCTTCGCTCCGGTATATATACGCCCGTGTAAAAGGGCTTTTTCACGCTGTTCCGCCCCTCGTTGTACGAATTCCCTGGAATCGTATTCGACTAAACCCATCGGCGAACTCGTTCCGCCGATGCCGCGCGTATTTGCAGCGGGCGAACGCGCATGTAAAACGACCGAACATCATTGTGCTGCATCAGGGAAGCCAATGAATACTTGAACTTCACGGGAGTTTCGTGACAGCGAAAGGTATCAACAGCGATCACGTATTGCCAGTCGTATGCGAGCACAAAGCGAGCTTTGCCTTCCCTGTTAACGAGTTAGACCGCATTAGAGGAAAAAGAAAGTATATGGCATAATTCGTGATTTTTTTTCAGCGAAATCATGAATTATAAAGTAGGGTTTTTATTGTATGCCTCTAGAGTGATTTAACCCTTTATATGCGGCATCGGTTCAGATCTTAGAGCATAAATTATTGGAGGCAGCACTCCGTGCTTGAAAAATGTGGTCAGAGTCACTGTCTGTATATGTTTTGTCTTTCTCACTCTGCAATCAATCGGGCATGAAATGAGAAAGACATTAATCGATTTCTGAATCTTATAAGTAATGTGTGAAAAGAAGATTAATGTAATCTGTTATCAATTTTATATAATTCTTTATTTAAAGACGTGTAAACCAGTCAATTTTTGATAACGATTCTCATATTATTTATTTAATTTCTACGGAATCAATCGCGCATGGAGTGAAACAGACTGCAAGTATTTTTCGATAGTGACACTGGCCACACTTCTCTACCTCTTCGCTGCCTCCAGTAGTACATGCCCTAAAATTCAGATAATGGGAATCCACATAACGGGAGTCCCACTATATTTGGATGTAATTCAGAGATAGAAGGCTGGAGATCCTATAAGTAAAGTAGATATGAAAGGTATTGAAAGATCTTGAAAGAAACCGTAGGCCGGGGTAACACGGGAACCATTTCAATCCGTCAAAAACGGGAAGTAGCCCGGGCGTGTCGCGGAAAACCGTTCCGCTGGAAAATGTGGAGCGGCCACCATTAAGAAGATTAACGAAGTCGTTCCGTTTCGATAAGCCTCTGGATCAAGGTCGGGCATCGATCGCCGTGACATTGCGGGATCGACAGCCTGATTCTATCCCGATTTTCCATGCCGACGTTACCGTCGCGCGACGCGTCTCGATCCGATGCGGCGTGACCACCTTGATGTATATTCATAGTTTCTGTCCTATCGCCAACGCGCTGTTAATAACGCGCGTTAACTTTAGTCCCGCGCCCACTGCCAAAAATAATAAGTTTCGCATCGACCACGTGTAAATAATACCCGATCTTCGTTACAGATGATCTTTTTTTTCTATCATACGCAGAAATGTAGAAATTGGGGTAATACTAATCACTAATTGGTCAAAATTGCTTTTATCCGATTTATTCAAATAAATTGAATTAAACTATGATTAATAATAAATTGAATTAATCTATGATTAATAATAATATAAATTAAAATATCTTGACTCATAGAATTGATTATTATGACAATTATTTTGTACAGAGAAATTCCAAATGCGAATTAAGATTAAATTGATGGATGGTAGTTTCAATTGACGTTAGAAAAGATAACACGTGATTGTGGAACGCGAGAATTGCAAGAAACACGAAGGCGAAACGCGTTCAAGGCTGTTCAGCTAATTACAAATAAGGGCGTTGCTCGTTAGAGGCTCGCAGTAAAATTACGGCAGTAGTCAAACCGACAGTGCAGGCCGACGTTTCTTCGCTACGGGAGATGATACTTTATCCTGCACCTGAATAGAACTAATCAGACAGTAACGACTGCGAAATACTTTCCTGCAACTCACTTTTTAATCCACGTAAATCGAGTCGAATAAACTTGCTTCATTTTATATGTAACAATAAAAATTATTAACAAATACGTTGCTATATAATACTATTTATTTAATTATGCTATATAATACTTTATATAAAACTGGTGAATAATAAATATTCTTTTCCCATTTGTATTATCGAAATTACAGATCGGATCGATATTAGGCTGACTCTGACTGTAGTTATATTAGTTTCCATAGTTGACCGGTGAATCGCGCGTGGAATGGGTGCCGTTGCCAAAATCCGATGAACCCGATTTTTGGCGCGCGCTTCGACGAATCGCCGCTCTTTTATTCCCATTCACGGACCACGCGCGATATTCTGAATTATGGTGACGGTACGTCGGCGTAAATCTCGCGAAAGGGAATCAGTCTCGCTCTCGCTGGCGCGGCGCGTCCGATTTTATTCGCGGCGATCTGTTCGTCTCCCCGGTGACACCTCCGCGTTACCCAGAATGGATTCTGATCGTCGAGAATACGTGAGTTTGTCAGTGAGCGGTTTTCGTAGCTGTCGAATCCTCCGCGGCCGAGTGTCGTCACGTTTCCTATTGTCACGTATTTTCTAGACTAAATACAGTAGAAGTTGTTTAAGTGTACCAGTAGTTCCGGTTAGTGCGTATGAAATCATTTNAGACACTCGCGTCGCTTCATGTTTCATTCACCGTCTCGTTTCATTATGCACCGCGTCGGTTAACGGGACCACGTGGTGCCCGGATTAATTGCAATCCCCGGCAAAACGGTGTTTGTCCCGACGGATGAAAGCGACGGGCCGCCTATCGACTTTTTCGGGTTACTTAACGTATAGGCGACCGACCACGGGACACGTCGATCCGTTTTGTCATTCACGGCTGGTACCCTCGGACGGAATGCAAATAGCGCGTCGCCGAATGTGCAAAGTTTGCCGCATCGACGGTTACGGGTTTTTATGAGCCGCGGAATACGTTGAAAGTTTTATGGTAATGTTTTTATCTCTGGAAAAGCGATAAAATGAATCTTCTTCCCTTTAAATTATTTATACGTATAATATATCGTTAGATTTACGAAGCCATTGTTGATATATTGTTATGGTTCGCGAATTTTAATAGAAGAATTAACGTATTTCATTTAATACTATTTCTGTCGATGGTGTTAAAAGGTACCTCTTGAAATTTTCACTTAAAATTGTTATTAAAAGAATTTCAAAAATGCTTCACGATTTTTATTTCTAAATTAATTGAAATAAGAGGTAATTGTATGATCTTTCTTGTATCTGAAAATGAGAGCTCCAACTTTTGTCTGAAACATTTTTTGTTAGGAAGAAACAGATTTTACAACACACAATATTATTTACCAATTAATTCCCACAAACTCTTTTACGACAACTTACTCGGAATGAAGCTGTGATCCTCGTTTTATCGCTTAAGTATAAAAAAACACTTACTTATTCTTAATAAGTATTTTAGACGTAATAAATATATTAGACAGATATCGGTTAAAACATTTAATTAGGAAAAGTTTTCGTGCAATTAACGAGGACTATTCGACATTGCGTCTACCAAGCGACCTATTTGGCGTTAAACTATTGACCGAGGATGAAACTATTTAGCTGGGAACAGGGCGTCGATAGGCAGCGGTTCGTTCACGTGTCCGATGATTTGTCGCCAAGCAAACATAGCTTCAAAGTGGGAATGTCGTTTAACGTTCGGAAACCAATTACGCAGAGCTAGTTTTAATCAATGCAAGCCGAGTTAATAAAAAACAAATATCTGATTACGACACTAAACGCCTCGGTTATTTCAATTAATTCGACATATTTTATTGCTTGCCGAAAGAATTTAAGTCTGTATTAGAAAATTTCTCTAACATCGAAGAAGAATTCCTCCTTCTTGACACTTTATAAGGATATTAAATGAAAAATAATTTTTGTTCACTATTTGTGTACAATTTTTACTCACTTTTATTTAATTATAAGACAAGATATAAAATTTTACGGTGTTAGGACATTTAAACAAAAATTCATATTTTCAAGAAATGAACTTCATCGACATTTCATTCAACTGGAATATTAAATAACGATTTCGATATGAATTCTCCGTAGATTAGATTAATCTGCTATCTTTCGATAAGATCGTCCATCACGTTCGGTGAAAAGTACAAGTTCAATTCTTTCCTCCTGCGAGAAAGTCGTATTTAATACGCGAAGGAAAAGAAATGATAGTTAACGAGATTTTCTGTGTCTATGTTCGGGACATTTTGTAGGAAAATACAATACGATAAAAATATGATATTGTGAATAGAAATTGGGATACTTACCTAAATTGTTTTGGTTTACCACTTTTTGGAAAATATGCTTTGAGGCACTAAGTTGAAACAAACGTGGATTAAAAAATGTTTCTGGAAACCGGGCAAACAAGTTACTGCGTTACAAGTCGAACAAACACCGAAACGCGGACGGGAGTAAGTAAATTTGTTCTCCGCGCCTCGATGAAATTGTTTGTTCAACCACCTGTACGCTTAAATTACTTACTTTTTCNTTTTTTTCGATGGTTCCGATAGATTCACTTCACTGTTTCTGTCTTTCGCAAGGCGCAGACGTTTGTCCGACGAGGTAGCATCGAGGATTCTTTAAATATTATTTACCTGGGTGTCGTGGCGAATGAAAGTGGCGCGAAACAGCGGGAGTAGGTGGTAAAATAGTAGTCGGTGGGGCGAACGTAATCGGGCTTGGTCAGCGTCGAGACGCCTCGTGCAGGCGGTTCAGTGCTGGGCTGTCGGTCGCGTGGCGAACCTACCCCTCACTTTGGCCGAGTCGTTCGTCGAGGACACGTGGTGGCACGCCGGGATCGATCGATCCGATCCATTCGTCCACCTTTTCGCGATCCGACGGGAGGAGTGCACGGGAAGAATCACGCTGACCAAGAGATAACGACCGTCGGCTGAGACCTTGAATTCGCCGCGCGACACAACCCTATCGCGGTCGCCCCGTGAATATTTCAATAGCGTATCGATCTAGCGCGTAGATAGAGCAATACGCCGTTCCGCGCGCGATTAAATTCTCCCGACGATTTTCGATTCGCCTCGCAATTTAATTATCCCGAGCGACAGTGGTAGAAATCCGAAGAACACGCGTGACGCACCTCCGTGCGTAGTGACTTCGCCGATTTGTCGTGCTCCATCGGTCTCCGACCACGCAGCGGGCCAACCGTCAGGTACCACCGCCGTCAGGACACACGTTCACCAAACGTTTACACACGCATCGCGCGTTAATCGTTGTCTATGTGTTTGTGAATTACCGTGCTGTGGATAAAAAACGGTGCTATAATCGTTCTCCGTCCGACTGTCCGTAGACCGCAGTGGAATAGCTGCGTACCTGGACAGCCCCCTTCCGAGTATCCTTGAAACCCACGGATATAATGTGCACATACGTTGAACTCGGAACTATTCTAATCGTCTACGATTGTTTTGCTTCAATTCCGGAAAGGCACGGGCTAACGACCTTACGGATTAATAATAATTGTCCATGTCTTCTCACGTGTACAGATTGTCTTTAAGCACTAAACGTGTTCGACTCGTGTTCACTAAATTAATCACGGAATTACAGTTTGGTGTCGTTTTGGGATTAAGTATGTAACAATGTCTCGGTCGTAACAAGTCAAGGTGAATCTTGTCAAGTTGTTTTCTACGCTTCGCCCTGTATTTTTTGAGGTAGCAGTAGTGATAGCCAAGTTCTCTCACCACAAGACTAATTCGTCATTATACGCTAAGTGTAATTTGTTATCGTCCACCGTAGTCGGTAAAATTGTTGCTTGTTGTTTTTGCTTTCCATGTTCGCGTTCTGCGCAGGGGGCCCGGTTTTTTTTTGCATCGACGGACGAACGAAAGCAGCCGAAGGTGGCCGTTTAATTGAACCCCGCGTAACGACGCGGGGGACGGGTTTTTGCCGGGAGCGAAGCGTCGTCGTCGAGCTCCAATTCATTTTTTTCTTTCCCTCCGGAAGACGCGGTTCGATTTGGCTTGTTAATTACGGGGAAGACACCGTCGCGTGCAGATCGGCTCGGGAAATTTACGCTCGGAGTTCCACCCGGTGGAACCTTGTCGTTCTCATGCCCGACGCGGTGCTCGTTAATTCCGTCGTCGGCTGAACGGAACACGTATCAGAGTTCTCCCGTTCCTGCATTCGAACGCTCCTCCTTTGTGCCGACCAGTTGGGGCAATGTTACACGCGTTCGTCGTTTCGTACGCGAAGAATGCACGGCTTCTCCGAAGAGACGTTCCTTTGCTGACTTTAAGTCGTTCTCGGCGGGAAATTGACAAATGGAGAAATTCAGTGGAATTCTTTGACCGACGAAAACGTCCCCGGATATGTATTTCGTTATTCGAACAGATTCGACGAAATTTGATACGTCTTTTCGTTTAGTCGTTGGTTAATTTCTAATGAATTTGTTGATTGCGAAAGCAGACGAAGATTAAGAATAGGATGATTCGAGGAAGCGTAATTATTCAAGGCATAGGGGTAGATCGAACTTGAGGGCATTCGAGTCGACGTTCCAGGTCGACCGGTGGGCGTATCGAGCCCCCTTGAACGTGTCCGTGGTTCGGCCGGCTCTGCGCCGTAAACAGCGAACGCTGCCGTGACAAGACAGTCGCTGGGGCTGCGGCAGATCAATCGAGAGGCTCGTCTTCTATTACTCGTTTTCGTTCGGGCAAAACAGTCCTTCGAGACCGCCGCGAAATCGCGAGACGCGCAACAGGATGCACCCCGGCCGTGATTAAACGACCTTCGTTCATAACCGTTAGAATTTTAATACAAAAGTTTCCAGAATTTAGTGTACTTCGAACGGTGTTAGAAACTTGGTGTTTATAGTTAGATATAGTTAATCGAGTGACGACAGTGGAGAAACAATCGTTCAGAGCTTGCGAAATGCGTAAACCTGGCTTGCAAGTTCGTCATTCGACTTCAGATTTTAGTGCAAAATTAAATGATGGAATATTTCATACTGTTTTATGAATAATTGATTTATAAATTTTTAGATTCGTAATAATTATATAAAATTCGTTTAGAAGCGTCACGTTTTATAATAACTAGAATTCTAAAGAATCGTAGGAACCCAGTGAAGTTTCGATGATCGTTTAGCAAAGAACAGGGAGGAATCGTGGTCGGGTTCAATAATGACAGGCTATGCGTCTTTATTAAAACGATAAATGAAGATCTGTGATTCCCGCGTGACACGCGATCCGTCATTTCCTGCGGTGTAATTATAATCCCAGACCTTGAGGCTGTTGGCGAGCGATGCCGGGCGTAGTTAGAGCGTCTTCGAACCGCGGGGCGGTTCTAGACCGCTTCTACCACCAGCTCTCATTGTATAAATCCGAATGATCTCATCGCGGCCGGCTAGATTATTACAGTTCTACGTTCTGCCGTACATTTTTCACCACGCTCGTTGGAACGAGGAATGGGAGAGGCTAGTTTGCAGGTGCAATCGCGATGGTAGCTCGCCAAGTGGACAGGAAAAGAGGTCGGGGAAGTTAGTTACCTTGAAGCCGGCGAACCGACGACGACGCTCAGGCCTTCGACTCAATCGAACCTCGTGGAGAACATAAACACACGCCGTAATTACGCTTCTTTTCGAACTTTCGCCGAAGTTTGCCCGGTCGCGGAAGCTAGAGATATTTCTGAAAACGAGCAAAGGAAGCTTGAAAATCTTATTTGTTCAAGTTTCCACTGGCCGGAACTCGGAGCGTTTCACGCGACGGTAAACAGGATCCATTCTAACTCAAAGCTGAAAAGTTCTTTCACCTCTAAAAAACAAGGAGACTAAACGTCCAAATCCTCGGGAATTCTCTTATAACACGTACTTGATTAACAGATAAACTCGTATCTAAAATCGAAACAGTGAAATCGTTCTTGCCGTTTCGTAAGTGGTACCGTTGATCCCGCGAATGAAGTTCGACGACAGGGGTTCATCGGCCCGTCGAAAGACTATTGATCGACGTTACGGAATTTCTTATCATTCCGAGTCAACGAGAATCGCTAGTGAATCCGTCCGACGGTAGAGACAAAAACGAGCCAGCGAGAGGGAAAAAGTTTGCGACGAGCTGCCTAGGGACGCTTTCGTGATCGTCGAGCACCACCACCACCGGTGCGCGCCGCTTCTTGTCCCGTAAACCGTTGTAAAACCATCCTCGAGGCTTGTCGAAACAAACCGATCGTTATCGCACGCCGCGGTGAAAAATAAACCGGACACACAAGCGCTCGTGAACGCCGACGTTTCTTTACCCGTACACCCGTACACTTCACCTTGTCAGTCATGAATCTTATGTTCCGCAAGAACTTCGCCGAGAGGGGATTCGGTGGTGGTGGAGGAGGAGGCGGAGGCGGCGGCGGCGGGCTGGAGGGTCGGTCGACCCTCGGGACCGCGCACGGACCGGGGAGTTTGGGGTACTCGGGGTCCCGTTTCGGCGTGTTGCGCGGCCAGTCGGCCGTCGGGAACCGCGCGCCGGTCGGCAGGCGAAGCCGGGAATTCGGCTACTTCCCGTCGATGGCCGATCACGAGCACCAGGGCTTCGGCTACCGGACTCACCTCTTCTTCTCGCCTCCGTCAGGAGGTGCGCTCGGTTCGCCGCTGGACGAGCCGACCGAGAGGCTGGGCCCGCCGCCCCGTCGGAACTCCGGGCCTCATGTGATCAAATGGGGCGGCGGGGGCAGTTCCGGGCAGGCGGCCGGCGCCGCGCAGGCGAGGAGGAAACAGGCCCAGGCGCAGAAGGAGTCCTCGGAACCGGCGACGCCGACCACTGCGTCTAGACAGGTACGTGAATTAGATGAATTTTTTTACTATAATCTTGAAACTACACTGAGAAAACCGTGGCCTGACGATTAGCAAAAATTGAAATATAGTAACAAAGAAATACTTTCCTTGAGTAATAATTACGTTCCTTCTGTATTTATTACAAATCTATGTAGTAATTTCTACAGAGTAATATTAATTACTATCCACGGTTACTAGTTTTTACTATCCCTGGTTAGTGATTTCTAATATTCAGTCTCTACGTTTTCCTTATATTACTTTATATTACTACACGCGATTTATATTATTTCATATATAGATTAAAGATTTTATTATATAATTCGGTAATTTCCTTTGAGTTTAATAAATAAAAATTATACTAAGCATACAGACGAACTTTTTCTTAAAGTTTAGCAATCATTAATTAAGTTCAAACAAGATTACTATTCAAATATAGTAATTTTCACTTAAATATACAATAAGTATTGCTAAAATTTTGTGGCTTCGTTTTTCTCAGTGTATACTTGGTCATTCTGTCGAAGATGTAATTAATATTTAAGCTGGTACCGATAAATTGCGTTCAGATGTAAAAATATATAAATATAGTATATTAGTGTGCAGAAACAGTAGCTTTAGCGTTGAGATTTCGACTCCGTGAACACAGTCTTCCTAGAATAGTAAATTAATATTTCTGAACGAATGAAGAGGTCATTTCAAGATCTAGCAGAGTATCACACTTTTGCGTAAAACAATTTCGCAGGGGATTGGAAACGACGGGCACAGCCGCGGCTCGAATATCAGTTTTAACCCCGGTTACTCCTCCTCAAAGATGAAATTGACGCGCAGTCGGCGTGAAGGCCGCGTCCAAAGGATTGATGCACTCCGCTTGGATGTGTGATCGTTCACTCGTATCTAATCAAATACTTCGGGTTCAGGTGTCGAGAATGTAGGTTGAACTTAAACAACCGCCTTCCAGACCGGGTAAAATACGATCCCCGACGAAAGACCCGTTTTAGCCCGAAAAAGCCAATCGCGAAATCGGCGCTCGTCGATTCTCTGCAACGCGGGACAAACTATTCCAATTTGTCGGCGGGGGAAAACATTCATCGCGGGGAAATCCGCGGAATCCTTACAAAACGAATATCGCGAGAATCGCAAATCTTGTTTCGCGATATCTACGTGTGTGATGAATCGGGGACACGATGCACACCGATAGGGTTATCGCGCTCGATTGGAGCTGTTGCTTATACTCGGAGACGAGCCCGAAGTCCCGCATAATTCGTCACTTGTGCCTCGTCCGAAATTCCCAATTGAATTCAACTCGTCGTTAAACGCAACAATGTCGTTAATGAATTAAGCCTAAAATACAATGAAGCGTCATCGTATGAATACTATTGTATACCGTACACGCGTTATTGGCATCGTCGAAGAAAATCACGTTCACTTCGACCTGTTTTGCAAACAGTTGGGTCTAGTTCGATAGTTTGGCGTCCTCGGACGCACTTCAACGTCTCTAGTATTCCGCGGTGCTCGTCCAGCGGCGAGCGGAGGCCGATTCTCTTTTCTAAAGGTCGATGGGCTGTGTTCGCGGTTGCAAATTACACAGTTGTAAACCGCTGTATTGACGAGTGGCTACCAGAAACACGGCCGAACACTCCTGACGATATTTCAACAGGAACTGAATGCAAGCGTTCACGTTTAGGTGCATATACACACGGAGCGTATGGTTTTCACGGGGGATTCATGGGAGGAAACGTTGCTCGGGCGTGCATGGAACGAACCCGCATAAACTTACACCTACGCTGTCCGCAGCCGGCACGCAAACTCGCTATCTTATTGCGAGCCAAGGCGGATTTTGCGACGTGCTATAAATTTACTGCGAGTCGACCGGCTCTGTTCGATATCCTGGACTCGTTCCGCGCCTCGATCGAACTCGGATTCCCTGATGGATCGCAGATAGTTGTCCGCTCGAGTGGACTTTTCCGGCGACCCAAGGGACCGTTTTAGAAGTCCAAAGTTCGTTCGTGTATTGTAGGTTTCCTGGTAAAAGGGTTGGACAAAAGGTGCGGTGTTGTTATCAAAATCGTTGCGGAAGTTTGATACTAAGAAACTTTAAGAAAGAGCATCTTTTTAATNGAATTCAACTCGTCGTTAAACGCAACAATGTCGTTAATGAATTAAGCCTGAAATACAATCAAGCGTCATCGTATGAATACCATTGTATACCGTACACGCGTTATTGGCATCGTCAAAGAAAATCACGTTCACTTCGACCTGTTTTGCAAACAGTTGGGTCTAGTTCGATAGTTTGGCATCCTCGGACGCACTTCAACGTCTCTAGTATTCCGCGGTGCTCGTCCAGCGGCGAGCGGAGGCCGATTCTCTTTTCTAAAGGTCGATGGGCTGTGTTCGCGGTTGCAAATTACACAGTTGTAAACCGCTGTATTGACGAGTGGCTACCAGAAACACGGCCGAACACTCCTGACGATATTTCAACAGGAACTGAATGCAAGCGTTCACGTTTAGGTGCATATACACACGGAGCGTATGGTTTTCACGGGGGATTCATGGGAGGAAACGTTGCTCGGGCGTGCATGGAACGAACCCGCATAAACTTACACCTACGCTGTCCGCAGCCGGCACGCAAACTCGCTATCTTATTGCGAGCCAAGGCGGATTTTGCGACGTGCTATAAATTTACTGCGAGTCGACCGGCTCTGTTCGATATCCTGGACTCGTTCCGCGCCTCGATCGAACTCGGATTCCCTGATGGATCGCAGATAGTTGTCCGCTCGAGTGGACTTTTCCGGCGACCCAAGGGACCGTTTTAGAAGTCCAAAGTTCGTTCGTGTATTGTAGGTTTCCTGGTAAAAGGGTTGGACAAAAGGTGCGGTGTTGTTATCAAAATCGTTGCGGAAGTTTGATACTAAGAAACTTTAAGAAAGAGCATCTTTTTAATGCACAGAAAAGATCGTCGACGTTTTTGTAGTGTGTATTAAACAAACAGAAGTGAAACAATTAAGATGCTTTATAGTGGCTTTTGTCGCGGCGTGTTAAAGTTTTACGGATGCACTCGGAAAATTTTTTAATTCTCTACTGAAAGCTCGAGGCTTGGGAAACGTAACGCGGCCCGCCGTCTATCAGATCCGGACTTTTATAACGCCTTCCGTCTTCGACGACAAGGAAAAGAACACGCAGCCAGCCAGTGAGCGTATACATAAGCAGGCTGGTTCTTCGGCTCGGCTCGATTTCGCCTCGGTTTGAATATAAATACATCCGCGACGTCTGATATCCCCTTTCGAAACGACGGGAACTATAGAAGTTGCAAACAGGAAATAACGATATTAGATGTAGAAAATATACAGCGAACATCGCAGCGGCGTTCAGTAGATCTCAGCTTTTTCGATAAAAAGAATTTTATTTATTTAATAAAATATTTCACACAATTGTTGTGAATCTGATTTTCAATTATACTATGTTGGTTTATAATTGTTTAATTAAATATCGCGAACTTTAATCGGAGTTTCAATTTTAACGGCAGATATAAATTAGAGCGCATCTCGTGAGCGATACCGAAACGGGTGCAATAGCAGGAAGAACGATTTATTTTCCACCTTGTGGCTTTTGTGAAATAAATTTATAGGTAGCAAGTATTCGCACGCTTCGATCAATATCCTGGCCTCGATCTTGAACTTTAATTACACGTTCTGCGCTTCGATTGCGTGGCCCATTGTTTAGAAATAATTTAATTACCGATGCCAGCACGTGTGAACTACGAGTACGCGACGCAGGCTTTTAAAATCTCCTCACGTGTAAAAAAAGAAATAGATAGAAGAAAGCGACGTTGAATCTCGGAGAGTTATTCGATATTCAAAGAGGTTCATCTGAATCTATTTTTTCTATCCGGGTCTCCGCAGAAGTATTGCGAGACACTTTACACCAGTGCTCTCTGAAGACGTCGCCGTTATACTCGACGAGAATGTCGCAAGAGGTTACTGGCATTTTGCACGTTGCCATAAATCACGGCCCGAGGCCCGTTGCATGACCGAACCGGAGAACGGGGTAACGACAAAAGGAACCGCGTTAACCTACATCCCCAGACGACAATGACGACTCGAAGCCTCACTCATCACAATTGCTCTTTACTCTTATATCTCACAAATAAATATCGTGAAATACGTAAAAAGTAGATACAAAACTATCTTCAAATGACCTCATAGTTGTACATACTCTTTCCTATCAGTTTGTATGTAAAATAAGGAAAATTCTGTTTGAAACGAGTGAAACAGGTACTGATTTCTGGATAGAACTTTCAGAGGAGACGGACCAATCCCGTACGACATTCGCGAAGTTTTAATATATAGTTAATTATCTGAAATTGTATGGCGTTCATAGGTTTCCTTCAGCGGTAACCGCTCCGGCGCGTACACGCCTCTAGTGGTTTCCGGAAACAGCCCTCCCCGCGGTGAACCGATCTCCCTGGCCACCCTGGACCGCGACTGTTTCATCATTCCCCTCGCCTCTCTCGAACGCTTTTTACCGGCGGGTGTACCGGTAGGTCAAACGAAACTCTGTACAGCTTTAATGCAATCGCATAATTTTCGCATAGCTTTCCTCGACGACGCGTTCTAATCTCGCTTCCCGTATTTACGTCTACGAACTCTCTCCCTTTCTCTCTCGCCACTTTATTAACACACAGCGAAGCATGTGGCAACTGAAACTTAGAATTGTACATAAATTTAATAAAACGTTTGTGTAACGTCGATCTTGCACGAGACGTGACGACGAACTTAATGGAGAACCGTACCGATAAGATTTGTTCCTGAGTAGATTGAACGAGGCGCCTGTCGATGCTGGAATTATTTTCATAGCCGATATGTTCGCTAAATCGTTTCGACGTTCCGCACGAAGCAATGCTAATCAGGAATGCACCTGCTAAAACCAGAATGCTCGAGTTATTGGCCTTACAGTCTCGCCGCGGGCAGCAAAGACCTTGCTGGCCCGGCCTCAAACGCGTAAAAATAGACAAAAGCGTGTGGCGTCAACAACGGAGTACAAGAGCCTAATGAATGACGTATACTGCCGTAACGTAAGCAGCGCGTTACCGTATTGTTTGGATTACCTGCTAAAACGGTAACCAATCTAACACGTCCGCGTATGCTTGTTTTCCCTAAGCCCGCCAGATATTTCTTTTAACTCACTAATGGACACCGCGAAGGGAAACAGAAACGGAAGATATCGTTCCGGGAGACGATTAACATATTTTTTCCAATCACAGCTTCTTTCCGACTCGTTGCAGCATCAGCCTATAGCGGACAAGAAGAGACCCGGAAGTCCACTATCAGTTCTTGAAGTCGAGGACCCGAAACAATGTGTTCTAGCGCATTTCATGACTCCCCTGGAGCCCCTGGATCCTCTGGTCGAGTCCCCGACGTCCCGGCCGTTGGTCCTCCAACGGGACACCGCGGCCGAACTGGTGGCCGAAATAGCACCATCCGCTTCCCAGAGCATTCTTCTTACCAACATGGAGAAGAATGGTAAAAACACTAATTTTCACAGAAAACTGAAGAAAAGATTACGATCGAGCGGAATTTTCAGCGGAATTCCCGTTCATCACGTACTACCTGATAAACAAGCAGAACACGGACCCCGTCGATTTCTATAACGAGGTCCAGTGCGCCGCTCTGAGGAAGTTCGATCCTCGGGACCTCCGATACGCGGCCAGCCACACGCTGGACCTCTTCAACGAGGTAGCGACCATAGCGAGGCCGCCGTTGGAACCACCTGGCGTCAGACCACCGATTCCGTCCACCGGTTACATTGTCTCGATTTTCAAGGTGTTCGAAGGCGACGACGGCCTCAAGTTCGAACAGAACTGGCTCTACTGGACCGGTACTACATATACATTTTACTTACTATCCTTCAAGTTCTATAACATAATGAAACTCGTTCAGAGAGATACTTTATTTCTTACTATATGATATGATACTTTATTGCTTACTTCCAGGCGCCCGAATGATGTATCGATACTTGCCGAAGTCGGTGGGTCTGAGGCGGATCACGCTGCACAAATCCATGTCGCAGGGCGACAAGATGTACCTATTGATCTGCGAGTGTTCGCAGCTGCAAGACAATCTATCCGCGGCGGCGATCCTGTTGCCCGCGTTGCGCGCACGTCTCTGCGGCTACACCGGTCTCTACAGGCCGTCGGTGTGCTTCTGATTCCTCAGGAAACGCTGACAGCGCGGCAAGGTGCAACGGGACAGGGCCACGCGGGCCACGCTATGACAGCCCTTCGAACACTTCCCGGAGATAGCGGATCGTCCGGGACGACGCTGGCTCACGCGCCGCGTCGGTTTCTTCGTGTTGCACTCGTTAACGACTAGAGCACGACCGCTGTTGCGTGGTTCAGGACACCCTCTAGTCGGCAAGGATCTCTCGGTCTTCGGATAAGAGAATCGCGTTGATCAGCGGAACGGCAGGACCATTTTCCTTAACGGGAGAGAGGATGGTCGCTGTTAAGGGAGATGAGCTTTCCAGGGCTCGTTTCGTTCACCCCTAAAAGCAGTTTGTACGACGCTACACAGGCATGACATACACTTTGATCGTTTCAACAATCCTGCAAGTTTGATAAAGTCACTTATTTTCTTATATCGTAACAAGTTTCCGTGTAACGCCAGTTCATCGAGCCGTATTGCCGACGTTATTACGAGTAATTCCGCGAAACGAGCCCTCTCTCTTTGTCAAAGCTCGACTAGCCAGCAGGCGAAATCGGAGTTCGTATCGCACGACACGTCGATCTGTCTGGTATTCTCCGGTAGAAATAAAGGAATCGAGGGGAATGAGTTTATCGTTAAAGGGGAAGCATATTCGTATACGCTTTAGGGAAATCTCGATGATAAATCTTGTACGCTTCGGGCTGCAGTCCCGTTTAGCTACGCCTCTGGCCAGTTTGTATTTTTCGACTTTACATACATATATTTCATCCGGCGTTTTATGCGAGCGCGGAACCGAGCGCGCGGCTCGCATGTACATACATTAAACATAGAAATTTGCGAGGTACACTTTTATTACCGTATCGACGACTATCGATTAAATCGCTAACTACATATCATATATAATATACTCGTGAAACTGTGATATTCGAACGACTACCGCATATATCACAACGAACGCAGCGAAAGGGTGTCGCGGAGGACTTCGTCGTAAGTAAGAGGAAACGAAGTGTAATGAGAAGTAATCTTTGAAAACACAATCTTTTGCGAGGTCAGTTAGGCGAACTAAAGAGAAGCTCGGCACGGTAGAGGCTCCTCGGAACGGAGGGCACTTTGTATACATAATCTCCAAATCTTTTATTAATTACATTCGCAGGTTTGATATTACATATCATTCCCTGGATTATTAATCGATACTCGCGGGCTTTGATTGCAATCGGGAGGGATCGACGAATGAGTTTTACGGCTTCGAAACACGAACAACGAATCGTTTGTTCATTTTTTGAATTTGTATCCTTGTTCGTTAATTTGTTTCACACCGGTGGGAGGGTAGGTCTTCGGCGTCCTCTTTTTTCGTACGCCGGAAGACGCGACGGGAGACGGGGAATGCTTAAACCAGATCTTTCTTAGGTGCCCGTAGAAATTTTAGAGTGAGGACGAGTAGCGTGATTCGGCAATGTAGTACAAAGAATTATGAAAAACCAGGAAAACAAATAAAAAACGTATAGTCAATATACGCTTGTTGCATACAGACAATAGCTAGGACGATTGCGCAGGCGCGATCAATTAAACAAGTAGGTTTTTAAGGATCCAACGGCGTATTGTTAATTTAAGATACGTCCCTTCGCGCTCGCTGAGATGAAATTGTGGAACAAGATGAACCCCCTTATGTATTAAGACGAACGAACAAAGCATACGAGACACTCGCGATTTTACTGTGATCCGCATGTGTATCGCGACCAATGTAAAACACGATACACGCGTTTAAAAAAAACCAAAGAGAAAAATTAATACGTGTGAGCGTGACTGAGCGAGCGGCTCAAGGAACGGTGCGTCTGCCTGACTCGATTATACATAACGTAAGACGTGATTAGATTAGGCATTAATCCTGTTAATCCTTTCATCGCGGTGCACTGTAATCAAAAAATGAAATCAATCAAACGGTGTGCTTAATACTCGCAGCGCGGTCGAAAGGATTAAAGCAACGATTGTTCGCCTGCACAAGTTTGTTTACGAGAATACAATTTGTTCCGCGTGGGATTCAACGCCTTTCCAAGATATGACTTGACGATCGTACCAGAGAATCGAGCTGTGCCTGCGATCGCGGGGATGGAACTCTTGTTTCATCGGAGGATCTGAGATTGTACGACACTTCGAAAATTATCATAGGATTTATTATATCATGTACAACGAATAATAACGAAATAATAATAAATCACTTCTAATATTAACATCTTACAAACCGTCTTATCACATTAATTTTATATTAGTTATTATTTCCACTAATTTACTGTATTGGTCCTCTAAATCTGCGTCTTCCGTCAATCTGGAAACAAAATTCAGTTGTTATTTTTATTACACGTCTTTCATTATAAAATCCAATAAAAGAGAAAGTGTTAAATGTATTTGCTGAATCATACTTACGATTGAGTGCTTGCATTCGAAAAACGATGTACGCAATGCGTAGCATTCTTCAGGGACAGACGGGTCTTTGCTCTTCAGACACTCTTTAGGTGTTCGTCTTTGCTGAAATAAAAGAAACGCGTAAAATTTTTTATTTCACTCCCAGACCAATCGAAAATTTCCCAACGTACTAGAAGAAATAGATTAGTGTGAGACACTGCAGTTTAACCACTCACAATTCGACAACAGTCGGTCTGTAACAAACACATTTTTAAATTCGCACGTAAATGAGCGCATCTGCTCTTGTCCTTCAACGTTTCACCTTCTTCTTCATATCGCATCATCTTGAGGAACAATTAGCGTCGACTCTTATCACGCACAATTCGACGTGTACGCACTTCGTCGTAGAATTTTGTAATAGAAAATAGAAACTCTAACCTTTAATCGTCGCGTCTAGTTGCACGGGTTTACTACGTGTACAGTACGCATGTTCAGTGAAAGATGTTTCGTTCCCATCCATGATCGACACAGGATTTAGATAATGATTGCAGATTGAAATGTCATTCACATTCGAGCGATACGTATGACGAATGATAAGTGGTGTCGAGGAGAATTTACGGCCGACGAGGAAGCATGAGGTAATTGACACTGATAATCTGATCGCTTGTCAATTATGATATAGCTTGAATATGTGCGTTTAATTGACTATCATGTATCAGTAGGGTAATCAGTAAATGCCTTCTTGTTCGTTCTCCCATGAAATATTTGTATACAGAAAAAAGGGGATTTTGTTTAATAGAAAAATGGTTTATCAACGCGGGACTCAGAGGGACGGTTCCCCGCATTATGTTTTTCTATATTCTGATGACGAAAATAGCGGGGATGAAGATTCCATCCCCCTGCAGCAACGTGACAAACCTGCATCAGTGCCACGAAAAGTAGAGGTGATAAATATTCCATTGAAATCGGAGGATACACTGCAAGCATTGGCACTACGATACAGATGCACGGTAATGAAGCAAATAAAAGGATAATATGCAGTGTACTGCAGTGAGAATTTATACTTATAGATTTCTGAATTGAAGAGGATCAACAAGATTCACAAAGAAAATGAGATCCATGCAAGAAGGTTCATCAAAGTGCCTGTTCAGCCGTTTTCCTTATTGACTGAGACTTTAGAACAGGATCAGAGCGGACAGCAAGACCAGTATGAAGTAAGTGTATCCACTGTTAATGAAGAGAAAGGAACTGATACGAGCCCTGCCATGACTGAGTTGCCAAATTCAGAAATTAATACAATCATACTGAATTCCGTTTGTGAACCTTTGTCATCTTACAATAATATTAATGCTACGGAAATTGCCAGTTCAGAAAGCGATCAGTTGATTCCTCAGGTAGAAAGTAGCAGGGAGAATACTAATTTAACAGACACATTTAAATGTTCTGGTGATGACTGTGGAATATCCTGGACACAGCTTCTTGGATTTTCCTTATTGTTAGGCTTTGCTGGACCTATTATTATTATATATATCCTATATGCAGTAGATTTCTCCTCTAAGAATCACTCGACTGCTGATCATTAATTTATTTTTCAACGAAAGGATGTTCACTCGAAGTACAATTTACCATGTTTAGAAGTTTTGTAAAAATTTATAAATACGTTCTTTACTAAAAGCGAAATTACGTGATAAGTAAATTTTAGAATCTTACTCAACATGCCATTGCATCGCTTGGCATAGACATGATATTTAACGAATGTGAAAATACTATTTTATAAATGAGCTATGTTTTTTAATCAAGAGATTAATTATATAGCACGATGTACAGTGCCTTTGTGATTATCTGTTTAATACAGTACTGATTTAGAAGTCTTGCTTGCATATGCTATTGCATGTGCATTTTTGTACTTCGGTCAATTTTGCCGAATGCAGTATGAACTCATGAGCGCAGGGACTGCCAAAGATGAGCGACGATTGGCAAGAAAGTTGTGTATAAAGTTTTAAGTACAAAGGCAGAAGAGTGTACATATAAAAATATATATGCGTTCTTACGTTCTGACAGTATCTTGCAGGCTTGTGATAAAGACATCATTTTGTACTAACATCATCGAAAGAAAACGTATTAACATTATGTTTACGATTGATTTGTATTTCGTGTTAATGTATTGTGTATTTATTAGAATAGAATAGACGATTTCTTTTTCCTATGACAATAAGAATTAAGTAATTAAGTCACACACTTTAAGATTGTGTAAAACATGCTTTTGATATGATCTGACTGTTTTCCTTGTTAAAATTTGTAAGAATATATTTTTTAACACAAACTTATAATCTACTTTTTACCCTCTACAATATACATATTATCTGAAGAACTGTGAGTCTAAGGTTTTCAAAATAAAAACATTTAGGTATCTAGAAATTTTTTTTTATTTGTCAACTTCCGATTTAAGATACAAATTAAGATGGTAATTGATGATTTTTCCCTTTTGCGCTCACAGCAGTCTCCATCCCTTCTGCAATAAATAAAAATATGATCAATTAATAAACTTCCTTCCTATGAAAATATATAGAAATCATAGTTTTAAAATATTCAGGTTTACGATATGTCTTTCACTCTAAATTCAGAAGACCGTCGTTAGTATCATCATTCAACTTGCAATTAACTTAATAAAATAGAACAAGCTTCTTTACTCACCCCAAGCCATGGCTTTTGTGATCTTAGAACTTCTTGAAACTCTTCTTTGATCCAGTTCCTTTGGAGACCTTCAATACATTAAATCTGACGGTTTTGCTGAGTGGTCTACACTCTCCAATAGTGACTACATCACCAATCTCAACATCCCTGAAACAGATAATAAGACAGTGAATACCAGAAGAAATTCATTTTTATAATACACATAGCATTAAATTTCCTTTCAGTAGACGAAGAAACTACTTCAAATTATAACTCAGAAGACCGTCGTCAATATCATCATACAATTCTAATAATATTAATCTCTAGATTATAAATAAATGTATACTAACCTGAAGCAGGGACTGAGATGAACACTCATGTTACGATGACGCTTCTCAAAACGATTATATTTTCTAATATAATGTAGATAATCCCTACGAATAACAATAGTCCTCTGCATTTTCATCTTCTGCACTACTCCAGTGAGAATGCGTCCTCTGATAGAAATGTTGCCAGTGAATGGGCATTTCTTATCAATGTAGGTTCCTTCCAGAGCCTAGAAAATTAATATAAAAGAAAAGTTCACATCGTTTCGTCGATTATGATTGAGATTTATCAATTTCCGTCATGTAAGTACTTACCTCACGGGGTGTTTTGAAGCCGAGACCCACATTGCGGCTGTACCTCATAGGCTTCCGCCTTTTGGGGCCCAGACCTTTCTTTCGGTTAAGAAAGATCGTGGGCTGTTTCTGGAACGCACGCTCTGTCTAAAAAATAGAAAGATCATTTGAATAGAGATTCAACATCTGTTTATACATTTCGTTGAAATGTGGAGTGTGTTCGCGTGGCCACGTGCAGCGTACACATTACAATTCATAACCTTTTCGTAATATTCCGAACCAATTCTTTTTTATCCATTATTAAATTTGTTAATAGAGATTCTTTCGCGGTAAAAATATTTAATAAATGATTAAATTAAGCGTGGAAATGTGTGTTTATGGGTGCACTTGACGAGAACATACCTGATCAGCCATTTTGCCGTACTGAAAGACCGAACTGGACCGAGCCACAGACCGAGCACAACCGTGCACAACCGGAAGAATGAGAATGACCAACCCTGTTTATTTCGCAGTCATACCAACACCAGGTGAAAGTTGAAGTTAGCCGTTCTTTGCCGCATTTGAAGTTTGCGCTGCGTATGGTGCGTCAAATTTTGCTCCCAAGATTGACTTTATTTTTTGTGATTATGCATGACTTTGACGATTATTAAATTTCTTCGAGCTGTTATGTACATGGTTTTGGAGTTCTACATCGGATTTCAGTTATCTGCATTGCGACTGCTGTAAGTAATCACGTTTTTTCATATTTCGCATAGTCAAACAGCAGTATAATAACTACAGCTCGTAAATTGTAAGCAGTACTTTGTTTTGAAGTCTGAATTGGGTTTGGAGCTTTATATTCAGGTTAAATTTATGTTATACGATCAATTTATTGCATTATTGTATGTTATTTCCAATAAGTATTTCTTGGTGCTTCTAGTCTAGTTCTTTCTTTCGTGCAGTTCTATCGTTATGCGTTAGATGGCAGCTCTATTCTGTTCAGAAGTGAAAGGGGCTTGTGATTTGTGATACCTGCAGTGATAGTGATATTGACAAAGTCAGACCACGTAATAAAAATTCATATGATAATTACAGAATTACTGAAACAGGCTTGGCCTAAAGAAGCAGAATATAATGATCTGACCTGATACAAATGAAAGTGACAGGTATGTAGATTCAAACATGAATAAATTATCCATAATTATGCATAAGGAGTTAGAGTAGTCACTTTAATTTTCTGTTATGTCGCTAAATATCTTTTGCTCTGTTTTCTAATGATCCATGTTAAATGTACTCGCGTTTCGAACAATTGCCTTGCTTTCTTCGTTTATCTCATCTTCCTTTTTAAACGATACAAGATTCCTGGTAGCTAATTATCAAGCAATCATTATTGTGCGCGGGGCGAAAGCACTCGAGACGCGTTCTTCACCCATTACATCCACGGTCTATAAAATCTTACGATATTTGTTTGTAAAGCATCTCCGTAAAATACTAGCCGATAACTGTTCTTAACGAGGATCTTCTGTAGACGTAATCGGCTCGTGTTAAAATTTCATAGAACAAAATTAAGAGGTTACAAAATAATTCAATAAATATCACTTCTTCTAAAAGTTCTTTGCTTCAAATTCTGGACCCAGCTTTGTATTACATGTCTTAAACGTTTGACAGAGATCTTACGCCTTATGCAATTGAACGACACCTCATTTATCGAAATCGACCCAGCTTCGGCTTTAGAGTGAAACTAATGAACGCTAATACATCCACGTATACAGACACGTGAGAAACATAATTACCCTCCTTTTGGCTTTGCCGTGTTTAAGTAAAAACTCGAGCGACGTCGTATTGCGTGGGATGCACGCTTATCCATAGCAATTTCAGCTCGCCGTCGGTTTTCCTCGACTTTACTTTTTAAAGACCTTGATGAACATTCTTTGCCACACTTATCCGAGGTGAACAATCACCTCTTTTTATCATCGCTGGCAAGGATACAGTCGACGCGTACGCATTCAGCCACATATACATCGCGTTTCTTTTTCCATCCGTATCTTTATTAACAATTCGACCGGAAAAAGTGGCTGGTCGCTAGATTGGAGAACGGAGTCGCGGGCTCCTATTCTCGTTTATCGCGTTACACGTCGTTGCCGTTGTGGGAAACAATTGCGGTGTCTTTCCTTAGTCTCTCTCTGCATATTGTCACGCTTTCGTTCATCGGTTACGGCTACACCTTAGTTACTTCCACGGATATCGGTGAACGGCGAACCGCAATCGGACTAATTTTCCACTCCCGTTTCCATTTCACGGCGATTGCCGAGCCTCGTTTAGCGACCCCTAAACAATGGAGGTAATACATACATTTCATTGCTGTCCCAATTACACCCGGCGTCGTATCGTAACACGAATATGAAACAGACCAGTCGACCTCGTAAGACCGTTCGTTCCTAAATTATGCGAGTCCAATTAGTTTCCCTGCAGAAATTGAAAGTCCGAGGGATAATGAATAGAAATGCGTCGTACGAGGCTCCGACTGCTTCTTAGCCTTTTTTTGCGGGACGTCGAAGGGTTCGGGAGACGCTTAATCGAGTATAGAATGTAACGGATCGAGAATGACTCTCGTAGCGTGGCTAACAAATTGATTATCCTTGAACCGCGTCCCGCATACATCCAGACAGCAACCGCGGAGTGTATTATTAAGCAGCAGAAGAATTCTACGAACTTCCGCGCTTCTGTAACGAATATAACAGCCACATTACACGTTGCCGTGTTTCGACGTATGCTCGTTACTCACGATTGCCATTCAATCGAACGATAATCAATCTAGCCGGCGAACCACGGCCTTTTCAAATCCACAGGCGTAGACGATCGTCCGTTGGCAACCTATCGAACCTTGAAATTAGCCGATCGTCTCTTCGAATGCGAAAAACTCGCAAAGAAATCTTAATCCCTCGCGTTCCTTTTTCAGACGCATGCATTCTCAGGGGTGTGCCGACGCCGACGAAGCCTCAGACCCGTCGAACAGATTTTCTACTCAACTTTCACACGAAGTCGTTGTCAACCGAGCAAAGATACAGTCCGTTCTTCGACGAAACATTTGAGTGGTTCCAAACGGTATGTACATCGCTTTGTCAAACATTATGTAATAGCTCTGTCGATTTAAGAAGGTGGTATCGCATCATCTATGAATACTGAACTGTCTTTTAAACCCGACGATCCGACGAACGTGTCCGGCGTGTAAATAAAACGTGATCATCTCATAAATCTTCGTCACTCGTATGACGAAATAGTTCCCGAACGTTTTGAGTTACGTTGGCATTGACCTGTCTTTTGAAAACGTTGCATCGTTCCCGGAAACCTTTTACCAATATTTCTCCTGAAATTCCATCAACGAACTCGGCATCCTTGATAGCGGTTTCGCCATAAGGGATCATCAGATTAAAACCAGAGTTGACTCGAGTTTCCTTATGGTAAAAGTGGATACGCGTCGAACGATAGTCGGACTAGTTGTATCGATAAAAAAATCAGCGAATTCTCTAGCTCTGCCCACGAGCGTAGAAATCGGTTTCGAGGCCAATTAATCTCTCTACGTATCGATGGAAAATCGGTCGGGCATTCGGAAAACCGATAAACCCGGTTACGTAGTTTATTTATCGCGGCGCGGGCCGCGTGGGTACCGCGGCCGATTAGATCTCGATACGAGGTTTAATTGCGAGTAGGTCCCAGGACGAGGAGGAGGAAGTTCGCGTGCGTGTCGGCCGGCGGAAAAGAGCCGCGGTTCCCGGTTCGGCTCTCGAATCGGCCTCACGTAAGCAAACTTAATTAAATAAAAGCTGCGTCTCGTATTAGCGGACGGAACCCGCGCCCCGCGCGCTCGCGCATCGCGGCCGATACGCAGCGCGCGTGAGTTATCTATCGGAGTTATGCGGCTACGCTCGAACCGAAATAAACGTTTCTAGCTTTAACGATCCGTATTTCATCCGTTTCTAATTTGTACGTTAGCGGGCCCGGCCCGACCCGGCCCGGCACGTATCATTTGCCGCCACTTAATAGTCAGCGCGTTCCATCAATCTCCCCGATAATTAGTAGTTCGTATAATGACAGAAACCATTAGCTTTACGGTCACGCTGCGCGGTGCACGCCCGGTGCAAAACGTCGATAATGCTACGCGCGCCATTCTAGCTTTCCTTTTCTCCGTTTCGAAGCTCGGGTATTCATTTCTATACGCGTCGGATAATTCATGTAGCGGGGTTTTTATCGCGGGCATCGCCGCTTCCGGGTTGACGTCACGCTTCGATATGCAATCTGTAAAAAAAAAAAGAGGAACGATCCTCTGTACGGTCGGCGACGGGGGTCAGCCGTGTGTCCGTCGATTTTGCCGGATCGTTGGTCTTGAAACGGTCCGTTGTTCCGCGATAAGCCCGGATTTTCCGACGGTATTCAATCAGGCTTTCTCTGCCCGAACCATCGACGGAGAAAGTAAATGCTTAGAGATCACGGTGAATCACGTAACACGGTAAAGATAGCCCAGAGCGAAATGATCTGTGCACGGTGGTCTTACATAAATTTGCTAAAAGGCGTGCACTAAAGCGAAAGCTCGGCTTCTTATCCGAGGTCTATCACGCGTTCCACGAGCGGGCCCGGGTAAAAAGGGTGTGCTAATAAGGAAAAAGGAACCGCGGTAGCTTATCCAGAAGTCCGTAGCTTTCATTCGGGCTGATCGACGCGCAACATCCGCGCTGGCCCGATAGAAAAATCCGCGTTTCTCATTCAATTATCTTCTTCACGCTCCTCGTTGCCCCGTTACTCATTCACTCATTTTGCTCGGCTATTCACCGATCGATCTTCTTGCGCTTGGCTCGCAGTCGCTAAGCTATATATCGATAAAATGCTGAGGCCGAGCGTCGTCTTGAGCTCGGCCTCGCGGTGGCGAAAAGAGAAAGAGCCTCGTGGCAGGACGTTTCATTAGTACACAATTTTGCACCGAACGAACCGGCCGCCTTTTTATCCCCCGTATCTGATAAAAGCAATTACCAGAACGGCTGAAAACGATTTCCTTCGGTAATTCAAAGATTCATTTGTTTCATTCGCACTGTTCTATGAGTCTTCATAAAGTAGTATCAAGGATTGCATATCATCCTCGCCTGACAATGTATATGTACGTGTACATGTAACGAGACGTTTGCGAATGGGCGAGAAAATGAATATTCTCCATATTTTAATAAATGTCATTTTATTTACTAAATGATCCTTTATGACGTTTAGATTTGAATATCCAACGGAATTCTACGTTCATAACGATACGATGATACGATAGAAAGATACGACACGGTATGGATACGCACTTCGACGTTGTCACAATGGAGAACAAAGGCTTAGGTTCCAGCACGTGAAATCCCTGAGAACGTCGGCGAGGAAGTCGTGCGCTCGATCCAGACGTTCCTCGCGCCGGTTTTTCACGAGGAAGCTCGGTCCCGGAGGAAGTCGATCCCGTCAGCGTGAAACCTGGAAGACTTATCAGCCCACTCGGCTCCCTTTTTCCCCGCGCGGAATTCGTGAATGGCCGCGTCGTACAGGAAATTTAAACGTTCCCAACGCGGCGGCGGCGGCGACCAGGTACGTACATACAACTATGTTGCTTCTTTCCACCGTCTGCCAATCAATGACTCGGCTATATTAGACAATTCCGCGGAGGATATTAAATGTTGGCTGCGAGGAGGAAAGAGAGGAGGACTCGGCGGCCTGCTCGCTTCCGGAGCCGTGACTTCTGTCGGCCTCTGTAATTAGTAATTACAGGCGAACCGGGAACAGCAACAATATGGTGTCTACTCGGCGGGGAGGGGACGAGGGCAGGGGAGAGATCGATGGGACGTCGATGACCTAACCGGGCGTAGGATTTTTAAACGCGGCCGCGGTATAGCGTATATACGCTGTGTGTTACTCGCGCGAGCGGAGCCACGCGAAACAACCCGCTCGCTCGCTGCTGCCGTTCGTTGGTTGCACGGCATAAGCGCGAGTGGGATCGCGTGGTTACGCGCGGTTACGTGGCAGATTGCGCGGCTGCCTGCGAAATTAACACTCGCCGAAGGGTTTTTAAGCGGTCGGTCTCCTCCGGTGTTTCTCGGTTTGAGGCTCGTTCGCGTGTTGCGGCGATTGTGCACGGAATGATCCACGGCAATGATTCCCGCTTCGGTCTTCGGCAATGGCTCAACCGTGCCGATGACTCCGAAGCCTCGTGCTCGATCAACTTATGGATTTTATTCGAAACTGTCGAAATCAATTTCAGTCTCGGATAAAGCATTTTTATCGCGAATCTTATTTCGTGCCTTAGCTCTTATCACCAGGAATAAAAAATATAGTAGATTAGTTTGATTAAGGGATTACATCGCTATAAAGATACCGAAAAGTGTTGATCTAATCGAATACATTGATCTACGTTTTATGGACGATGGATTAGGGAAGACAGGATGTACNAATAAAAAATATAGTAGATTAGTTTGATTAAGGGATTACATCGCTATAATGATTACCGAAAAGTATTGATCTAATCGACTACATTGATCTACGTTTTATGGACGATGGATTAGGGAAGACAGGATATCCAACCAATATTTAGGATCACTCAGAATTGGCTGTATTAAGGACGCAAATGGATTACGTTACTGATGCGTGTAGTAACAATGTAGGGTCCGAGGGAAGCGATTGTTAATAAAACGCATTTGCTACGCCTCAATTTCGAGTATTACTTTTCGCTCGATCATCTGCGCGAGTCTCGCGTCGCGGATTCTCCGCAACGTTGCAGTTTCCTCGGTGGTATGCGGTTGATTACCGGTGGCGATTCACTGATTGAAATGGCTTTATCAATGATCGTTCGCCGGCCGTTCTTTATCGCGAAACTANATTTAGGATCACTCAGAATTGGCTGTATTAAGGACGCAAATGGATTACGCTACTGATGCGTGTAGTAACAATGTAGGGACCGAGGGAAGCGATTGTTAATAAAACGCATTTGCTACGCCTCAATTTCGAGCATTACTTTTCGCTCGATCATCTGCGCGAGTCTCGCGTCGCGGATTCTCCGCAACGTTGCAGTTTCCTCGGTGGTATGCGGTTGATTACCGGTGGCGATTCACTGATTGAAATGGCTTTATCAATGATCGTTCGCCGGCCGTTCTTTATCGCGAAACTACACGGTGAGGAGTGCGCCTGGCCGCGAATCGAGCCATTACTTACTTCTCCGTGTCGTGGTCGCCGTGGAACAGATGCAAACAGTGTATAATTCAGCTCGATTGAACGTTCCAGCGTTACAATTTACGCCGCGGACGGGGAAAGGGAATCGACGAAAAAAAGGGAGGAAAAAAGGGGCGATAGAGAGAGAGAGAGTGAGCGAGAGAGGGACAGAGGGGAACAGACCTCGCCGCCGGTATTTACGTTATCGAATCGCGCTGGGAACCTTCCTCCGCGAGCGGCGCGCTCTTTTTCTTTAATTAAGTGTAGGATGTCGATGAAATTGCCGGTTGCAGCGCCCGGGGGCGCAAACAGCGCAAAACAACCGGCCTAATGTTTATATTAAACTTCCGGACTGGCCACGTGAACGTTTTGTTGTCCGCGGACAGGGAAGCTACCAGCGAATTAGCCGGTTGCAATCTAGATTACTTCGACAAAACCTTAATCGAGTCGCAAGAAGTACGCGCTCTTCGAGGAAACGTTGTACATCGCCAACCATTAAATGATTGTTACGTTTTAATACTTAATACGCATTCGTGCAACATGTTACGACTCAATTTTCAAACTTTTTACGCCCGACGCTATTGATTCTTAAATAACATAGTAAACAATTTCTTCCTTCCTCAATTTCTTCGGCCACGCTCACCGTTACGCGAAATAAGATTAAATAAAAACCGTAAGAGTGTCATAACAGCGGCGATAAGNTGATAAAGACATCATTTTGTACTAACATCATCGAAAGAAAACGTATTAATATTATGTTTACGATTGATTTGTATTTCGTGTTAATGTATTGTGTATTTATTAGAATAGAATAGACGAGTTCTTTTTCCTATGACAATAAGAATTAAGTAATTAAGTCACACTTTAAGATTGTGTAAAACATGCTTTTGATATGATCTGACTGTTTTCCTTGTTAAAATTTGTAAGAATATATTTTGTAACACAAACTTATAATCTACTTTTTACCCTCCACAATATACATATTATCTGAAGAACTGTGAGTCTAAGGTTTTCAAAATAAAAACATTTATGTATCTAGAAATTTTTTTTTATTTGTCAACTTCCGATTTAAGATANTGCATAGTGTATAAAACTATTGCGAATATTGAGAGGCGAATACATATTTCAATGTTCGTCTAAAACACTTTTCGAATTCCTATCATAGATATATGACTTTATATAAAAATGTGGACGCGTAATGATCGAAGCCACGCGGCGGTTTAATTTATGCCGCACGCCACGCATAAATAAATACGGATACAGACGCGGGAGATATAAATCGGCACGCTGCGCGTCAGCGTTACCGTCTCGTGGAATTCAGCGTGTGACAGCTCGTTAGTGACAGCTCGGGATAGAGACGTCTGTATGGCACGGTCCATGGTCCAGCCGCTGCACCGAGTATCGTCATTTATCATTTTCCGCGTGCGCGAAACCGCGAATCGACAGAGTAATTTCGCTCGGTGGCTAGTAACCACCTGTTGAATCGCTCGATACTTCCTCGTGGCTGGAACGCGACGTCGCGTTGTTTCGACGACCAGCAGTTGAATCGCTCGATTCCGAATGGAATTTCAATGTTTTGTTCACCGAGGAATCGCTGCCGTGGTTTAGAACGACAATTTTTTGTGCTCGCATTTCAAGTTATGTGTTAGGGAACTGTTCTAATCTGATTCTAATCTTAATACGGATTCTCTGCAGAATTGATAGAAACGCAATATTCTTTTATTATACTCAGGAATTTTCTTCCGCCGATCGCGTATTTCAATCATATTCTGAAATAGATTGGAATACTCAAAGAACCAGTTTAAACCGTGCGACCTGTGCATCGACCCTGCGAGCGTTCATGCATCTTCCGCGTTGAAAATGACGCGAAGTTGGGACGAGCAGCGAGAGTATAGTAACGGGTCCCCGCGATGACGTTTAAAATGCTTGCGTGCAAAAAAGGAAATGATCGCGTGTGACAAACGACGTCGCGCCGCGCGTTTCGATCGGATCAAGCGGAAATATCGCTTTCAGCGCTCGTTTTGCTCCTCTTTCCGATGCCACGGATAGTTAAGGCGACTATGTCGTCGTCCCGATGGCAAACGAATCTTCGTTTAATTAATCCTTCCTGCTGGATACCAGCCGCAGAAGTGTCCTTAACATCCGGATCTTTGATCTCGGCCGATCTCGGCGACGCTCTGGTGTCGCCCCGCGTCTTAACATCTTAAACTAATCATATTTTTCAACTTCCGAGAATGTTGCTCGGTCGGTTTCGACCGCGTTATGACTGCACGATCTCTATGCAAAAACTAATATTCGTATTTCAAAAATCTAATCCAATTAGTTGCATTATCTCTTCGGCTTTTAACTCTGTTGATAAGCAAACTGGATTTTTATGCAGGATAATATTTAATAAATGGAATGAATATCAAGATTTCTGTTCAAATTGATGGGAATTATACTTTTTATGTCTTGTACATTTCCAGACAGTACACGCTTTATATTATCTTTTCTATTTTATCGATATTTATAGGAATATCGATTATCTATGGAAATATAAAATTGTATTGACTGTCCGATATATTCGCAAGATATGATTTTATGATGTCATTTGTGTTTGTAGTTCTTTCATTTTACGTAAAAATTGATTTGTTGTCGGTCTGTTATTTGTACTCGATGTAATAATTTTAAAGGACTGTCGCTCGCAATTGAATGTTTGTCACGAAGACGTGATTCTTTATCTCTTATTTACCGTTGCGCAACGATAGTTAGTAGTTCCTTTGGATTAAAAGATTATGGTTACACGTGGTAGTCGGTTGATCTTGAGAAAAATGAGGCACGGTTACGCAGTCGCGAGATCCGCGATAAAATTGAACCTTGGCAATACGGACAATATTGAGAATGTAAAATAAACAATATGTACAAACATTTTCTCCGGGTTGAAATCGTTTTCTTTGCGGTGTATTATGAGGAACGAGGTAGTCATTAGAGCCTTTCTCTCGTCAATCTGATGAATAACATCGATAAGAGAGAAAGTTAATTAATATCTATTGGGAATTACGTTGGCCATCGACTTGGTCCGCGGTGAATTCGCGGGTAACAACGCCGCGCGTGATAACAGGAAGTTTTATTGTTCGCTATCGGGGAAACGGTGAACGAGAAACACGATTTCCTTTAAGCCGTGGACTCGAGAGCAACGGAGGGCTGTTAATATATCCAGGGAACGAGCTACATGACAAACAGGTTTCTCTCCGTGGCGTTGTACACTGTTAGGCAGCCACTGAACCAGTGCCAAGTCTCTCTGGCAGGTGATAACGCGGAGCCGAACAGATTTTATCAGAAACCCATCGCGGATTTAGTCTAATATTATTTAACAATTATCTCTTCCTGATCAATCCAAAATAAAACAAGAATGAAATATGAATGAATAAAAAATGATTCTCTTACAGAATTGATTGTAATAGAATATTTTCAAAGCAAAATAGTTTACGTAAAGATTATGCAGCTTTAAGGTCGACTGACATTGATAATATTCGTCGGAAGATGTTTGCGAGATTTATGTTTTATACCAATTTGCTCGGATTTATAGGTCACAATGTCAAGGCCACGTTACGCGGCTCGAGCACCGGCAGGGGGATGGTTCGCGTTTATCGGAGGATGAAACGGAATTACTATTCTAATTGGCAGCATGAATAACCATCCGTCGGTCGGTTGACCGGCGAGGAGGACGAACGGCGGAGGCCTCGGCGCGACGCGGCGGCGTGGATCACGTGAGTACGAAAGAAAATTGCAAACACGATTAACCGCAATTACGGTAATGACGACGCTAAAGATCAGATATAGCCGGGGAACGGCTTCAACGCACACCCACACGCACCGCGGCGTATAAGTAACCGCGTGCCGGCCGGTAGTTGAAAAACACGTAGACCGTAACGATATCGAAATCGATGGGGGGATTCAGCTGTAGACGCGGAGTACGTAAATACTTGCGCTGGTCCTGACAGCACCCTAAACGCCTGCGTCCAATTGTATCCTAGCCTCGTATCGTATCGCCGTTGCAAGCAATTCCCATACTCGATTCTCATGTTACAAAATCTGCCAATAATAATTATTTAAAATGATTCCATTAAAAAATGCAAGAATGAATTAATTAAGCATCATTAAGTTCTCAGTTTTGTCTGGGAATTGTCATCCAAGGAATTCAAAGGAAATCGTTTGAAAACACGAATTTTTATTTAATATAAATAATGGGTGGAATAATTTGAAAAAATTCTCATATATGCTCCTCATATACTAGTATACCTCCGATTTTTTTCAAAACTTTCGACACATTGGAATCGAAAAAAAAATCGTGAAGTTATCGATGTCTTCTGATTCATCCGGATTTTTTAACATTGTCTAAAAAACGTTATGTACAATATTACAATGATATTGTTTATGGAGATGATTGTCCCGTAGGAGAGTTCACTGGCTCGTATACCGTTCGCCGTGTTTACACGCAGGCACGAAAATTGTGGGG
>SMSR01015898.1:47726-83867 GCA_019453355.1 Ceratina japonica | reverse complement strand
TGAATATCCATCACTAGAATTCTACGTTCATAACGATACGATGATACGATACAAAGATACGACACGGTATGGATACGCACTTGGACGTTGTCACAATGGAGAACAAAGGCTTAGGCTCCAGCACGTGAAATCCCTGAGAACGTCGGCGAGGAAGTCGTGCGCTCGATCCAGACGTTCCTCGCGCCGGTTTTTCACGAGGAAGCTCGGTCCCGGAGGAAGNTCCTATCATAGATATATGACTTTATATAAAAATGTGGACGCGTAATGATCGAAGCCACGCGGCGGTTTAATTTATGCCGCACGCCACGCATAAATAAATACGGATACAGACGCGGGAGATATAAATCGGCACGCTGCGCGTCAGCGTTACCGTCTCGTGGAATTCAGCGTGTGACAGCTCGTTAGTGACAGCTCGGGATAGAGACGTCTGTATGGCACGGTCCATGGTCCAGCCGCTGCACCGAGTATCGTCATTTATCATTTTCCGCGTGCGCGAAACCGCGAATCGACAGAGTAATTTCGCTCGGTGGCTAGTAACCACCTGTTGAATCGCTCGATACTTCCTCGTGGCTGGAACGCGACGTCGCGTTGTTTCGACGACCAGCAGTTGAATCGCTCGATTCCGAATGGAATTTCAATGTTTTGTTCACCGAGGAATCGCTGCCGTGGTTTAGAACGACAATTTTTTGTGCTCGCATTTCAAGTTATGTGTTAGGGAACTGTTCTAATCTGATTCTAATCTTAATACGGATTCTCTGCAGAATTGATAGAAACGCAATATTCTTTTATTATACTCAGGAATTTTCTTCCGCCGATCGCGTATTTCAATCATATTCTGAAATAGATTGGAATACTCAAAGAACCAGTTTAAACCGTGCGACCTGTGCATCGACCCTGCGAGCGTTCATGCATCTTCCGCGTTGAAAATGACGCGAAGTTGGGACGAGCAGCGAGAGTATAGTAACGGGTCCCCGCGATGACGTTTAAAATGCTTGCGTGCAAAAAAGGAAATGATCGCGTGTGACAAACGACGTCGCGCCGCGCGTTTCGATCGGATCAAGCGGAAATATCGCTTTCAGCGCTCGTTTTGCTCCTCTTTCCGATGCCACGGATAGTTAAGGCGACTATGTCGTCGTCCCGATGGCAAACGAATCTTCGTTTAATTAATCCTTCCTGCTGGATACCAGCCGCAGAAGTGTCCTTAACATCCGGATCTTTGATCTCGGCCGATCTCGGCGACGCTCTGGTGTCGCCCCGCGTCTTAACATCTTAAACTAATCATATTTTTCAACTTCCGAGAATGTTGCTCGGTCGGTTTCGACCGCGTTATGACTGCACGATCTCTATGCAAAAGCTAATATTCGTATTTCAAAAATCTAATCCAATTAGTTGCATTATCTCTTCGGCTTTTAACTCTGTTGATAAGCAAACTGGATTTTTAATGCAGGATAATATTTAATAAATGGAATGAATATCAAGATTTCTGTTCAAATTGATGGGAATTATACTTCTTATGTCTTGTACATTTCCAGACAGTACACGCTTTATATTATCTTTTCTATTTTATCGATATTTATAGGAATATCGATTATCTATGGAAANACACGGATTCTCTGCAGAATTGATAGAAGCGCAATATTCTTTTATTATATTCAGGAATTTTCTTCCGCCGATCGTGTATTTCAATCATATTCTGAAATAGATTGGAATACTCAAAGAACCAGTTTAAACCGTGCGACCTGTGCATCGACCCTGCGAGCGTTCATGCATCTTCCGCGTTGAAAATGACGCGAAGTTGGGACGAGCAGCGAGAGTATAGTAACGGGTCCCCGCGATGACGTTTAAAATGCTTGCGTGCAAAAAAGGAAATGATCGCGTGTGACAAACGACGTCGCGCCGCGCGTTTCGATCGGATCAAGCGGAAATATCGCTTTCAGCGCTCGTTTTGCTCCTCTTTCCGATGCCACGGATAGTTAAGGCGACTATGTCGTCGTCCCGATGGCAAACGAATCTTCGTTTAATTAATCCTTCCTGCTGGATACCAGCCGCAGAAGTGTCCTTAACATCCGGATCTTTGATCTCGGCCGATCTCGGCGACGCTCTGGTGTCGCCCCGCGTCTTAACATCTTAAACTAATCATATTTTTCAACTTCCGAGAATGTTGCTCGGTCGGTTTCGACCGCGTTATGACTGCACGATCTCTATGCAAAAACTAATATTCGTATTTCAAAAATCTAATCCAATTAGTTGCATTATCTCTTCGGCTTTTAACTCTGTTGATAAGCAAACTGGATTTTTATGCAGGATAATATTTAATAAATGGAATGAATATCAAGATTTCTGTTCAAATTGATGGGAATTATACTTTTTATGTCTTGTACATTTCCAGACAGTACACGCTTTATATTATCTTTTCTATTTTATCGATATTTATAGGAATATCGATTATCTATGGAAATATAAAATTGTATTGACTGTCCGATATATTCGCAAGATATGATTTTATGATGTCATTTGTGTTTGTAGTTCTTTCATTTTACGTAAAAATTGATTTGTTGTCGGTCTGTTATTTGTACTCGATGTAATAATTTTAAAGGACTGTCGCTCGCAATTGAATGTTTGTCACGAAGACGTGATTCTTTATCTCTTATTTACCGTTGCGCAACGATAGTTAGTAGTTCCTTTGGATTAAAAGATTATGGTTACACGTGGTAGTCGGTTGATCTTGAGAAAAATGAGGCACGGTTACGCAGTCGCGAGATCCGCGATAAAATTGAACCTTGGCAATACGGACAATATTGAGAATGTAAAATAAACAATATGTACAAACATTTTCTCCGGGTTGAAATCGTTTTCTTTGCGGTGTATTATGAGGAACGAGGTAGTCATTAGAGCCTTTCTCTCGTCAATCTGATGAATAACATCGATAAGAGAGAAAGTTAATTAATATCTATTGGGAATTACGTTGGCCATCGACTTGGTCCGCGGTGAATTCGCGGGTAACAACGCCGCGCGTGATAACAGGAAGTTTTATTGTTCGCTATCGGGGAAACGGTGAACGAGAAACACGATTTCCTTTAAGCCGTGGACTCGAGAGCAACGGAGGGCTGTTAATATATCCAGGGAACGAGCTACATGACAAACAGGTTTCTCTCCGTGGCGTTGTACACTGTTAGGCAGCCACTGAACCAGTGCCAAGTCTCTCTGGCAGGTGATAACGCGGAGCCGAACAGATTTTATCAGAAACCCATCGCGGATTTAGTCTAATATTATTTAACAATTATCTCTTCCTGATCAATCCAAAATAAAACAAGAATGAAATATGAATGAATAAAAAATGATTCTCTTACAGAATTGATTGTAATAGAATATTTTCAAAGCAAAATAGTTTACGTAAAGATTATGCAGCTTTAAGGTCGACTGACATTGATAATATTCGTCGGAAAATGTGTGTGTGTTTGCGAGATTTATGTTTTATACCAATTTGCTCGGATTTATAGGTCACAATGTCAAGGCCACGTTACGCGGCTCGAGCACCGGCAGAGGGATGGTTCGCGTTTATCGGAGGATGAAACGGAATTACTATTCTAATTGGCAGCATGAATAACCATCCGTCGGTCGGTTGACCGGCGAGGAGGACGAACGGCGGAGGCCTCGGCGCGACGCGGCGGCGTGGATCACGTGAGTACGAAAGAAAATTGCAAACACGATTAACCGCAATTACGGTAATGACGACGCTAAAGATCAGATATAGCCGGGGAACGGCTTTAACGCACACCCACACGCACTGCGGCGTATAAGTAACCGCGTGCCGGCCGGTAGTTGAAAAACACGTAGACCGTAACGATATCGAAATCGATGGGGGGATTCAGCTGCAGACGCGGAGTACGTAAATACTTGCGCTGGTCCTGACAGCACCCTAAACGCCTGCGTCCAATTGTATCCTAGCCTCGTATCGTATCGCTGTTGCAAGTAACTCCCATACTCGATTCTCATGTTACAAAATCAGCCAATAACAATTATTTAAAATGATTCCATTAAAAAATGCAAGAATGAATTAATTAAGCATCATTAAGTTCTCAGTTTTGTCTCTTTCCATTCAGGGAGTTCAAAGGAAATCGTTTGAAAACACGAATTTTTATTTAATATAAATAATGGATGGAATGATTTGAAAAAATTCTCATATATGCTCCTCATATACTAGTATACCTCCGATTTTTTTCAAAACTTTCGACACATTGGAATCGAAGAAAAGAAATCGTAAAATTATCGATGTCTTCTGATTCATCCAGATTTTTTAACATTATCTAAAAAACGTTATGTAGAATATTACAATGATATTGTCTGTGGAGAGGGTTGTCCCGTAGGAGAGTTCACTGGCTCGTATACCGTTCGCCGTGTTTACACGCAGGCACGAAAATTGTGGGGAAAATGATGGTGGTAGGCGGTCCGGCTGACCGAGGCCAGGTCGTGTCACGGGGGAGCCGGCATCCACGCCCCCATAACGATCGAAATTCATTTCCATAATTATCTCACGAGCGCGGATCGTTCGGAGGCTGTAGCATACGGCAGGGAAACACGTTCGGCCTGATTTCGAGAGCTGTAACCGGAGACGCGCGCGGCTGTTCTCTGTTCGCGGACCGCGGACGGAAGTTCGAGGTTAAATCCTGCGAGTCTACCGTCTCGTTATCGTGCTTGCTAATAAGCAACCAGCTATTTTCTCATTCGTTGCTCTTTTATTATTAGGCTGCAGATTTGTATGCAAAATAAAACGTTTACGGTGTCGGTTTTAAAAATTCGAAGAAGTTTCTTTTATCATTTTGTGTTATGCTTGCAGATTTTCATGTTTCATATATTTTGCATACGTGCCATCTTTATAGTTGCAACCTTTTCATGAATACATCAAATCCGCAGTCTACTTGTTACGAAGGAATTTTAATGATTCTATTCTGTCGCTCGATATTTTAGATTTCTTCGTAATAATTTCTTGAAATATCAACAATTGTTCAAGTACAGATTCGCAGATTTTTAAGATTTGACCAACACTTGTTCGTACGTCAGGGTTTCGGACGGGCACTCGCTCGTCTCGAGAGTCGGTTTCGCATTAAACGATGTTCGCGTAATCGACGTACATCCATCGGAACGTAAATTCTCCCCGTGATGGATCGTTAATAAAGCTTAGGCGCGCGCGGTATCGATGCAAAATAAATAAGGCGCATTAAAACCGAGTGAGAAAGCAAAGCGAGGATGGGGGCCAATTAAAGCATCGTGGCTAAGGACAAAAAATGCGATTCTCATTAAGGAAGCCGGTTTCGACGAACTCGGAGAGGATTTCGCTTGCGTAGCCTGATATATTCTCGAAACGTGTCTTACATCCCAACGCTTTTCCAGCTTGTCGCCGTCGTCCGTTGCTGGCTGGTTTTAATTGTGAAAGCGGGAGAGCGCGGACCGAAAACGGCGGGTATAGCAACGCGACGGAATCCTAGCGTTCATTCGTTATTCCCATGGCGGAAAAACCTCGGGAGGATTTACGCGAACACCCGCGCGGTGCGTCGGTGCCCCTTCTGTGCGTGATCAATGCCCCGCGTGCATTTACATATCCGCCAGCCCTCATGATTGCAAATGTACTGTTTAGCGTGTTCCCCGTCCGGATCCTTCCTCGTGTCTCCCTCCTTTTTTTTTTTCTTATCTTTCTTTCTGTCTTTCTTTCTTTCTATCCGGCATCGGTCCGCGAACGCGGCGCGGAAAGTCCGTATCATCAGCCGTAATGTCGCTTTTTCATAACGGACCGGTAACACGACCTTAAATCCTCGTTTCTTCGATCCGCACGGTCGTGCACATTAAATTCAGCGAGGACGCGAGATTACTTATAATTAAACTCCTGGGCAACGCTCGGCCTGTTCTCGTCGGCTAACTCATTCGCGTATGCGTGTCTAAAGCCCCTCGAAAACGGCGGACGATTTTTTTTTCAAACTCCTCTCTCGCGGACTGGTTGCTCGCAGTACATTACGCACGGCCCGCAGTAACGTATGTACGCGTATATGCGTGACTCGTACTTACGTATGTACCTCGTTACGCGACAAATTAATGCGGGGGTGTGCAATAATTATCAGATCCGGTTGGTACCGTCGCGATACGAACGATCCTCGTATTATTCGACTACAAATTGAACTTCGTACAACTGTATCGAAGAAAATAATCACCCGTTCGCCATGATTCTTCCATATACTTTTTATTCATCGTATTATGTATATTCTTTCGTTCTTCTGTTTTACGTAAAATTAGCGATTTATCTTTCGCCTGACTAAAACCGCTGATCCTTATCTGCGTTTTTTGATACAGTCTTCGGGACGAGAAAAATGGCATCGGTACACGTTTGCCGGGGTAAAAATTGTCCGAGTCTGACCCCTAAGAGGGCGATACTACTAGCGCAGCAGAGAAACATCTCTTAATTGTATCTACAGTAATTAATCTTCCAAGTTCATATTGATTTATGATTCGCGGTTGAACTCGTTAGTTGATTTATGGTCGAATCCCGAATTGATGATCGAGTTTATGAATTCATTAGTCGAAATTCTTAAGCCGACGTCGGGCGTTACGATACGCATAATCCGCTTCGTTTTCTCGCCTTTTTTTGTAGAAATTTGGATTGAGGATTGAGAGATTTGAAGATTATCGTTTTCTCACCCCCGCCGGAACGAATTCCGCGAACGCGAGCATAATACGCGCTCACGTGAGGTACGGCCGAGTTCTTCATTATCGTCAGGGGCCTAAATTGCGTGGGCGTACCTATACCTTCGTACACGTTACTTACCTTGATGTACTGTACCTAGCGTGTATCTGGCCGCACGCACACGCTTGCACGGGGCCGCGCGGCGAAGCACGTAAGCACGGTACACGCTTGCACGCTCGTGGGCACAGGTTCGCGAGGCGAGAGGCGCCGAAGTTGCGCGAAGCTGGCCGAGCGCCGCGAAGCCGGTTGTCGCGCTCCTCGCCAGATGCGACGTCGAGTCAGTATCGCGTCAGTCCTCAAGTGGAATTGGTCAGTGATCTGTGTCAGAGCAGGGCCAGTTGTTAACCCGTCTACGTTCGCCTTTTTCTCGCCGCGGTTTTCCCGGCCGACCATTTTTCTGCCCGTATCGGTTTTCACGGCCTCGCCGAGGGACGCGACGGTCATTTTACTCGCGCGCCGATACTCGCCCGACTCGACTCGGCTCCGCTCCGCTCGCGAACGTCCGCCCGGTATCCGCCTATACCCCTTTAGAGTTAGATATATAACGCACACGTACGCGCACCGCGTACGTACCCTATAGTACAATATTATAGTGAAACACAGTGGAGTTACCAGTGGGAAAAACAAAAAATTGTTTGCAAGCGGACGTGCCTCACGGCGATCGTCGTCCGCCACGTTCTGGATCGGAGCAACGGCGGCAGGTGAGTGGAGAGTTTTTAGTTGGATATTGTTTTCGTGGCGACCTGTTCTGCTCGCCGGACCCGCCGGGTCCCGCAGGGCCCCGGTTTCCAGTCGGTCCCGATTTCTCGGAATTTTTCGCGATTAACCCCCTAGGCGACCGTAGCAACTCCGTTCCGAGCTTAACTATACAACTCGTAGAAAGTATTCGCAGACAGTCTTATAATACTTCGAATGCATTTAGTCTTTGCGTTCTATCCTGTTTCAATTTAAATATTAACTACGTCCGGACGGAAATTGATCTCAATTCAGTTGCAAAACTGTGCAGAACAGTGCAACAGAAATGGGTACATAAATTTTGCAATAATGCAGCTAGCATTGTTATATTTTAATACAGTATAATAATAGAGAATATCATTGAATAATTTTGATCAATGAAACAGTATGATATTGAATAAGAACATTTAAGAAATTAGACTAGAACAATTATTTTATACATTATATTACAGGATTTTGAAGATCTACGATTTATGTCTTCATTTATTATTTTATTTCATTCAATCAAAAGTTTATCAAGGTTATTACGTATATTACGTACATATATGTGTATACGTGTTTACGAGATTTCCAAGTTCATACATTCTTCGTACGTACGAAATGTACTACGCGGTCTATTTGTTTACGTTATAAGAAAAACTTGTTGAATTACCTTGTGCAGGGGTCGTACGTTGCCCCTACTTTCGTTTCCAGTTTTATTGTCTTTTCTTTTGTCCTTTATTAGGAATTCTTTGAGTACATTGTAATAATTTTTCCCAAAATTTATTACATGTGGAAAAGATTACGGAGGAGAGAAATGACCGAACACTGCGTCAGGTAGATTAACGATATATATATATTTAATAAGATTCGATCGTCACGAGAGCCGACCAGCTTCTTTGCTGTACTGACTTGAAAATTGTTCCCGAACACAGCAGGTCTCAAGATATTAGATGTTCCCGACTTTTTCGGATCGCCCGTTCGAAACAATGTTGCTCCCACATTCGGGCCGGTGCTTACAATGTTTGCACGACGCCTGTCGCCAATCGCCTTATTACCATATTAGCGTACATTGTACGCTGGTGAACATTGTAAGAGTCTACATACACATATTTTGAAGCATCTGTCTTTCCTAATATTACTAGCTTTTCAAGTATTTATGTTTATTTTATTTTTTATCATATAATATTCGCAATTTCATTTTTACCAACACCTGTCTTGTATTGTTTCATGCAACTTATGGCATGACTTACTCTATATCGAAGTATTTGTCTTTCCTAACACCTTATCAAATATTTATGTCTCGTTTTATTCCTTATCATATAATATTCGCAATTTTCCTTTTCCCGACTGTTTTATATTGTTTCGTCCAACTTATGCCTTACGATGAAAATATTCAATTCGTCCGAATGACGAATGTCCCGTTAGATCAATTAAAAATGAGATAATTGTACTAGGTCGTACAGCATGACGGACTACGTGTTTTTTTTTTTTATCTACGAGGTCGACGCGTTACGCACAACCCTTCTTTTTTGCGATCCCTTCCGATATTAGAACATCGTAATTACGCGTTACTATTATTAACTGTTAATACGCGGCCTGGGCCCGAACTGGTTTGCAAATCCGGATTCTCGTAACGTTGCCTGGTGCACACACCGCACCGCTCGGAGCATGTCTCCGCCACGAATGAAACCGTCTAGCGTACTTACCTACTCAAAACGCTATCTGACTTAATATCTAGATCCTAAAGCCAGCGTCGGGCGTACGCTCGACCGGCGAGCTTCACGCGAACATTCGGTGCGATCCGCGAGAAACGGACACGCGAAAATAAGATTATTCAACGCACAATTACCCAAAAATACCATTCTCTTTCTCGGTCGTATACCATGTTTTTACAGTTTTACTATCTAAAGAATTTCACAGTATTTTATTCAGAAGATTGAGGTAGGTTTTCTACTTTAATTTACTCCCATATTTGAAATAACTCCGATTATTATACTTTCGCAAGGAATTGTTAGGTCTAACAGGAATTCACGTAATTTATCAATGGTAGGCCGGGTGTTCGATTTAAACGTTCGAGAGGCGAATGCAGTAACGCATTTTCAACATCCGGAGCGGACAATGGCCCGCGAGTCGCACGAGTGGCGAGCAGCACGGCGACAGCGGCGGCGGCGACGGCGGCGGCGTCGAGGTTAAAATCGAATGTGTGTCACGTTCACCGGCCGCGTCGATTAGTAATCGGAGCGCGCGAACGGCAATTACACTTGAAAAAGTCAATGTTACGTTGGAAGGTTTCGGCTACGGGTTGCGCAACACCGCGTCCCGGGTTACATCCGCGATCCGCTCGTTTTCACAGGCCCGTAAACCATCCGCATACCTCGCACTCGTAATCAGCTCTTTGTTCGTATACGGGGGATTAAACGCGTGAATAGTGCTTTTGCACCGGTGACTGTTCAAGGAAATTTTATCAGTCATCAGATATCTCCGTGCGTTTTCGTTTTTTAAGCTNGCAATTACCCAAAAATACCATTCTCTTTCTCGGTCGTATACCATTTTTTACAATTTTACTATCTATAGAATTTCACAGTATTTTATTCCGAAGATTGAGGTAGGTTTTCTACTTTATTTTCCTTCCATATTTGAAATAACTCCGATTATTATACTTTCGCAAGGAATTGTTAGGTCTAACAGGAATTCACGTAATTTATCAATGGTAGGCCGGGTGTTCGATTTAAACGTTCGAGAGGCGAATGCAGTAACGCATTTTCCACATCCGGAGCGGACAATGGCCCGCGAGTCGCACGAGTGGCGAGCAGCACGGCGGCAGCGGCGGCGGCGACGGCGGCGGCGTCGAGGTTAAAATCGAATGTGTGTCACGTTCACCGGCCGCGTCGATTAGTAATCGGAGCGCGCGAACGGCAATTACACTTGAAAAAGTCAATGTTACGTTGGAAGGTTTCGGCTACGGGTTGCGCAACACCGCGTCCCGGGTTACATCCGCGATCCGCTCGTTTTCACAGGCCCGTAAACCATCCGCATACCTCGCACTCGTAATCAGCTCTTTGTTCGTATACGGGGGATTAAACGCGTGAATAGTGCTTTTGCACCGGTGACTGTTCAAGGAAATTTTATCAGTCATCAGATATCTCCGTGCGTTTTCGTTTTTTAAGCTTCATTTCATTATCGTCATCGTTTATGCGTCATCATTTTTACAATAGATACTGTGTCCTTTAACCGAAGCAATGCTGCGTCCGGGGTGTCACAAAGTAATTAATACGTACGTCATTATTGTCGCTCAGTCGTTATCACGTTTTATCTGTGACCGTTATCGATGCGCATGGCCGCCACGCCAATTAACTTTCAATCACGGGATCGTAAAAATTATTTCCCCGCGTCGTTATCGTACGAACACGTCATTATTAATATAATAGAGAAGATGCGCGCCAATCGCTCAAGGCTTTCTAATAGTTTTCGACGATATCCATCGAAACGTTCTCTCTCTTTTCACCCCCGTAACGTAAATGTCAGATAGGACGAGATACGCGTCGGTGAGGCACCATAAACGCGGAAAGTTTCATTAGAACCCGCGATTGTCAATCGTGCGACGTTCCCTGTAATGATAGTGATCACTCGCCGTGCCACGGGAACCTTAAATGTCACCGGGCGAATAGGTGCCTCGCGAGCCTCGCTCCCGACGTCGGCATTAACCGTCATACGCGTAATTTACCGACGTTATTTAGTATACAATTAGGTGCACCCCGTATCTACTTGTGTCAAATAAGTAAAACTCGAAACAGAACGTTCAATCGTAGTGCATAGCTGTATAAATAATTCTGAAGTATTGAAATTTGACGTAAGAGAATTTTGTATTTGAATTTTAACGTCCAATAAACTGACTCTTGTTGAGGCATTCGTCCAAGAATAACAGGTCGTTTTGAGTATTATTAATAAGAGAATTTTCTTTAAAATATCACAAGATGAATTGATTATTCCTCTGTTTATCAGAGCACGTAAGCACATGAATTTTTCATCGGTCGGTGTTTATCGAATCGATGCATTCCTGCATTTAAACGAATCGTATCTCCACCTTATAAGATCTTTTAATAGAATCGGTAAACGTTATCCTTGTAAACGATAAGAGTTGAGCAACTGTGATACGCGAGACGCCGCCGCGAGTAGATACGGTTTACGCGGTCGGTCCCGGTCGCGCATGGTAATGGTCCCGGGAGTCCCATCAGCGGTGCGACGCTTGGGCCAATGGAGAGGGAAAGAGAAATCTCTTAGTTTTTCTGAGGACGCTGGCCAGGGCATAATATACGATACATACGGTGTAACGAGGTATGTAATGGGTAATAATGTGTAATGATATAATGCGCACATTCCGCGCCGTACGTTTGCTATAACAAACATTGTTAGCGGGGACGGCGAACGCGCGGCGCGGGTTCCCTGACCGTAAAAGGGGCCCCGTGGTCCTTCCACGAGGATTCCGCGAACGGCCTTTGACGATCCGCTTGTCGTAATACTCGTCCGCCTCTGGAGGAGAACACGCTTCTGCTTCGACTTACCCTTCCGTGCTCGCGCTCGTGCTCTCGCTCCGATCTCCAATTCCGGGTACAAATAGGACGATCGGTCGTTGCGTCGTCCCCAGTTTGTACCTCGGCTCGCTCTCGGCTCGATCGCGAACCGATACGCGGATCCAGTATGGATTTAACGGAGGAGAACGCTTGCGAAATATCCGCGCGACGCTTTTAACTTTTTCGAGGCAATTAGCAGTGTAACGAAATTCATTTTTGTTCCACGCTCGCACGGGTGCAATTTCAGATAATATACGCGATAATGCGATCTGTCTCGTTGGGAGAGCAGCAGTAGCAGCGGTCCTTCGGAAAAAACGAAATGAACTGTCGTCACTTTTGTTATATGTATTTTCCAATCCTGGCGAGAAATGGTAGTAGTCCCTATTTAATTCCGTCACGCAAGACTAGCTGCTTATTTGGAACGAAAGCACAAGTGATAGGTAGCGAGATCATCAGTTAACGTCGTGACGACGAGAAAACCACGCGATAATTAAACATTTCCACAGTGGTCCGATGCATCGGCCGAGATAAAGCCGTCCGTACGGTAAAGACAGTAAAGTTCAGGCCGCGGACGACGACGCGACGGTTTCACGGCTCTCCACGCCGATTTATCTGACTCTATCTGAATCTCCGCCGATCGTTCCTTTTGTCCACGCGGACCATACATCGTCGCCCGATTATTCTTTTCCGTCGCGGCACGGCCTCCGATACACGTCTCAATAGCCGCGTATACACCGCTGCTTAACACCGGATGATTTGAATGCGTGCAAGGACGCGGTCGCCGATCCGACGACGACGACGACGCCGAGAGCCCTGCCCCGCGTCAAATGGCTGCCGGTCAGCCTCGTTTATTTTCCCTGATTCTTATCGATCCCTGTCGTTTGATCACACTGGACTAACGCCCGGAGACAGTTTCATCTTTGCTATCTACGATTGTCAGCGAAATTCACCAGCCCGACCTTCTTTTTGTCTATTCACTGTTGAGAAACAGTGGTAGAACGTGTCGCATGAAATAACACAAGGTTTTCTCCATGTCGATTGATAGATACATATAGATTAGGTTTGACTACGTTGCACGTACGATTGGTCTGTTGTTGGGTCGGTAATTAAGGGGTGGAAGACAGTTTTTACTCCAATTAGACACCCTCCGATGTCGAAACGATTTTTTTGTCACGGGATGCTGCTCTAATTCGACGGCTCGTTCGAGGAATTCAGAGATCCCTCCGGATCATCGAACTGTGACCAGTACTTACCGACTTTCCACGCTAGAGTAATCCCCGCGCGGCGCACGAATAAATCGAGCGGACTCTCGTTTTCAAGGGAATTATCCCGAACGTTGAAAACGATTCGAACGTTGTACCTACGACTGAAACAACCTCCCCTCTATTGGGTTGGCAACTAAGTGCTTGCGGATTTTATATAACAAAGTCATCGACAAAACCGGCAATCATTTAGTTGCCCCAATAGAATACGCAAAATGTCAAGAAGCTTATATAGCGTATATTGCAATATTTAAATGATGGACGAAATTTCTGTGCAAAATGATTGCGGAGGATATTTTATTTTGCATAAAAATCAGTTTACGACTTCGCGAAAGCGAATTTGAAATGGCAGTGGTACGCGGTTTCCTTGATTCGATCGGGTCGCGAGCATTGTTGCGGTTTTCGAGTTCGGCTCGGATTCGGGGTACAACGAGGAGAAAGCCCTGTCCGCGACGGACGGTTAATTTATGTTTCGCGTTCGAAATAGTTTGTTAACGCTTTATGAACCGGTTCCTGCACGGCTTCGGCTCGCTAATATATTACCGGCGCGGCGCGGCGCGTTGCATCACCGCATCAGATTATATCGCGCTAAACGCGTTACGCTCGGCATGATTTTTCGACATAGAGCGGTTTTAATGCGTTCCCGCTCGGGTCCTCCCTTTTTCGCCCTATCTTTTCCTCCCGTTTCTTTTTTTTTCTTTCTTTTATTCCTCTCTTCCTCGTCATCTCGGTGCGCGCTGGAGGAAACGGCCAGTCCGGCGCGGCGCCCGCAAAAAACTACTTATAGGAAGCGAGCCGCGATAAAACAACGTTTTATCAGAAGCAATTACCGATCGCGCAAAACATAGATCGTTCGGTCGATCGTTTCTGGAATGCAAAAGACTGCTCGTGTGGGAAAGTCGACGCCGGCCGCTGATAGACGCGGCGCGACGCGACGTTTCGTCCGGGATTCTCGGGACAGCTCGTTGACGAGTCGCATAAGTAGTATACACGTAAATTGAGGCGGTGCGCCGAGCCAACCGGTTCCAATCGAAACCGAACAAATCGAATCCGAACGAATATTAGCTTGTTACATAAATTGAACACAGTTAAACATCCGCTACACGCGTGTCTATTTTACTGAAAAATATGTATATTCAGGTATTACGTATTTATGTACGCCATTACTTCGCGAGCTATTATTCCTGTATACTGTGTATTAAACTGTGAGCCATGTCACGATTCGCTCCCCGTAAGTGGTATGACAATGGTTTCATAGATAAGAATGAGATTAGGATTCATTTTATAGATGCAATAAATGCTCAATATGTTGACCGTGCTCTGCAATTTCTATTTGGATCATGAATATCGAACTCATTTTCTTTCGAAGACCTCGAATTAAAAATTGTCATTTATTCTTCTTTGCGTATAAAATCGTCAGCTGTCGTACAGCGATTTCTGAGACACCCTGTATTTAGAGTACGTTCGTCCCGTATTTGCATGGACCAATATTTCCCGACGCGGTAATAAATAAAAGTGTGCGACGTCGACTTTGTCCGTTGGTCAAACAATGCGCCATTCTCCTTGACCGTTCACCGGCCATTTTACCCACCATTGAGTAGCCGGTAGGACAAAGTGGCGTAGTGGATGTACACAGGGCGCATCCGTGGCGTAATCGACGAGGCTCTGACCGACCTTCGATCGTCGAAGAACCGGAAGATCGAGTCGTCCTCTCCGCTCGGATGCTCCCGAGCAGAACCGGGACCAGCCGGTGACTCTTCATGGCCCCTCGTAAACGCCAATTACAATAATTACGATAACTGTGGCGCCTGGTCGCGGAGCAATGGACGCCGACTCCTGTCCACGCTCAACTAGCCGTGCCCCGCTTGGCTCCTCGCTTGCCTTCATCCCCTTTATTAATCACGCCGGTTAATTAATATTCCGGGTCGTATCGAAGGTAACGATTAGCCTATCGGGCGTGACCGGTTCGGTTGCCGTTTGTTTTAATGATCGTTACCCTCTAGATAAACCGCGTTCCTAGTCTTGGCTACCGAGTACCATTATTCTCGCGTTTCATTAAAATATCTTCTACAGGATTTCGCTCATTTACTCCAGCTAATTGAGACAATTCGTTCTTATGGTCTCTTAAACGAATTACTTCATTATTTTTAATACTTTCTATTGTCTTACTCTAATTACGATACGTGAGATCGTGAACGCGCCGTGGCAATAATGGTACGCAGCCGTGATACGAGCGGGTACGCGGCTTTATATATTGTGTCAATGATTGTAGTGTCAGTGACAGGTTGAAACGAGTGAACTCTGTCATTTAGCGGCGGACGTAATCGGCGAACCCTCTCGGGGGACTCGTTTCAGGCTGTCTGAGATTTCACGGTGCACAATGGTCGCTCGTTTCTCGGGACGAGAATAGGAGGAGGACTCTCTCGTTGCCCCCGTTTCATTTTCACGTTGTTCGCCGCGGCAATTCTACCCGTTTGACACAGTAGCGCGGCGTGTAACGACCTTCGCGAATAACAGCCCGCTGCTACGCCGGCTAAGCGTCCAATTTCAGACGCAACGCTGAAACACTCGCGACGGGGTAATTCGCTCGAGAACGTTGCTCTTTTCTTCGGAGTCTACAATGATCAACTAAAAGGAAACTAACTGCTTTTCCTTTCAAACGAGACTTCATTTTCCTAAACTTGTTAAACCGTTCATAACATTCATTGCCATAAGCGTTATAATAGAAAATGCAGCATTGCGCAGTTGATATTGCACGTGCTTTTATAAAATTCTTGTTATAAATGCATAAAATCGGTAATTCATTGATGTATTGCGTAGATTGGTTCGTCGGTTTGTAAAAATGAAGTCGAACAAAAGAGTTCGGGACGGCGTACGGATTTTACAGGCAGGAAACGTCGGATTTGTCTAGTTGGGGCCCGACGGGAATTGTTATAAATTATCGTTATTAAACGCGATACCGTCGCGAAGGGGAAAGCGCGTATGAATGGCGCTCGTGTTAATAAAACGGGCAGATGAATTTCTCGCCTGTCTGGGACAACGTTTATTGCCTCGTTCGCGGCGAGAAACGCGAATTACCATGGATTCGCTCGCGAGCATAAAGCCGGGCTCGATAAACGGTTATGATTGGCCGCTCGATTCCGTATTGCCGAGTGTGGCCAACAGTGCCGAGAGTGGCTTGTGTGTACGCGCGTACGATAGCTGTTAGATTAAAACCTTTCTTGTTCGTCCCGGTTGGAATTCCCGTTAATGGCCGTTCAGAAAAGAAACCCTATGCTCGATTGAGCGAGATGGACAATTTCGAGAGGGAATGCGTGACCGCGTGTCCACCATTCTTCCGCCGGTTTTTGTGTCTAGGTTAAAAAACGGTATTGCGTGCTAATTTCGCTGTTAGATGCCCCGCGACCAGCGTGCCGTGCTACCTATCCGGAACGTAGGGAATTTCGAACCGGTTTTCACACATTTTCGGCCGCTTACGTCTCTCCTCGAGAAATCGTCAAGATTCGAAAAGAAATTCTAAGTAAAAAAACAGTTGTTAGAAATTCGGTCAGAGATCGGCGAAGTTCGACACGAAAATGATTGATTTTGTAATTTATCAAGAGTGCTCGTTCACCGCCATTATCCCTCTTCAACAAAAACAGCACGGGATTATCCTTCGATTAACCCCAGACAACCTTCACCCAAATCCGTTGGCTATTGGGAACGAGAATCGGAGATACCATTCCCCAGGCAGGCTTAATAGATCCTTCCGTGTTGTGCCCCGGTCCCTTTTGCCTTTAGAGACGAAGCCGACTCCGGCTTCTTGGAAATCGAGGAGGACTCCTCCGGGTCGTATCGAGCTGCAAATTAAACGGTCTGTCGCGGATCAAGTCCGTCCGAACCGATTATATCTTGGACCGCCTTGAAGAGTTATACGTATAGGGCCGCACGAGAGGGTCCTGACAGAAACACCATGGCTCGGTTGAAAAATAAAAGAATCCAACCGGCGACGAGCCTGATCTACGAGATAGGGTGGGTGGCCAAGCCTTTTGTTCGTCCCAGAAAAAATGCTAAATCCCTTATAAGAATACTCGTAGGAACAGTGTGGTTCCTTTCAATCCGTTCGCGAGCCACGACTTTTATTAAGTGAGGAATTATGCCTTTCGATTGTACTTTTTTATATCTCTCAGGGATTAGTTTGACGCTGATTGTAGGCGACGGTTTAATCTAAAAAGAATATATAAAAGAAATAACATTTTCAGATAAATTGAAAAATGTACGGACATTCGTTTTTGTAATCTGTTTCGTAACCGCGGGTAAATAATTGTGTACATATTAGATTTTGTCATTTAAAGCAGAGAGCCGAGTTAGAAAGGTGAGTTGCACTCACGCGAGGCCAACGCGTGTAACAATGCAACAATGCGACACTAGAGGCGAACGCTGCCCGGGAAAGTGTTACAAGTATAGTCCGCTGCACATTGTATGCCTCTTCGTGGCATACTGAACGAATACCCGTTATACTCGTTTCAAAGATTTAAGCGTTTTGCGCAATCAGTCGCGCTCTCGCGTCTCTTTCCTCCTCTCCCACACAGACGCACGCGTTCCGTCCGACGTGACACACTTACCCGCGATAGAATCCCGAGCACAACGTGTTGTTGACCTATCGCGTGTACACCGGAACGTGGAAAAGCGGTTTTCAAGGCTCGTACATCAAAATTTTCATCGATCGCGGGAAACTATCATTACTATACTTCGCGTAACTCTAACCCTGAAGAATATCCTGAATTCCATTTTTGCAACGAGTCAGAATTGTTGTGTATTGACTTCAGATTTTAATTTTTAATTTTGATTGTGTTCAGATGAAGAATAGAGGGACGGGTGAAAACTATAGCGTTTTGCTATACGCCGGGGATAAGGCTATATGTGTTAGGAGTTGCAATGCTCCTTCGACCTTGTTGGTTACGCTAGCTTGTTAGGCCCCGTGTCTCGCCGATCTTCGCTCATAAATCATTCGCGTAAGAAAGCGAGCTAAGGACCCGGCCGGTTTTTTTACACGGGCTATTAAACAGTTGCAAAATGCGGCGTCTGAATGCGGCTTAATTACCCGGACGGCACAAATTACCGTCGTCTATTTAATGGCCGGCAGCGTCGCCTCGTGGTTTTCAACGATCAACGTTTTACTTTCAACTCAATCTTTCCTAGTAACGTCCCAATTGGGAACAATACGTTGCACTATCGACGCGATTCATTTTATCACAATCTAAATTGAAATTAAGGCATCCGGCCATTAAAAATTGCGCGTTATCTTTATACCCCAATTCAAATGAAATTTGCAATTGCATTTGCAAATTGTACTTGGTATTAGATTTTACGTTAGGTCGAAAATATTATGATTTGTTGTTTTTCGTACGTCAGCGTAATTGAACGTAATACGTCAAAAGTGCATTCCGAAATGCATACGATAAACTCGGGACGGTGGCCGAGCGCCAAGAGCCGTGCATTCTACGTCTGTTTTTTTCCTCGCCGTTATCAGAGATGAGAGATATCCTTCTCGCGCGCGCGCAATTAATAATACCTTTATCGGAGAGATGTTTCGACACGCGAGACGGTTACACCGAGCTATCAATCAACGTTGCCGACATAGCAGGAAGCTGACCTGAAAAGCTAGCTCGGTTCCCGTCGGTGGTTGCATACTATCTTCATTATGTCACGAGCGGTCGCGAGTACGCGCGTTACACTCGAAGAAATATGTCCCGGCCGATTTCGTTGCCTACAAATGACTGTCGCCTCGTTGCGACACCGCCGATCGATCGACGTCGCGTCGATCCCGGGGCCGCGATCCGATCCGGCCGATCCGACGTCGAGATCCTCGATCCTATCGGAATCACACGTACCAACGTCGGGCCGATAAATGCGATTTATGCAAAACGCGTCTAATCGTTTCCCCTTAAAAGTTCACAGACCAAATAGGTATAGTTCGCCAACCGGCTTTCTTAAGAAAAAATGTAATCGGCAATTGTTACATTTCCTGCAGAGATATCGTTTTCTGAACAAAATCGGCGGCCTACTTATCTTCCGTATTTTTCGGCGAAACGAACANGGACCAAATAGGTACAATTCGCCAACCGGCTTTCTTAAGAAAAAATGTAATCGGCAATTGTTACATTTCCTGCAGAGATATCGTTTTCTGTGAACAAAATCGGCGGCCTACTTATCTTCCGTATTTTTCGGCGAAACGAACATGGAAAGAGCGATCGTGTCGATGGATAGGAAATCGGCGGGTATCGGTTGAACGCGACGCGACGGTACCACGGGGTAACGCTCTACTTGCCGAGAAATGTCAACCGCATTCTACAAGAGCGCGGCGCGGCGACCGGCCAGCCAGAACCGAACGTTCGCCCGTGCTAACGTTTTCTTTGCGCGCCTACGTTCCTCCTTTGATTCTCTATTGTTCGCCCTCGGATGATATCCTGAAACGTGTTCCCCAGCGGCGAACGTGCGCGCCGGGGACACGCCACACCGCGCCGAGAGCGTGGAGAATATGCATATTTAGTCGCGGCTCATGCCCGGCCGGGTTTAAAGCCGCGTATCCACTTGTACCCTCGTACCGTGTCACCCAAACTGTTGCATCATTGCGTATAAATCGCATAACCATAACAGACGAAAACGAAATTTTCGAATAGGTTTTTTATTCCTTTTGAGGCAGAATATTTTATTTTGGGAAAGGAATTGCTTGTATTGTAAAACAAAATATCGATTTGTCATTAATTTTTGTTAAAAAGTAAATTATTAAATTAATTTAATGTTTACATGTTTTATCAGTAAATTACATGAGTTTTATCAGTAAATTATCTTAGTTTTGTTAGACTTACAAGATTTTTTAATGTACTCGGTAAATATTGCTACAATTGATAATTCTTATCGATTTCTTATGTATTTATTCTATATATTTCTCAGAAATAATTATTTACCACGAATGTAATGGCGATGTGCAAGGAATGTAGTGTACAAGTGGATACGCAGCTTAACAGCTGCGTCACGGAACCCTCTTTTATCGCTGCCGTTCTACACCATGGCTTTTCATAATCGAACGTGCGGGAAAGTGATCCCGTCCACTTTATGCTAACTTACGACCATCAGTGAACTTTGTACTTTTCCTTCTTGATGCACGATTCTAGTAAATCCTTGCGTAAGAGAAATTCACCGGTGCACTCCTCAGATTGAAGACGATAGAGTCAAATACATAGTAATAGAACTGCAGTAGATTACGATCACATAAATATTCTATTTTTCCAGTAAAATGCATATTAAATCGTAGGAGTGTCCAGGATTAGAAAAACATAATAATGATAGTAGTCAAGGATGAAAATAGTTTTATTTTGCAATTGAATTTGATTTATTCATGATTATCATCGAGATAAGTATTGTTTTTTTAAGAATCATATGAAATAAATGGTATAGCTAGTATTAATTATTTCGCAGGATCAGAAAAGCATAATAATGATAGTAATCGAGGATGAAAATAATTTTATTTTTCAATTGAATTTGATTTATTCGTGATTATCATTGAGATAAGTATTGCTTTTTTAAGAAACATATGAAATAAATGGTACATCAAGTTCCTTCGGTTACAAAAATGTAATAATGACACTAGACGAGGTTAAACATAATTTCATTATTAATTTCAACTCGACTTATTTACGCTCATCACGGAGATAGGGATTGTTTTTTTAAGAACGATACGAAACCGATGGTCGATCAATTTTCTCGGAGTTCTCCCTTAGTGAGGCGCTGTATCCGGTCGCGATCGTTCGAACTTCCCCTTGACCGGTGTTCTCCGGCAAAAGCGAGAGTTACTCCTACGCGATAGGACGCGCTTAATATCCTTTCCTCTTCGCCATTAGCGTCGATCGTTAGCCAAGCGCTATTTCGCCGGTGTGCATACGGGCTAAAACGCGAACGCAAACGACGGCTGTATTTCCAGAAGAGAGTGCGTGCCTGCGCACGGCCGGCCGGCCGTTCCTCCGTTTTTACGGTGCGATACTACGCGCTCACCTATGCATGCACTCGTAATTTATATCGCTTCTGCCTCGAAATTGTCCGAGGCGAATATTCTCGTATGCATAATGATCCTTATTACCGGGACTCCGGATCTTTATGCAAATAAGAGTTTTCGTTCGGCCGAGCTCGGGGACCGGTGCCTCCCTGTCAATCGATGCGTTTATATTCTAATGCTCAGGGGAAACGAAACGAGTATCATAATATCGATACCGACTTTCGTATTCCCCCTGCGATCTAATGAGTCTGCCGTTTCTTTTTCTCCCTTCGTAACATATAGTACCGGGTTTCCTATCTAATGGCCCCGAACGTCAAATATATTACGATATGGAATAAAATCTCGTCGTTCGACTTCTAGGGGGAGATCTCGTATTAATAATCCGCCGGGTGTACTTGACTCGGTTCCGAGATGTTAACGCCTGGGACCAAATGGAAAAGAATCGGTTCGTACGGCGATCGGTTATATAAGGAAGGCGATAGCGCGCGCGGCGTTCCACATTCGACGCGTCATTAACCCAGTTCCCGGCCACGGAAGCCAATTATAAAAAGGATCTGGCATATTATGTCGTCGGGCACGGGGGAGAGCCGTTTCCACGGCGCGCCGCGCGCGCCGTTCAACGCCGCTTTTGGTCTAATGATAATGCAACGAGCCCGGCAACGATGCCTGCCGCTATATCGTGCAACAGATGCCACGCGATAACCGCGTGACACAATCAGACGCACGTAGCCCAGCGACAATACAACAATCATCGCGGACGGCAGAAGAAAAGGAGAGAAGAATTCATTCCGTTTGGCCGCGTTCTATTTCTCTCGGTTTACTCTCTCGCGGGCTTCGTTTCTTTCGTGGCACGTGAATGAAGGTGCGCGCGAGCGCGCGCGCGTTCGCGCGAGCGAACTTAGTGCAGCCGGAAGTAGGTTACTGTTACGTCATGGACTCGCGCACGCGTTCGTGCGTTCGCCACGTACGTATATTCTCGCGTTGCATATACACCCTCGGCCAGAAGTCGCGGAACACTTCCACTTCGTCGCCTATCGAACGCTTTGGAATTAGCGACCATCAGGAATTATCTTTATGGCAAATCGTACAATCATAGACTGATTTGTATGCAAACGTTTATGGTATCTGTCTCAAAAATCTGTTTCAGATAAACATGTGTCTTATCGTTTCGATATTGAAATTCTGAGCGGTCTCATACATTTACATTTCATTAACATTATTTATGAATGCATAAAATCTACTGTTTAGTAATAAGCCATGACCGTAAATCATAAATTGTTTCGATAAAATGATAGTTCAAACGACGGAACACGTGTTCATGTTAATCTCTATGAAAAGTGAGCAGTATGAACCTGACGTCATAAAAATATTTATTGTGATACATAATACAGTGATTATTAATACAGATTTTAAGGTCTGAGACTTCTGAGCGTGGGTGTACGCGGTTAGGTTGCATTGGTGCAACGAGAGGATAGTTTCGCGTTCTCACATTAGACCAGATCCAGGCGATAGACCTGGTCCCGGAGAAAGTAATTAGAGGGAAGGAGAGATGCGGCCCGGCCGGCGCGTCGCGCCTCGTCGTTTCCGCTCTGCTAAATTCAAGGTCACCCATTGTCGGTTCTCTTTCTCTGTCCTCGCGGATAACCCCGTGCGATAACCAGGAAATATTGCGGCCTTGGGAAGGACCATTGTTAGAAAAGAATAGCGTGAAACTCCTCTAATGGATTCCTGGATTTAATTTGGGTCATTCCGATTCGAGTCGATTGTGTAAAACGTTAGCGAGCTTGTATCCTGCTGCGCTAGATCGGTTTGCTTGATTTCTAAAAATGATTCAGTGTTTAGAGANCGTATGTTGAGTTCTGATTTTTATTTTTAATTTTGATTGTGTTCGGATGAAGAATAGAGGGACGGGTGAAAACTATAGCGTTTTGCTATACGCCGGGGATAAGGCTATATGTGTTAGGAGTTGCAATGCTCCTTCGACCTTGTTGGTTACGCTAGCTTGTTAGGCCCCGTGTCTCGCCGATCTTCGCTCATAAATCATTCGCGTAAGAAAGCGAGCTAAGGACCCGGCCGGTTTTTTTACACGGGCTATTAAACAGTTGCAAAATGCGGCGTCTGAATGCGGCTTAATTACCCGGACGGCACAAATTACCGTCGTCTATTTAATGGCCGGCAGCGTCGCCTCGTGGTTTTCAACGATCAACGTTTTACTTTCAACTCAATCTTTCCTAGTAACGTCCCAATTGGGAACAATACGTTGCACTATCGACGCGATTCATTTTATCACAATCTAAATTGAAATTAAGGCATCCGGCCATTAAAAATTGCNGTTTCGCGTTCTCACATTAGACCAGATCCAGGCGATAGACCTGGTCCCGGAGAAAGTAATTAGAGGGAAGGAGAGATGCGGCCCGGCCGGCGCGTCGCGCCTCGTCGTTTCCGCTCTGCTAAATTCAAGGTCACCCATTGTCGGTTCTCTTTCTCTGTCCTCGCGGATAACCCCGTGCGATAACCAGGAAATATTGCGGCCTTGGGAAGGACCATTGTTAGAAAAGAATAGCGTGAAACTCCTCTAATGGATTCCTGGATTTAATTTGGGTCATTCCGATTCGAGTCGATTGTGTAAAACGTTAGCGAGCTTGTATCCTGCTGCGCTAGATCGGTTTGCTTGATTTCTAAAAATGATTCAGTGTTTAGAGATTTAATCATAGTTCTGTCTTCCTTAGTTAAAACGTTGTTTTTTAATTCTCGATAAATTATGAGTATTTATCTTTTCCTTTTACTCAAAGAGACAATTTTCAATATTTCGCAAAGAAAATTTGTAAAAATCGTGGACCGTGTATGAAAAGCGTTCTGGTCTGCTGCGTAGAGTAGGTAGAAGCATGAACAATGGTTGGTCAGGTGAACGATACGGGTTTGTCGCCGATCGGATTTGGGAGTAACCAGGAGGAATTCGAACGGAGCGCGTGTAGGCGACAGTGAAAGCAGTGTTACTTAATACCCGGTGTATCGCCGCTCGTAAATAACAAAGGCCGGCTGTGTTCAACCCGGCCGGACCCACGGAACCGAGTTTTGTCCGTGCCAGGCCACGCAGCAGCAACGGCGGCGGCGGCGGCAGCGCGTTTTACAGCCGAGCAACGGGAACCGGGCAGAGAGAAAAAATGGTGCTCGCGGCTCGCGAGCGCGAGAACGAAAGTCAAAGAGACAAATTGCGCCCGTTGATGAACACGCGTTCGCCTTTCTTTTCTTTCTCATTTCCTTTTTGCGTCGCGCCACGAGGACAGATTCCTCGCGTCGTCCTTTTGCTCGCCCGGATAAGATTGCGTCCTGTTCCGGGTGGCTCGTGCCCCGATACCCTGATAACTCCTCCTCTTTTTCTCTCCGTTCGCTTACGAGACAAGATTTACTGGAACAAGTATTATGTGCGCGTCGCGACTGAAACTACATAACGTAACACGAAAATGTTTTATCCGTTTTACAATCGAGTCGGAACGGCGTATATATTCATTACAGATAATTTGTGAAGAAGGACGGAGAACGCGGTGGACAATAGGCAATCTCGTGATATCATCAACTTTAATAATACTCTAATAACTCGTTAACCTTATTGTTACTATCACGACGTCCGCACACGCGAGCGGTTTCAAGCGTTTCTCCACCGGAGCATAAGTCATAATTACTTAATTCGAAAAACAACCGCGACCCAAATACGTATCCTGCAAACCGCGACTATTTCCCTCCCCCCGCGTCTCCCCGCGCGCACAAAGGGAATAATCGATCTTCGAACCGGTCGGAACAAAGTACGTAGCGAGTGGCGTTTGATTAATGGAGGGCAGTCGCGTTAAAGAAGAAACGAATTAAATTCCAGCGAAATAATCAATTTCTTTACGGCGCTCCGATGCATTGGCCACGGACGCACGATCCTCGTTTAATCAGTATCGTCAAGAGGCATGACCTTCGCCGCGCGCAGATGGCTCATTAATAAAAAGAGGCGCCGCATTTCCATGCCGATTCCCTGTCACCTCCGTGCCTTACTCTCTCCGTCCGCGGTTCGTATTATTAAAAAAAAGAATAATTAGGTTTTTATTGTAATGGAAATTGGATTTGTGCTGGAATGGTGATCATAGGTTTCATACGTTCGAATTTATTTACTATTCCGAGTTGAGGTCTGGTCGCATTTTCATGCCGATTCCCTGTCACCTCCGTCTTATTCTTTCTCTTGGCGGTTCGTATTATTGAAAAAAAGAATAATTAGGTTTTTGTTGTGATAGAAATTGAATTCGTGCTCGAACGGCGATCATAGGTTTCAGGCGTTCGAATTTATTTACTATTGCGAGTAGAGATCTGGTCGCATTTTCATGCCGATTCCCTGTTACCTTCGCCTTACTCTTTCTCTTGGCGGTTCGTATTATTAAAAAAAAGAATAATTAGGTTTTTATTGTGATAGAAATTGAATTCGTGCTCGAACGGCGATCATAGGTTTCAGGCGTTCAAATTTATTTACTATTCCGAGTAGAGTCTGGTCGCATTTTCATGCCGATTCCCTCTTACCTCCGCCTTACTCTTTCTCTTGGCGGTTCGTATTATTAAAAAAAAGAATAATTAGGTTTTTATTGTGATAGAAATTGGATTTGTGCTGGAATGGTGATCATAGGTTTCATACGTTCGAATTTATTTACTATTCCGAGTTGAGGTCTGGTCGCATTTTCATGCCGATTCCCTGTCACCTCCGTCTTATTCTTTCTCTTGGCGGTTCGTATTATTGAAAAAAAGAATAATTAGGTTTTTGTTGTGATAGAAATTGAATTCGTGCTCGAACGGCGATCATAGGTTTCAGGCGTTCGAATTTATTTACTATTGCGAGTAGAGATCTGGTCGCATTTTCATGCCGATTCCCTGTTACCTTCGCCTTACTCTTTCTCTTGGCGGTTCGTATTATTAAAAAAAAGAATAATTAGGTTTTTATTGTGATAAAAATTGAATACGTGCTCTAACGGCGATCATAGGTTTCATACGTTCGAATTTATTCGCAATTCCGAGTAGAGGCCTGGTAAAATGGTATCGCGCGGAAGATCGACGGACAGGAGATTGATCGGGGTTGGTCGATTCCCTCGCGACAGGCCTCGCGTTCGCCTGTGGCACGTGACAAATCGAATCGAGGCCAAAGGGACGGGACTCGCGGTGCAAGAGCGATGAATAGAGGAATAGATCTGTCGCGTTTAGGTCGATCCGCGGTGGTTTTTTACCCTCGCGGACGTGTCTTCCCCTCGGCTCTGGATCTAGATCTCAACGCCGGATCTAGATCTACCGGTTCACCGCGGCGCGACGCGACGCCGCGACTCTTCTCCGGTCCGAGAGTCGATTTAGACACGGTGCCGCGCGAAACGATCGATTGTGTGTTCCCGTTAGCTCGCTTTTTGTTTTCATTTCGCCACCGCACCGACACGGTTCAAATTCAACCAGCGAATCGAACGAGTCCGCCAGATTTCCAATCCTCCGGATCGTTCGCTCTAAAGGGAACTCCGTAGAAAGGCTTTTTATCTTCACACTTTTATCGCCAATTCTATTTAGGTATCATTTCCAGATCTTTCTATAAAAAAAATGATTTTTCTCTTAAAAGAGTCAATTATTTATAAGCAGTTTATTGTCGTTTACTGAAAGGAAACGTAGGAGGGTTAGAATTATGTAGATGTATGAGTGTCCGCTTTAAGTTCAAGGGTTCGATGACAATAATGCGGTTGAGAGATATGTGTCTGTCGATCACGTTTTCCCGCGAGAAATGTCAAGGCGGCAATAACATTCTCGTTAATAACTAGACACGAGTAGCCGAGCGTGTTGTTAATTGAAAAACCGGAGAGCGGAGGACGGCGGAGCGTGGTAGTAGGCAGGCTGTAAGTCGGTTTCGCGAGGAATCAGCAGCGTCAGAGCGATTTCGTGTGGGGACACGGGGAGCTTTTTTCCCCCCGAAACGATTCGACGAGTCATCGTTCCGTGGCTGAAAATTACCGTTTCTCTGTAAACACGCCGATAAGCGAGAGAAAGAGCATTCTCCATGGTTGAATCTTCCATGCGCTTCGCCGCCACCTTCTCTTCCTGGAGCATTAAAGCTTAAATCGTTAAGATGGAATCAAAATGACTAATACTGTTATTCCCCACCACCGCCGATGGCACCGCGAATCCGAAGTATGTATCCACGCTCGCGTCCTCGTCGTCGTCGTCGTCTTCGTCGTCGTCGGCTTTTTGAATGGGACTCGACAGAGGCCGTCTCCGATAAGTCATTTTTTTTGCATCGATTCCCCGCGATTTACAGTTTTCGTAATGGCGTGACCAATGATTTCTCGGACTGAAGCGACGAGAAGAAACAGTTCACGCTCTATCCTCCGAGTTCTTCCGATTTTCCTATCCATCTTTTTAACAGCGCGCCTTTATTACTGCAAAAAGGCGAATTGGAATATCGTTGAACAGGGAAATCCGCGAATCACGTGAACCAATCGCGAACCGATCGAATGGGATAAAAATAGTATAAGTACGGAATGTGCATTTATGAGAAAATTCTTGAAAATACTGAAAGCGTATTTTATAATTGCAAAACGATCAAAGAAATTCTGTTTGAATTCGTAATTGATTATGTCGTAGAATGTGAACCTCGTCAGAGAATAATTTCCCAATACGAAAATCCAATTCTTCCGACGATTAATTGAAACGTCCATTGGACGTTAATCCTTCCGTGAAATGAAATCCCATTCCTGCGAAGCGTGTGTCGAACCAGGAAAAAGACAAGCCAATAAGCGTAGCTATGTATGTATCTGTCTAATCCATCTCTCCGTTACTCGCGTGGGCGTGCTGCTTCGACACCTTCCGCGATATGTGTAACGTCGTGTAACACCGACTCTTTACAAGATTACGAGAATTCGATTCCCATTATACTATATTCCACTCCCGACTCGCACTAAGCTGCGTATCAGTAAAATATGAGAAACTTTCGTTTGCTCATTTGCATTCTCAGTACTTTTAATTGTAAATTATACAGGATTAATTAACAAGAGAAGTCATATTAAGTAATTTATTATTCTCGTTTCATTAAAAGAAGTATAACAATTTTTTATCTCGGCGGAGTTTATTATTGCAATTAATTTTTATATTCTTTAATAAAATTCACACTTATTTTAAGCAATTCATATTAATTCATTTCGTGTGTTCTACAGTACTTCATAAAATGAACGGGGCGAATGATAAGATACGAGGATCGTGATACGCGTTTTGATAAGGAACCACGAAAGTGGGTGAGGAAGGAAAACTATTTCCGAGGCTGCATCGTTGGTGCGTGGTCGAACGAAAATCGACTTCCAGCTACGGAGGGTGTCGAGGACCTTCGAGACCTTTTCATGTGCTCCGTTCGTAAGGAGCGAGTCCGGCTTATCTCGAGAGGCCCGGTTTCACGAACACGGCCTCGCGGAGTGCGCGCGTACCCGTGGATAACACGCTGCTGCACAAACTCTTCGACTTCTCGGCCGTCCTCTTCCCTCCGCCGCGCCGTTCCGATTCTCCGGTTCTCTCGCGGTTGCACGCCGCGCTCGTGGTGCCTCACCGCGCGTCCCGTCGACCACCGCTGCTCATTCTCTCCGTCGATCTTCGATTCGCTCGGTCTCTGTTCACCCTCGTAGCTCACGGCTCTCACCTTCCTCGCTCCCCCGGTTTCTTCTCTCTTTCGATCTTCGATTCCTCCCCCTACCTCCACCTACCCTGTTACTTTCTCCGTCTCCGTCCAGTCGCTTCCCTTCTGTCTTGCTCCGGAGCTCGGACCGAGAGCTGGTCCTGCTATAACCCGGAGTCGCGGCTGACGGTCGCCCCATGTATGGCAGCTTGTTTTATGCTGGCTGTGCTGCATTGCGATGCACGCCGGTCCGCCGCGGCCAGCGCAGCGCAGCGCAGCGCAGACCGCGCCGCAATCAAGCGTTGCGCTGCTCGGAACACGCGACGATGTATATAAGTACGGTATATACTACAGCCGCATCGCGCTCAACACGCTTTTAAATAACCGGCCGGGCCGCACGTAACACGGTGGCCAAGCGCGCGCCGCTTTTCGACGAACACTCCTTTTCCTGCATTCGAGAATCGCCGGGGAATTAATTCGTGATTTCCACCGGGCTTCGAAAAACAGGTTTCCTCGAATTACCCCGACTTCCACCTCGTCTCGCGGCCTACAATCCTAGAAACTAGCGTTCGCCAAGTGCAACAAGTATTTTAAGATAGCAATTGCTTTCTACTTGTATGAGAGATCGTCGCGAGTTTTGAGTGCACTTGAAATTTTATCGATTCGGGGAAGAAGGTTAAACGGATTTAATATACGAGATATTTTCACTGAAGTCGTGATCCTTGAAGTTTATCGAGGGAACAATTTAATTAGGGACATCGAGTAACGAAACTACCCTTGACATTTCGTGCGAGCGTTTACCTAAGAATAAAACTGTTGAAAAGTCCGATGCATATTTTCAAGTATAAGTGAAATTTTCAGATGCAAGACTGGTGCCATAAATAGTTCAATTTATCGCGCAGAAAAATTGCTAAAAATGTATCTTTCTATGGAATCGTTCCACGATTCGCGGTGTAAAGTCGCCGATTTTATTGGCGCACCGTGTATCCGCAAATTGTGATCTTTTCGTGGTGCAGCTTCGTCGGTGCAGCGGAGGCAGTAAATCTGTATGGAAAGGCAAAGTAAACAGAGCTCGGTTTCACATCGAAAAGGCAAGTTAGCCGGACGACGACGAGGAGGAGCGCGAGCCGGTGCCTTTCTCCTAGAGAAACGTTTGCCAAAAAGAAAAAGGATTACCGACACGGGGCGGAGGAGGGAGGGAAAGGGAGAAAGGAGAAGAGAGGCGCTCGAGAGCGGCTCCGACTTCGAAACGCGCGTAATGGCATTCCTCGTTCTCAGCTGCGTTCGCACCCTGACCTTACTCGCCCATATTCGGGCCTGATCGTGATTGCTTTCTGCCTTTTTGCACTCCGCAGCTTCCTGTGCCCGTGTGCGTCAATACGTGCGCGCGCCTCCACGCGCGTCTGCCTTTTCACGGGCCTCCCTCGTTACCTTTTTACTCGAGATCGTGGAAACTCGACTTTCTGAACGTCTAGCTCACTTTCAATCGTTCAGACGAAATTAGCGTTTTATTAAATCGGTTCGAACTCCAAGTTTTTATTCGTATTCCGTTCGATTGATTTTTTACCTCGTCGTTTGCATTTCGTGCACGATATTCATTGGGATTAGAAGGAGATCGTAGAAATATGGTTAAAAATCGGTGGACGACGATAATTCTCGGCAACTAGTAACGACGTCCGGAACGGAACAGGATCGGCTGCTTTTTTCGCATTTTTCCTTTTCACAATTCTCGGGGCGAATCGACGCGTGGCGAGCATCAAGAGAGGACGCGCATCCGACGTGATGCCCGACGCCGGGTCGCGACGCGACGTCGAACCACTTTTATCGGGGCCAACAGATGTATTTACGTTCGGTTAATCGACTCGGCTTCTTCCCTTCCACTCGCGAGGAGAAGTGGAAACGCCGTTGAAAAAGTGGCAATCCCTCTCTCGGCCGAGCCGAGATCAATGGCTCGGGACAACGGTGGTCGCCTCCTCTCCTCTCCTTGTCTCCTCTTCTTTCTGTTCCCTCTTTTTCGATTACTTGAAAAGCGACTCGAGGATCCCGTGCTCGCTTTCAAGACCGTCTTCTCTTTGTCGTCGAGCCTCGTTCGATCGGATCAGGGCCTCGCCCGGACGTTTCGTCTGGGAATATAGCTTGCCTCTTAAGTCGTTTACAAGTATGCTCTAAAGCCGGGACTCGCGCAGGACTTAAGAATAATGGGATTTAACAATGCGATATCCGAAACACGTGTTTTCTACCGCACGGTAGTTTAACGATCCCTCAGACATCTCAACACGCGTCGGCTCCGTCATCCTTCAGAAATGAATCAGCTGCGTCCATTCCATATTTTCCGATGAATTAATTAATGAAATATGCAAAGAGCTGCTTTAATCCCTTTGATTCTACACTAGTTCTGTTCAGGGGAAACAATAAATAACGAGTCGAAGTCGATTTCATTTTTGGCAATTTAAGTAAACTTGTGAATTTATAGAAAAATTGGAAAATACAAAGAATGTTCTTCTCAATCTGAATTTTATTTTCTTTAATTGGTATTTGCATTCACAGTCTACTGATAAATCTCATCTAAATATATTTTGAAGCTGCATATCTCAATGTAGAATTTTTCAAACGAATTGCGAGGTACTGAAAGGGTTAAACGCGAGAACATCTTCGGGCTAGTTTTCGCTGACAACAGTAGTGCATCCAGGTCCGTGACCTTGAGCAAACTGCAGCAGTTCTTAGAGAGCAGGGAGTAAGAAAGCTGGTGAACGCCGTGATATCTCGAATCGCTAAGGATCGATCGCTCTCGTACGATTCAATTCGGTGGATGCCGTGATTAGACGCAATGAATTTCTCTTTTCTCTTTACCACTCTCGTTTTCCAAACAATAAACGTGAACCATAAAAAAAACTAAGAATCAAGAATGTATTCATTCTAAGATCCCCATGTAGTTCACACATAAATTTTAATATTAAAAATCGTTTATAACGCCGTATAAAAAATTATAATATAATTGATTTATTATTTAATGAGATCATCATCAAACTATTTCAATCCTCTGTATGCGACCCATATCATTGGGAGCCAGAATTCTTCTAAGAGATATCGTCGCTGTCGTTCCAGTCCGCGACTAGCAGAGATTAAAAAGAACTGTTCGTCGCGTGCTGTCGATCGAGATCCCCCGTTCCACTTTTATCGGGATTATTTCCAGAGATAGGGGAAGAGCCGTGCGCGAGCGGGCTGGATTTATTTTTGCCTCGGGAGAGAGAGTCCCTTTGTCGCGGAAGGTCGGCCTCGCTCTTGTCCCGCGCGCTATACGGTAAAAACTAGTTTCGCGACGACGCGGCGCACAGCCTCTATTTCAGTATCCGCGGCTGAAATAGAGCCGACGTGGACGCCCGATTGCGATCGACGCCACCGATTTCGACGGCTGGACGCGGTCAAACGGAATTCAAACGGAACCGCGTGCGGTATCCGCGATCGCTATTATCGATGCGGTAATTAGCTGCAATTAGCGCGAGCGTCGCGCTCCCTCCGCGCGCCGCCAACGTCGAGGAACGGTCATCGCGATACCCTCTTCCTCCGCTGCCAAGGTCCCCCTTCGCATTTTTCTGTCCGACTACCACTAGACCGCACATTTTTATAAAAAAGAAAACATTCGGTCAATTAAAAAAATATCCAGATTTCAGACTCTGCGTTCATTCACTTTTTATATCTTATATTTCCTGTATTTTCCTTGTACGATTAATGAAGACACAAAATCGGTTGACGAATGATTAAATCATTTGGAAGAAAGTGACGATAGAGAAATCCTTGAAGGATGGCGTCAGCCAGAACGGCTCGATGGGAATAAAATGACAAGAGCGAACGGGGGACCCTCGGTGGCATTGAACGTGATGATACACGCTTTCCCGCGGCACGACAATTATTTATAAATACGTGACGTCACGTTCGCGCGACTCCACTTTGTACGCCGACGCTAATTAGATAGTTACGCCGTGAAAAAGTTCGACGAACCGCGCCTTCCTCCACCTCCTTTGCCTCCTTCCTTCCTTCGGCTCGGCTCGGCGTGGTTTCGCGGTCGAAGGAGCAACGGTTTACGGGCGTTTCTATGTAAATAGCCATTCCAGGGGAAAGGTTTTTTTCTTTCTTTATCCTCGACACATTTTATTGACGATTCGATTGCTGGAAAGAGCAGGTAACACGAGTTTAAACGGCATCGCTGCGCGTCGGACTAAGAATCGAATACGTTTCTATGACCAAACTGTGCGTTTTCGTACGTTTCTACAAAATTTTTATCCGAAAGAATGTCGACGATCAAAGGATCGATGATACATAAAAATGTAAGATCTCTCATTCTAGTCGGAGACAGGACAGTTAATTGTAGTTACGCTTGAAAAGAATTCTCGACTCTCCGCGAATCGCTTCTATAATTCACGATATGTCGCAATTCGCGTGCACTCGGTTGACAAGGGGTGAGATAAATTCTCTGTCCATTCGACGAGATCGTTTATTTTTATCGGTGATCTTTTCCTCATTGCTCTCGGAATCTCATTCGCGGACGCTTGCTGTTTCGTTGTAGGAAGCGTGTAAACGTTCTTCTCGAAAGAGTNGTTGAAAAGAATTCTCGACTCTCCGCGAATCGCTTCTATAATTCACGATATCTCGCAATTCGCGTGCACTCGGTTGACAAGGGGTGAGATAAATTCTCTGTCCATTCGACGAGATCGTTTATTTTTATCGATGATCTTTTCCTCATTGCTCTCGGAATCTCATTCGCGGACGCTTGCTGTTTCGTTGTAGGAAGCGTGTAAACGTTCTTCTCGAAAGAGTAAACTTTCACGGGCGTGAACGTTCACTCGGAATTTATCGACCGCGAAGAAGCAGCTGTCCCACTTCTCCATTTTTCTATAGATCCTCGCGTATCATCGCTGGCAACGTCTTATGTGACTTTAATTACTCTCCCCCTCGTGGATACGATTTCAACGCGCGTTTAACAGACTGTAAATTCCTAGACCGATGCGATACACAGCCGGGGTGGCGGTGGGTATGTACGTGCCGCGGCGCGTATGTATCGCCGGCATTGAGGCTTCAATTTATATATGTACCCCTACCATAAATCACTCGGCTAACGATCGCAATCGGCACTTGGAAACAATTAATTAATCCGCTGGTCGTCTTTCACAATTAGCGTTCGCGACGCGCGGAATGCCCGGGCTTAATTCAATTTTATACGCGAGATTGACATCACTAGGTTCCCGCGGACCGATTCGTTTCCGATGTACGCGGCGCCGCCGTCCGGCTCTTACAATTTGGCATTCGCTCGTTAAATTCTATCAGCCATGTAATTGCGCTCTCGTGTTCCTCGCGAGCGTCTCGCTTTTTGTCGCGCCTGAGATCATCTTCCTTTCTCTCCTTATCTCGGATCGTTTACCCTCCCTCCTGTCTTGTTAGTGGCATACGTTGTTCGCCTCACTTCGCCGTTTAATTACATTCCGTTTTAATGGAATTTTATGTGTCATATTTTACCGAGGAACGTTCGTTTTCTATCGAAACATTTCATTTATTCGCGTTTTTTATTCCGAGGAATATAATTTTACGCTCTTTCACGCTAATCGCAACGAAGGACGACTTTCAATCTAATCTAATCTAATCTAACCCAGGATCTACTGCGATCATTATTTTCTTGGATTCTTGTCGTATAACAATTCCTTATTTATACACGCAGTGAAAGCGAACCAAGTATTTTTACACTCTATTTTTTAAACAGTGCTGGTTGCCGACAGCAAATGTTTGCTTGGCAAAGAAAGTGTCGGGACTAGTCGCGACAGTAGTGGCAGTGACCGTACACGACGGCAGGCGTACAGACTTGTAAATAGTTGAGTAACACCTACAGCTCGTTCGACGATCATTGTCGTTGTAATTGCCCGGTCTCGTTTCGCTTTCCAGCGGCGCGGCTGTAAAATTGCTGGAGCGATTCGTGACATAATATCACTTAACTCCGATGAAACGAACGCCAGAGACGTTTCGCAATAAAGTAAATTAGAGACGAACACGCTTCATCGACCGAGTTTAGATACTTACACATATTAAACCCTTCCGGTACCATTTCGCTTAGAAAACATCGAGTTTTGTCCTTTCCCAGGTCATTTCCCTCCGTTTTTTATATAACATATTTTATATACTTATATGTATATTATTACTTATGTTATATACTTATATTTTATATACAGTCAACAAACAAAAGTCACTCCCATAAATATTCGTACACATTTCGAAACGGTATACAATTTTTAGTATTAGATTAAAGAACTTTATCTTCTGTGGAATTTTAGAGAGCTTAATTTACTATAGAATGTCTAACAAAAAATTAAAAAAACTTGGTATTCATTGAAATCGCGGGGAAAATAGTAAAGGACATGATTTTTTACTTTTTTATTAGGGTTTGTAATTAAAGTTGGAAGTGTCTCGTTTGCAGATCTAAGTAACTTATATGCATGTACAAAGTTTCATCAAAATCGATCAATATTGCTATGCGCGAGAAGCGATTAGAAATTGAAAAAATTGCAGTTCTCCACGACTTTCAATCTACGACTGGGATAAATTGGCGAATTTTTACATGTTTCGATATGTCTAACTCTTTTACGGTTTCATGAATTTTTATGAAACTTTACACATTCATATAACACATTTAGATCTACAAACGGGGTGTTTTAAATTTTTGCTAGAGCCTCCAACAAAAGAGTTAAACATCATGATCTTTTCTTTTTTCTTCGCGATTTCAATGAATACCAAGTTTTTTTAATTTTTTCTTAGTCATTCTATAGTAAATGAAGCTCTCTAAAATTCCACAGAATATAAAGTTCTTTGATCGAATACTAAAAATTGTATACCGTTTCGAAATGTGTACGAATATTTATGGGAGTGACTGTAATTATAACAAACTTTGGACATTCTCATTGGACATTAAATTGTGACCACGAATCTAATTCGTGATACTCACGTTTCCCATAAAATGATGATCACGAGTTTAACTCATGACATTCAGGTTTGACGCAAAATTATGATCACGAGTCAGACTCATTAAAATACGTCAAGGGGTTAACAACACTTTAATACAACAACTATTAAACATACATAATTATTTTACAATATGTGTATTCGCTAAATAAATGGATTTTCGA
>SMSR01015898.1:28198-47283 GCA_019453355.1 Ceratina japonica | reverse complement strand
ATGTGTACGAATATTTATGGGAGTGACTGTAATTATAACAAACTTTGGACATTCTCATTGGACATTAAATTGTGACCACGAATCTAATTCGTGATACTCACGTTTCCCATAAAATGATGATCACGAGTTTAACTCATGACATTCAGGTTTGACGCAAAATTATGATCACGAGTCAGACTCATTAAAATACGTCAAGGGGTTAACAACACTTTAATACAACAACTATTAAACATACATAATTATTTTACAATATGTGTATTCGCTAAATAAATGGATTTTCGAAGAATAGTAGGTGAAATAAAGGATAGTTGGGTTAAATAAAGTGCGTATGGTGACCGTAGGCGTACGTCATAGTAGGATTCACGGTCGTCCTTGGTTTCGTATGCTCCCCTTGGACAGGCGAAGGAAACGCATCCGGTGCGCAGGAAGAAGCGCAGTCACGCGTGCGCTCCCTTCCATCCTTTCCCGTTCGTTCGCAATCGCATAGGAAGTTCGCGTTTCCAGCTTGGCGTATATTTGAGCGGCGACTTTTTGCCGTGCAAAATTATCAGCCCAACAGGACGGAGCATCCGCTTAGGGCTACTTAATCAACGATCAGACACGTGCTTATTATCGCGATAGGTTCCCCCTACCCCCCTTCCCTCCTCTCTACGTTTCATTAATTCGTAAGAAGCCGAGTAACGAGCCAAGACTAATGTCGGATTCAATTTTCGGTGGAACGGGAATTGCCCCTGCCTCTAATCGAGTCTTTAAGTAGATTACGTCGCTCTCTGATCAGACAATGCGTTCCATGTCTTTGCTTTGTTAAAGTCGAAAGGCAAATATTCGTGCAATTCTTCTGTTTTATCTTCTCAGACTGAATATTGATAACATAAAAAGTCATTGTTACAAATATTTGATAATTATGGAAATAGATTGTTTATACAGCTTTTATACATAATTATACGAACGTATATACAAAATGTGGAATTTTCACTCGAAGGAAATTCACTCCAAGACTGCATTCACTATAATTTTATCTCTGCATATTTTATATCTCTTAAATCATTGCAAACGACGGTCACTCGTGCCTGTACGTTTCACAAAATGGTCACCAAGCAGAATTCCGCAAATTTACGTATCACAGGAAAGAGGACGCGCAGAAAGATTCCATTAACCCCGGCGGTGTAGACGCGAATAGGGAACGGGCAACAGGTTCCTGAAAGAATGGACACTCGCGGCTAATCACAGCCCGCGCGCTCGTCCCGTGCAATCATTACATCCCGTAAGTAAGAAACACGTCGCCCCGCCGTGAAAATGAACTCGCAACGACGCCGTGCAGTCTGTAAATCACCGCGCGCGACCGTAGATTATGTAACAACCATAAATCACAATTTATATTGGACCTAGAGCTGCGCTGCGCCGGTTCGGCGCTTCTGCAAAAACTTTTGTCCGTCGTTGCTTAATTTATTCATCGCCGCGCGATAAAAGCTCTAAAAAGCGGAGAAACGCGTACACCCCCGTTCAGAAGTGTCAAGACTCTTCGAACCGCTTATTATCCATGAGAAAATCCAATTAGGCTACAAATATTTTAATTTTTTATGAGCGATAGAAATTTTCTTTATTTTTTATTATTGATTCGTTTTGGATGTTTTCTAATACGCGACCGTGGCACGCAACGGTGATACGGAGATACACCAGTCGGCTTAATAGTTTTCTGCGTACGCACGCGGAGCGTACGCGTTGCATAACTAATGCATCGCGGCGTGGAACGTCGATCGATCGACTATCACTCTCTCGCTATCTGAATATGTAATAATCCCGGTTTCCCCGCGCCGCAGCCCCCGCGCCGGACAGGAAATCGGCGTCGACGACCGTTCGACGTGAGAAGGTTCGTATTTGCATATAAACGCGGCCGCTTCTAACGTTTTACCGGTCCGCGCGTCGTTACGGACGAGACCTAACGGTCCGCCTTTGTTCGTGCACGATCATTAGCAATTATTAGCAGTAATTTTCGTGAGTCGTGAGACCGTTCGCGGATCAAGTCGATTTCATCGAACACGCTTACACGTTTCTTCTGTGTTTATCTAAGCCGCCCAATATCCATTGTCCCGGGAGTTAACGTTCGTCCCGATTTTCATTTACCATTTTACTGTGTATTTTAGCCGACAACCAGGCGGCACGAGTACAGACGAGTCTGTGAACGAGTAGCGATAGTCGTGAAGACTCTAAGAGTCGAAATAATTCATGTTCACCGCCGCTTCTGAGGCCTGTTGAGTTTAAATGAATCATCCGAGTGAATGGGCGATCGAAGTTAAATCATAGAGCAATTAACGCGCGGCGGCGCGCGTCTCAGTTAAAAGTGTGGCCGCGCGCGGCCTCTTTCAATTTGCTCGAGAGAAATCGGTAAGTTAACGAGACGGATTTTACACGGCAAATGAATTTGTACGTGGGCAATTCATCACGGGAATGGAGAGCCAGTTAACAGGCAATTGTCGAGAGGCTAAGAACGGGGCAGACGGCCGATTCCCGCGTGTATTCCGCCGCTAAACTGACACGAAGCCGAGTCGCGTGTGATATCCTTTACGACTCGCCTTGGATTCATCGTCTATCTTAATTCGCGATCTTAATACGTCAGCCGCCGTTCAGGCGATTGTCAGCGTCACGTGGACGTAATACGCGCGCACACGCTCATCCTCTGCCGAAGTCCGCCTCCTAATTGTATCCTCGTCCTCGCGTTTTCGCCGTTCTACTTATATCCTATTTTACACAGATTATGGATCTCCGCGAAAAATGATGTCTTCATTAGCATATTTAAAAGAGCTCGTTAGAGTGGCATTGAAAGTTCTTATGGCATCGTGAACACTCGACTTAGATAAGATATTAGAAACGAAGCGGCGTAACTAATTTGGAATTTCTGTTTAAATGAATTAGAAAGAGAAGACTATTTTAATTAACTTTCTTGCCCATAAAGTAGGTCTTTTAAATCGATAATTGACTATTCCATTACTCTCGCGATTATACGCGAAAATCAGCGTTTCGCATTACTTTTTTTATTTCTTGGAAACCAGAAAAAATGGGTAGGCGTTTTAGCGGTCCGCTGAACACGGGTTTTACCGTTTTCTCTTTAGTCTCGTGCCGATCTCTCTCTCTCTCNAACTTCCTCAAAAGGAAGTTATTTTATTTCTTGGAAACCAGAAAAAATGGGTAGGCGTTTTAGCGGTCCGCTGAACACGGGTTTTACCGTTTTCTCTTTAGTCTCGTGCCGATCTCTCTCTCTCTTTCTCTCTCCGGTTCTACGGCACGATACGCACAGTGTCAAGTTCATCGTTCAACGCTCGTCCTACGTGTGCTAACGCACTCGCAGGCTCGCTTCCTCTTCGGCCATAATTATGCCTCTTGCGCAAAAGCTTGTACCGGCCGACGCGACGCGCGGTTCGTGTCTCCTCGCGCAGAGAGACCTTCTCAGCGGTCTCGATCGACGGCTCGAGGACGTTTGCCCGTTTCCTTCATTTCCTCTCTTACAAGATATCGACGATCCATCGATTAACCGTTTCTATCTTGACAGTATATTATGCTGTCTGATTAAAGCTGACAACAAACTCGACACAGATAACTCTATTTTTCTATAGAAATTTGGATTTTTTTTTAAATATATAAATGTCCCCATTTTTGGTCCATTTCTATTAATTCACTGAATTAATACTACAACTTTTTTTTATACAATTTCTAAGTTTTTACTAGTTTGCTAGTTCTATTATTAATATTACTAATATAAATAAAAAAATATATGAAATTATAGGAAGAGTGAAATTGCAAGCTGAATAGAAATTGAGACATTTACTATATTATATTTGAATGAATTTAAATCGTGAGAACGGAAGAGTTATGGAAAAAATGCGAGTGTAAGGAGGGAGGGTAGGTGAACGACCTGCGAACGACTTAATATTTCTATGGTGGCTGTAACGCATAAATTACGAGCGCGAGAGGAAGGAACAGGAAGTGAGTGGCCCGGCACCGGCGCGACACACGATTTGACAAAGTATTATCGATACGTGACGAGAAAGTCGAGCCTTTGTTAGGTTGCATTGCGCGTGGGATTGCCATTCGCTGCACGCCCGATTTTTCGTCCTATCGCGCCGTGCCGCACCGCTTTTCGTCCTTATATACTTACTCTTATCTGCCACCGGGGTAATATTCTTTTGAAGCCGAATCACGTGAGCGAATTCTTCACGTGCACGTAAAATCCTTGAACGGGGCCACGGATTTCGTAAGCTGACGCAACAGGATTTTTACGAAATAGAATTTCGATCATTTTTTTAAACTTGCAATCTATTAAGGTTGTATGAATTCTTATATGAAAACAATCGTAAAGCATTGAAATTTTAATAGTCACTAGACATTATATTAATAAAGACCATTATATTAATAAAATTGTAGAAATTTTGCAAGGCTAGTAAAAATTAGATTAATATACTTGCACCGATGATTGAATTCGATAATTCTTTGAAATTTGCAATCTATTAAGGTTGTATGAATTCTTACATGATAACAATCGTAAAGCATTGCAATTTTAATTGTGACTAGACATTATATTAATAAAGACCATAAAATTTTAGAAATTTTACGAGGCTAGTGAAAATTAAATTAATGCACCGATGGATGAATTCAATAATTCTTTAAAATTTGCAATCTATTAAAGTTGTATGAATCCTTACATAAAAACAATCTTAAAGCATGGAAATTTTAATAGTCACTAGTTATATTAATAAAGACTTGTATAAAATTGTAGACATTCTGCGAGACTAGTAAAAATTAGATTAATACTTGCATTTGATGAAATATAAATGTAGAGTAGCGCAAAGGGTTACATCGGGCAACAAAGGAGATGTATTGACTCCTCGGCGAGGGCCCGTTCGGGATATCTCCTGAAGCGTCGAAATAAATCGACGATTCAAGTAACGACGTAGGCCAGTGTCAGCGAACATGGTCTCGGACATTCAAGTGTCAGTCTTATACAAACGATGCCCCGTCGTCTAGTCTAGTCGCGTCCCGTCGAATTAAAAACCTCTAGGGATGTTTGATTTCGCAACGCGTGGAGCCGGCCGCGGCGACTGCCGGCTAAGCCGCATTGTTCCGCGACGACAAAAGGAAGCGTGGCGATTTTTTTCCCCCGTTTCTTTCCCCGGCTCTCTCGTACACGGACGCGGGGCCCGGCGAAGGAAGCGAAACGACAGACGTTATTGATACGTGACGAGAAAGTGAACCCTCGGCTCGGTTAGCGTGTTCTCCCGGGTCGTGTGTGGGATTGGCATTCGTTGCGTGATGCCGCTGCAAATGGGAATCGGCCGACCGCGCCGGGATGAGCCCCGGGGATCTCTCGCTATGCAAACTGATTCGAACGTGCCTTCGCTTTCAGCCGGAGCTTTCGACTCCGTGTTACGGCGTCTCCGTACTCCCCGCAAAACTCGAATCCAATATTTTACATTACTCCTCGATTTTATAAAAAATTACATAAAAAAACTATGACCACCGTTCGATTAGAATAATTAATGATTATTCCGTATCGTCGTATACTTTATTATATACTATTTGTTAAAATGGGTTGGTGAAAAAATGCGCGGTCGCAAGAACTGTATAAATTGCCTGATATTAGACATCGAGCACGGGAGGAAGAGAGGGTCGGGGCAAAAACTAGATCGGGCGATCGCGAGGCACCCCGGCTGTTATTTGCCAGGGGGCCGCGGCGTTAATGGAAGTGCCGGGGATCGGTGGATAAAGAGCGTGAAACGAAATTTACGCGAGTTTTTCGTCGGGTTTCGCGTGACATACGGTGGAGAGATTCCGAAGGAGTCGGCGACTTTTGCTTCCCGGTGCGCCGCGCCGTTTCATTCGTTCCTCCGTTCGTGACCAACGCTCGTAAGTATCCGCGACGAAACGTCCAGCCACTTCGTTCTGGACGATTGAAGGAGGCTAGCTATAGTATAATAGGTTCGCTCGCCCTCCGCAGAGGGAAAATTAGCTCCAAATGATCTCTGGGAACTTCGTTTAACCATAATCAAGTTATTTCTATTTCCGTCCATATGATATCACTGCCAACTCCGATCGAATCTACTTCCTCATTNTGTATACTATTTGTTAAAATGGGTTGGTGAAAAAATGCGCGGTCGCAAAAACTGTATAAATTGCCTGATATTAGACATCGAGGACGGGAGGAAGAGAGGGTCGGGGCAAAAACTAGATCGGGCGATCGCGAGGCACCCCGGCTGTTATTTGCCAGGGGGCCGCGGCGTTAATGGAAGTGCCGGGGATCGGTGGATAAAGAGCGTGAAACGAAATTTACGCGAGTTTTTCGTCGGGTTTCGCGTGACATACGGTGGAGAGATTCCGAAGGAGTCGGCGACTTTTGCTTCCCGGTGCGCCGCGCCGTTTCATTCGTTCCTCCGTTCGTGACCAACGCTCGTAAGTATCCGCGACGAAACGTCCAGCCACTTCGTTCTGGACGATTGAAGGAGGCTAGCTATAGTATAATAGGTTCGCTCGCCCTCCGCAGAGGGAAAATTAGCTCCAAATGATCTCTGGGAACTTCGTTTAACCATAATCAAGTTATTTCTATTTCCGTCCATATGATATCACTGCCAACTCCGATCGAATCTACTTCCTCATTGATAATAATCAACCATTCATTCTCAGATTTTTCAAAAATCGTCCAGTCGAGAATTTTCATTTATTTTGTAATACAATGATATTTCTAAAGTTATAAACTTCCGAGAAATCCAAAAATCATTTGATTTTTCTTTTATGTTTCATTGGTATAGCTCTTTAAATATTGCATACTAGTTATGTTTAGATAAATTGAAACGTTCTTATCGGTTTCATAATTATAACGCCGTAGCATGTTGCAAACATGTGGCCGGGATAAAAAGGGCGCTGTGTACACTCACTTGTCGCGGCAAAAAGGAAAATGATACACTCCCTTCATGGCGTGAAATCGTCGGGATGTGAAACAAATTGGTGGGGTGATTATTTGATAGTGTGAAACCGAGTCCGCGTCATGATCCCGGGGCAGCCTCCATTAACTGGTTAAAAACCGCGTTGCGAAAGTACGCTTGGATATTATAACTGTAAAATCAATAAGAAACCCACAGTGTACAGTGAGGAAATTGAAACGAAGCAATTAACGTTTCGCGATTTAAAAAACCGGCCGGGGTGAAAAAATTTTAAATAAGCACGTACACATTTTCTTCCCGCTTAACCGTCCGACGTTCCTTTTTATTTAATCCTGCGTCTACCAACGCCGGCCCGTTTTTATTCGGCTTAACAGAAAATAAGAGCGAATCGGCTACTTGAAATTGATTTCATAATTACAGCGTGTAATGTACTTTGCAAAAGGGAAGGAAGCCGTAGGGGAAAAGAAACGAGGAACAGCTTCCACGTTTATCTATCGCGGTTTTTATCGGCTCGTTAATCAGAACGCGAACACGCCGCGATTACCTGAATTCAGCCGTCAGCGATGAAGTTAGAAAGTTCGGTCGGGCGTCGATTTAGAGAAATTGCGACGTTGACCGAGAAATACTATTACGCTTCACTAATCGCCCGGCCGCCCCGGTTTATGTTCCTCCGCGGACACCGGAAAATCGTCGTTTCATTACGTGGGTGGGTATAATGACGCGGTGATCGGTGAAACGGAGTACTTAATTTCAACGATCGTCTCGTGCGTTCACTGGCTCGGATCGTTCCAGTTTTCAATTATTTTATAAATTATCAATCGCGTTGTTTATTTTTAAAAAATGCGCAGCAATATTATAGGCTACGCCCGCATGTTTATAATAAATCGATATCTACATAAATTAAATTACTAAAATAAGGTCACGCGACATGATATTAATAATAGTATTTTTAACGCTATCGTGACGAGTATAAACGTGAACCAACCAAAGAGGAATTAAATTTCACATTTTCTCGTTGATAAGTGTGTCTCGGGAACAGATAACTCCGCGTTAAATGTCAACGCGGTTTTTAAAGAATCGGTTGCGAAATATCAGTCGCCCTTCACTCGACGAAACGAATCGTAGTTAATTTTTGCCGCGGCAAAGGAACAGAAGCCTGTCAATCGAGGCTGCTAAGCGGAATTCCTAGCCGATCGACAGCCTCGACAATTAAAGTCGCGGCGAGCATTTAAGCAAACACAATAGAGCCAAGGGAGACCCGGGAAGGCAGAGATCGTTGCAACAGTCGTTGTCATTCCAGACACATTTTCTCCTTTGTTCTATCCGTCTCGTAGTCATCTGTCCTCCGCGATTCGATTTCCCAATGCGACTGCCCAACCCTCAATTTTCTCTCTCTCTCTCTCTCTCTTTCTATCTAATTTCGTACCGCGTGCGTTTTTTTTTTTACGAGTTTCTTCTTTCTCGGTTGGGACGCGCCAGGGTGCCGGGCGCACCCTTTCGACCGCACCCNAGAATCTGATCCTGCGAAATTCCAAGCGTTTCTGAATATAAAATCAAAAGAAATCCCTTGTACAGATTTCCTAGAAATCGAAGCTTGCCAAACCGATAAAGCCAGAATTTTTCCGTCGAAAAATAAGCGAAAGCCTCGGTAAAAGTTTCGGGCGATAGTCAGCGCTGGTAAAAGCGTAGGCGTAGCATTAAGAGCATTCGCGGTGCACTTAAGATAGAAACGNACGCATGTTTATAATAAATCGATATCTACATAAATTAAATTACTAAAATAAGGTCATGCGACATGATATTAATAATAGTATTTAACGCTATCGTGACGAGTATCAACGTAACGTGAATCAACCAAAGAGGAATTAAATTTCACATTTTCTCGTTGATAAGTGTGTCTCGGGAACAGATAACTCCGCGTTAAATGTCAACGCGGTTTTTAAAGAATCGGTTGCGAAATATCAGTCGCCCTTCACTCGACGAAACGAATCGTAGTTAATTTTTGCCGCGGCAAAGGAACAGAAGCCTGTCAATCGAGGCTGCTAAGCGGAATTCCTAGCCGATCGACAGCCTCGACAATTAAAGTCGCGGCGAGCATTTAAGCAAACACAATAGAGCCAAGGGAGACCCGGGAAGGCAGAGATCGTTGCAACAGTCGTTGTCATTCCAGACACATTTTCTCCTTTGTTCTATCCGTCTCGTAGTCATCTGTCCTCCGCGATTCGATTTCCCAATGCGACTGCCCAACCCTCAATTTTCTCTCTCTCTCTCTCTCTCTTTCTATCTAATTTCGTACCGCGTGCGTTTTTTTTTTTACGAGTTTCTTCTTTCTCGGTTGGGACGCGCCAGGGTGCCGGGCGCACCCTTTCGACCGCACCCTGATGTCGCGTCGGCGAAGGTGATCGGCCGCGACGCGTAATTAAACGCGACGACAATTTTGATCGCGTTTCGTGCGCTTCGCCATCGATTAAGGGCGTGGTTGATCGCCGGTTAATCTAATTAACCCGTTTCTTTATTCCCGAGAATAATGAGTTTGCGAAATCCACGAAAGTACTGAATCCTAATAAATTTTGCCGAGCGGACGCGGACGGACTGTTCGGTAATTTATTAAACGCGAGGATATTATGTTCGCGAGAGCTTGGCCTCGGCGATAGTCGCGGGATAGGATATTTTCCACTTAGGGGTTGACCGCGTTGTAAATAACGCCGCGGACGGCCTCCGGTGTAAAAATAAAACGTGGCCGGGCAGCCCGGACGACAAGGTAATCTGGTGGTAACCGGGTCGAAGGCATTAAACGAGATAACGTACGGCATCCTTTGAAAAGAGTGTCACGGTGCAATTGTAAAAGTCTCGGCCGCCGCTAAGGCCGACCGGCCACGTGAAAGCGTCGTTAACGCCACCCCGTGACAGATAATTAATCTAACCTGATAAACGACGCTTAACGCGGCGTCAATTGGGATCCACCGTCGGCCCGAGACCCGCGTTCAATGGTCCTTTAGAAACTCGTGCGCAGTATGCAGAAAAACCCGATATATCCCGATCATTATATCCCCTGAAAAAAGAAAATCAAGGGGGATGGAATACTTTCTCGGCCACGGGGATCAATCTTCTCCCTTTAAAAGATTCTTAATAGCCGCATTCAGGGCGCATTGAAAAGCTCGTAATAATCGTTCATTAGAGCAGAATAGGTTTTCCAGAAAAAAGCGAAATTAAACGCCTTCCGCGTGAAAAAAGGAACGCGCGGCTTTCAAACAGCTTTCTGGGCAAAAAATTTTACGCCGCCTCTAAAGGCGCGCATCCATTTCTATCATATCCTCGTACCGTGTCATAGTTGCGTATCATCGTTACACGTGCAGAAGCTTCACGACACCCGCGGTATTTAACGATAATTTAAATGAAAGCGAATCTTCCGTTCGCCGATTTTTGAACTCGATGGAATAAATGAATAGACCTCGGTTCCCTTGGCCGGGTCGGTCTGACCATGACGGGGAAGTTCCCCTTCCGATTCCTCGCGTGCCTTTCGCGAAAAACCGGCCGCCCGATGGCTCGGGCTTTTGTTTAGTACGTCACTGGGTCACCGGTTCGGCGGGTTCGGCATTCGCCGGTGGGAAATTTTACTTGGAACCGGGCCACCTCCGACTCGCCAGGAATTTTACAGCGAAATTCCGTCGCGTACCGTCGGACCCACCGATGCCCCATTAAATACCAACAAAACGACCATCGTTCGCGCTCGGCATTCATGCGTTTCTGCTTTTCCGGTATAAAATTCCTCGTTCGAGAATTCATTCAAGTATTTATCTATAAAACGAATCCCATGAATCATAAAAAATAATATTCCTGGATTTTATTAAAAATCAGTGAAAGGATTGATTGAAACAAAAGTACCAGAATTCATTAATTCAATTAACAAATAAATGTAACGTTCTTAGGTCAGGATGTTGAAAATAATTGACTCGTATCTGATATATGGATTAATATATATTTTGACAAATAACATCCTAACAATATTATAGCATCAGGTGATACTGTTCTTCCATAAATAACAGAAGAAAGTATGAAGAATACCGAATGCAACGATGAATTTCTACTCAGATTTCATTATTTTAATGGAAGCTGAGTCACGAAAATATCGACACGCTTTTACCTAATAATTTACATGATTAATTATCAGATAGATTCTCGTTCGTATAAAAGCACGAAGGCAGCACGAAAACTGGAATGTAGGCCAGTAGCGCAGTCGGCTGGATAACGTTAAAAGTACGCGTAACAGGCGGTGAAAGGTGACGGAAAACGTTACGTTGCGATGTCACACGTTGGGTAAAAGTGGGTAAAGCGAGTCGTGGTCGGGCGCGGGGGTCGCGTGCCGCGACAATTAAGCGATTTAAAAACGATCTTAACCAAAGGGATTGCGTAAATCGCCGGCGATGACGCACGCGAATAGCGTTTCCCCTCCTCCGTGGATCCGCGATTTCAACGGGTTTCCATTGAGCAACGTCCGATTGGTTACAAGGATCTCTTAATTGCGCTGATTTTTCCGTTCCGACGATGGAATAACCGTGTCTCGGCGACGTTAAACGCGTCAGAGTGAAAAGGATTTGATTGATGCGCCTGTCCCGCTTCTAGTTTTTCTCGAGGAAAGCGCGTACAGTTGTGAAAGTGCCCGTCTCACTTACAGTAATAAAACAAAAAAAAGTGCAAAGAAAGATGTGAAGTAAAAATAGTCGTATAACTCATCCTATAATTACGCACATGTTAGGTGTAATACATTTTTGTGTAAACGAGTAACAAATCTTGTAAGTATAGAAATTGATCCGAAACTTTCACGATTTCAAAACGTTGCATATTAAGACTCAGTGAGTCACTTATACGACTCAAAGCCGATGAAGTGTAGAGGATCCTCGAGGAAATTGTGAAAGCGCGCTGGAAATCGAGTGCAGGCTTGTTTATCCAGGTGAAGGAGACTCTTATCAATTCCACAGGCGACTTACCTGTTCCTCTTTCGCCCCTCTCTGCTTTCTGAAACCCGAGAAATTTCTGGTTTAGAAGCACTCGAACGTCTATTAGAAACGTACTTTCCGAGATCTTAGATTCAGCGAAATTCCTTATTCGAAATGTATAATACAAGAATCCTCGATTTTATCTTAGAAAGTTAATTCTAATTGTAATAGTTCGGTTCTAATTGTATCGGCAATTGGAATTCTCGTAGTAAAATCGCTATCGATTTTCGGCTCGTAAAACGTCAATTAGATTAGCGAACATGGGCTAGGAAGAGCGGGCGATTTCCGATTCGAAAATAGCACGTCCTAAGGGCGGCGCGAGGGCGAAGGGTGACCAAATCGAGGCAGAAGGGAGCGGTTTCCTCGGTCGCGATCTTCCCGATAGCCGACTGAATATTGGCCAACTATCGCGTTGCATTAGCATATCTCCGCGGCAATAAAGGTCCTCGCCGTCCTCGCATTCAGCCGCGTTAAATCGGCCGATAAATTAAACGCGCTAATCGACGCACCGTTCCAATAAACGCGTGTAATCGTGCCGATTCACCGTTCGCGAAACATCCCAGGAAATGTCCTCGATAGACCAGCTCTGATCGCCTGCCTTGTTCCTTCCTCGATTGAATAGAGCGCCAGAATTTATTCACTCCCTTTCGTCGTCTTCAGTCGTACCGATCACGTAATTCCCCAATCGATTCCTCGAAAATTTCGTAATAGATTCATTCCAAGGCGAGGATTAAAATGAATGAATTAACATGAATTGAAATGAAGGAAAAAATGTTTTGTTCGAAAGATTATTTCGAGATGATTCTCTCTGTTCGTTTGAGCAGCGAATCCTATGAGCGAGCTTCGAGGCTTAAGCCGGGGAATCCTTGTAAGGATCCAGCTGCTACGAGGCATTCCGAGGCGAGGATCGCGAACCGCTTTTTCGGTCGGCTCGCGTCCGCGGAAAGTTAATTTCGTTTATTAGGAGAGGCGAGCAACAGCTCCGCGGAGCGGCGAACAAGAGGAGGGCACCCTCCGCGCTCGCCGGGGAACCAGTTTCTTCGTGCGTCCGCGGTTCGGCGAAATTTTATTTCGGGCGCGTTCCACTGAACGATTATCCTTACCGAGAAAATATGGAGGTAAGGGGAGCAGCCAGAAAAACGGACGCTCCCTCTCGCGTCTCCGTCGCTCCCTCGCGCCCTTTTCTCTCCCGACGGAGCCCGAGATCTCGATTAGGCCGCTCGGAATTCGTGCCTCCTCCACCTTTCCCTCCCTTCGTCCCTGCCTGGAATCGAAGTTTTAGATCTCGACCGCGAATATTCAACGATGGATCCGTATCTGATCGTGTATGGTTGATAAATAGTTGGGTCCCGAGATGGAAGGTTAGAGAGGCTATACTTTGTGGACGGCCGGGGCCCGTGCAATAATTTTCTATCGCACTCTTTCCACTCCGCTAAATTATATCCGTAGACCCCAGACTCCACTAATTTCCAAGAGACACTCATCCCAAAACAATTTCACCCCGAGACTCGACTCGGAATCTGATCCTGCGAAATTCCAAGCGTTTCTGAATACAAAATTAAAAGAAATCCCTTGTACAGATTTCCTGGAAGTCGAAGCTTGCCAAACCGATAAAGCCAGAATTTTTCCGTCGAAAAATAAGCGAAAGCCTCTGTAAAAGTTTCGGGCGATAGTCAGCGCTGGTAAAAGCGTAGGCGTAGCATTAAGAGCATTCGCGGTGCACTTAAGATAGAAACGGCGAATCTGGCGGCGTTATCCCGCGGGGATAGTGTCGGCGATCTAGGCGTAATTACGGCTGGGCTATCGGTGTCCGACCGGCTCGTAAAGAAGGCGAAGCTAGTGGGTCCGATTTCGTGGGCAGATAGCCGCGGCCGGAGGAGAGAGGCTGGATGTTTACGGCGCGCAACAGGCCACAGGAGAGGAGACGTCGCGTCGCGTCGTAACTCGCGATTATGGCCACCGTTCGCGAAATCGCCGCGCGGTTCACGCGAGCCGAGTAACGCGCTAATTGAATGAACGCTGAAACGAGTCGCCCTTATCTGCCGCTGCTCCCAGAAACAGAAGCCCCGCGCCGGGGCCCACGATGTTAATCGCTTTCAGGAAGCGCCCGTTATCGCTTAACGATAACTCGTNGGAATCTGATCCTGCGAAATTCCAAGCGTTTCTGAATACAAAATTAAAAGAAATCCCTTGTACAGATTTCCTGGAAGTCGAAGCTTGCCAAACCGATAAAGCCAGAATTTTTCCGTCGAAAAATAAGCGAAAGCCTCTGTAAAAGTTTCGGGCGATAGTCAGCGCTGGTAAAAGCGTAGGCGTAGCATTAAGAGCATTCGCGGTGCACTTAAGATAGAAACGGCGAATCTGGCGGCGTTATCCCGCGGGGATAGTGTCGGCGATCTAGGCGTAATTACGGCTGGGCTATCGGTGTCCGACCGGCTCGTAAAGAAGGCGAAGCTAGTGGGTCCGATTTCGTGGGCAGATAGCCGCGGCCGGAGGAGAGAGGCTGGATGTTTACGGCGCGCAACAGGCCACAGGAGAGGAGACGTCGCGTCGCGTCGTAACTCGCGATTATGGCCACCGTTCGCGAAATCGCCGCGCGGTTCACGCGAGCCGAGTAACGCGCTAATTGAATGAACGCTGAAACGAGTCGCCCTTATCTGCCGCTGCTCCCAGAAACAGAAGCCCCGCGCCGGGGCCCACGATGTTAATCGCTTTCAGGAAGCGCCCGTTATCGCTTAACGATAACTCGTTCTCGCGGACGCGACGTTATTACTCTTTTATACGACGGCGACCGTTTGTTTAATATTTTTCCAGCTTGTGTCATTAGATAAAATTATTTTCAATGATTTTACGAGAAAGTGAACGAGTCTTGTTAAAAGCTGAACCGATTTGCATAAAAATAGTCTGGGAATTATAGGTGAGTGTGCTGCGATTTTGATTGATAAAAACTGTGAAATAATTTGGAGAGGCCTAGGGAGTCTTATTAAAAACTGAACTGATGTACATAAAAATTCATAGTTTGGGAATTGTAGGCGATTATGCTGCGATTTTGATTGATAAAAAATGTGAGATAATTGGGAGAAGCCTAGTAGGAGTCTTATTAAAAGGTGAACTGATGTGCATAAAAATTCATAGTCTGGGAATTATAGGCAAGTATGTTGCGATTTTGATTGATAAAAAATTTGAAATAATTGGGAGAAGCCTAGGAGTCTTATTAAAAACCGAACTGATGTGCATAGTCTGGGAATTATAGGCGATTATGCTGCGATTTTGATTGATGAAAAATGTGAAATAATTTGGAGAAGTCTAGGAGTCTTATTAAAGGCCGAACTGATACACATAAAAATTCATAGTCTGGGAATTATAACCAAACCTGCCGCGATTTTAATTAATAAAAAATGTGAAATAATGTGGACAAGTTTAATAATTCTTTCGTTCATTTTGTTGGTAAGAGATCGCGGAGTGGTTGGAAACGGGAGCGTCTGGGAGGATTCGAGACGAGGATGGGGTCGCGATTAGTCGAAACGCGAAACGGGCTCGTAACTCCGTGGAACGCGGTGAATTACGGGTAGGAAGAAAACGCGGCCGCAATAACGCTCTGGCCCGTATCCACCGCGACGATAATTGCCGGTTCGTTGGCTATGTATGTGTACCCGGTGGTTCCCCTGCGCCCTCGCGTTCGCCTTTGCCTTTTTCCCTCTCGTTCGCCTTTCTCCTTCTAACCGTAGCGTCGCCGCACTTTGGTCCGTCTCGGCAAAGGTTATGCTCTTGCGAGACGGGTTGAGCAACGAGTCGGATCGCGTCTACGGGGTGTCTAAAAGTAATCGGCCTGCCGTCCTTGTTCCCGGCGAGCCGGCATTCCTGCTCCTGTTTTGGAGAATCTCCGATTGCATTTGGATTTCAAAATAGTCACTTACTGTCATTCATGATCGTACGACGTCCAACAACGTAAAGGACGTAAGTCACGCGCTCAGGAATTTTGATAGGAATTTTTACTGAATCACTTGATCAAATGAGTTAAGCAAATGCGATAAAATACGATGGAAATTAAGCGTTTAGGAATTTTTATAGGAATTATGGTTATAATAAATAAAATGACGATTCGTTTTAATTAAGAAGGGTGTACTTCATTTTTGAAGTATTAGAATTTTATAGAGTAATGGAACGATGGAGCAATTTTCTCCGGGCGGTTAACGAACACCATCTGAGTCGCAATAACTCTCGCGGGTATGCAAAGACGCGGAGGCTTAATAATTATTAAAATCAGAGATCCCGGATAGGGAACGGGTCAAGCGGGATTCCGCAGGGGGTGAACGGATCGGTCGAATTGTGCAAACGATGAAAACCTATAAATACATGCGCACATAGACACGTAGAAACGTGTGTATCGCGATATCGCGATATTCCCCCCGCGGTAAAGTGCAACGATGCAGCTAAATAGGCCGTGGTCTCACGCTCGCCGTGTCGACTCGGCTTCAAGGTTGCCGGGAAGATCGGTGTCGCGAGCGCAGACCTTTTGCGCGATTTTGCAACGAAATCTGCAACGACACTTGCGCAACGCCGGAGCCTAGCGCAGCGTCGTCGTCGTCGTCGTCGTCGTCGCGTCGTCCATCGCCGGAGAGAGTAATACCGCTTGAACGGTTTACGGATGGGAGCGCAATTATAGGCGTGAAATCGTCGCTCGCGGGGCCAACTCCGAGCCCAGGCTCTGTTTCTCCGTTCAATTGTGATTTATTGCGACGCCCCTACCTCCCGAGAAACTAACGGCGAACGCTCCGCGCCGTGAGAATTTTTAATCGCAATTAGTAGATCATCTTCAAATCACTTACCTCCTTCCTTTGGCTCCTTTCGACCTATGAGTATCACTCGGACTTATTAATTGTTCAAATGTCACTGTCGTGACTTTTGTTTGTAAATAATAGGATTAAGCAGTAAATTTGATCGCCAGACTCGTCCTCAACATGGTAGAAACTATCCCTTAAGTATAATTAATTCGATATTTTAATTACATTTTAATACAACTTTCCTTTTATACCTTTACTGAATTTCATAAATTATAGAAGAGGATAAATGCTCCTCCCATCTTCACTGGTGAATTTGTCAAGGTGTCAAACCGAGGAGGACACTTTGATTTCAGGTGTCGGACAGTTTTTTCGCGTCGCCGGAAGGCTCGCGCTGGAGGCGTTAATAGGAACGGTCATTGATGTGTGGCGTCATTGATTACGCGTTGCAATAATGCTTCACGGCCAATTAAAATGCGCTGTTGGATACTGATATACTGCAAATTAACCGGCGGTACGTTGCCGCTTAATCAGCATATTTATTGCTGGCAGCCAGCGAGAGCTAAGCCCAGAGAGGAGCGAAAAGAAACCGGGTGACCAAGAGGGATTACCTGCGGGGAGAGGAAGAGGGCCCGTTCCTCCGCGGACTCGCTCACCTAGCGAAGTCAATGTTGCAAATAATACCAATTTCATTCGAGATACGCTGTTTCGTTCTTCCATTTGCATACCACGGATACGTGGGTCATATAATAAGAACCCTCCGGGCGCACGGTGTTGCCCTACTAGTTTTCGCGTAGAACGTGTGCAATGCATCCATCTTGGATACATAGTGTCTTAACCTTTACCTGCACTATATCATTCTCCACCTCGTGTTTCTTTTCCTTTTCCACCAAGCTCGAGCTCGTTAATAAACGTTACGCTCGGCAGATTTATCAAAATCTCTTCATTCCCAACTGGTAAAAGTCACCGGCTCGTCCTCCGTGGTACTCGGCTACTGGTCGCAATTTCAAGAGATGATACCAAAATCGACAATTTTCAGAGATCAAAAGTACAAAAAAACCGAGGTTTTAGTTAAGAGCGATTAAAAATTGCAACTAATGATAGTCAAATGCTTGTCAGTCCTTACGATTATTTTTGGGATCACTGCTTAAAAATATTCAACGTAAAGTATATTAGGATTTACACCTGAGAAAGAGTGCAATATTTCGTCGCTCCTAATTGTAAGTAAAAAATGAGAGCTTTGGGTGCTACCCCATAAAATTTGTCCCACCAGATTTGCAAATTAGTCAATTTAAAAGATAATAAACAGTTTTAGATAAATGTTGTACCCGAGAAAGATTGCAATATTTCGTCGCTTCTAATCGTAAGTAAAAAATCAGGCTTTGGGTGCCACCCCATAAAATCTTTCCCACCAGCAACCGAGAACACCCTGTACAAGCAGCTTGCAAATGAGCCAATTTAAAGGATAATAAACAGCGGTCTCGGTATTAAATGAAATCTGAATTCCAGTCGCAGGGGACACGCACCCTCCTGGCTTGGGTATAAAAAGCGTGTACTCGCGTGCGAGTAGGCTGCCCACGCGAACGCACACTCCCATACGCATCGGAGCGTGGAACGGATTCTCGAACGCGACCACTCCGCTGCGCCCGGCCTCAATTTGTCCGAGTGTTTAAGCGCGCGTTTCGCGCGTTTCCAGCCGCGAGTGTCCGACTCTATCTATCGGCGACGATCTCCGGGGCCCGACGAATCCGGCCCGCGCGCGTTTCCGAGGCGAATAAGCGCGCTGTGCTCGCGCCGTGTCGCCGCGTTGGCTGGCGGAGAACACGGGATCCGGCCGGCAGATAAAACCGGGAAAACGAGGGAACGAGAACCGCGGGCCCCGATAATCGCGACCACGAGGGAGCAAATTTAATGACCCGTGCGCGCGCGCGCGCTCTCTCTCCCGGGACTATCCCGAGACCCGAGCTTTCTACGCGCGGCACTCCGCCAAGAGATCGTCTCTGGTTTCCCTCGTCGATATCGTGCGTGAGATTCGATGACGGTTTCCGTTGAATCGCGGCGAATCCTACACTGCCGCGATTAACTCTTTTGTTTTTCGCTTAATACTCCGTGGTCCTCTATTCCGAGGTTTATAATAAGTGAAGTGTGAACAGACGCATCGATAAGGGATGAAATCGAAAAGGCGCGTATTTTATTGTTATTAACCCTTATCGGGTGCAAATTAATTTATTTCCTTATGGTCACGTGAGAGGTGACTTACGACCGATAAGGGTTAATTATAATATAAAGAAATGTATTTGGGATGAAATTAATGTATTTGGGATTCGACGACGAAAAGATTTGTTCTTTTGATCGATCTCAGCCATATTGAGCCATCA
>SMSR01015898.1:0-27201 GCA_019453355.1 Ceratina japonica | reverse complement strand
CTCCCGGGACTATCCCGAGACCCGAGCTTTCTACGCGCGGCACTCCGCCAAGAGATCGTCTCTGGTTTCCCTCGTCGATATCGTGCGTGAGATTCGATGACGGTTTCCGTTGAATCGCGGCGAATCCTACACTGCCGCGATTAACTCTTTTGTTTTTCGCACAATACTCCGTGGTCCTCTATTCCGAGGTTTGTAATGACTGAAGTGTGAACAGACGCATCGATAAGGGATGAAATCGAGAAGGAGCGTATTTTATTGTTATTAACCCTTATCGGGTGCAAATTAATTTATTTCCTTATTGGTACGACCGATAAGGGTTAATTATAATATAAAGAAATGTATTTGGGATTAAAATAATGTATTTGGGATTCGACGACGAAAAGATTTGTTCTTTTGATCGATCTCAGCCATATTGAGCCATCAATTAGGAGGCCGAGGGGTGGGTAAATCGGTAATTGAACCGGGGGTTGTCAGAAACAGAGCGGCGCGGAGTCCCGGGAACGTGACACCGGTTGTCGGCGACAGGCTGCAGCGGACTATCCAAGTAGAAAATGTAATGGAACGAGTAAAGTTTGCGTTCACGCGTCGTTGAACGCCGTCCTAGGCCCGGGGTTCGGTTGTTCGCCGGCGGCCGGGGGCCCGAAGGGGGGCCGGCCCGTCGGTCGTGAAGAAAGAGAGGAGGCAGCGAGCAATCGGGGAAAAGAGACAATGCCGTGTCGTGAACCGTGCACGACGGAGCGCACCTCTCGGCACCGGTGCGATTAGGTAATCGAGAACCGTGTCGACGGACTCTCGTCCGCGTACCTGGACGCCGGCCCCGCGGCCGTGTGGGTGTGCGACACACGCTCGCGATCCGGGCCAGATAGGCGAACACGTCGAACAGATAACGCGCCGTTCTTCCACGGGCTCGTTCCAGATTCCAACCCGAATCAGCCCAGTTTCCCCGACTTCGGCGCCTTTAAATAACTCCGTCCGCTCGACGATCGATCCCGAGGGTATTTTCAATGTCGCCATTAAAAAATGTAGGGGACATTAAATATGGAACGTACCCTTCCGTGACTTTGACTCATATTTTTATTCTTTATATGCGTCATGCTTTTTCTTGTCTCAATTTCTTTACTTTTTAATATAATTTTTGTAATTTTGTATATTAAGACTTGAAATTGGCAATAGACTTATATAAGTGAATTATATGTATGTCTGATAGTATATCTATTTATTTCTTTTTACTGTTACGTGATTTCCATTTTTATGTAACGTTTCCTTTTGTATTGTAGAGGCAGGATATCGGGAAGATCGACCACGCGAGGAGAGAGTGGCACACATTGTCGGTAAGTCGACGACATTTGAGAAATGTTTTCACTGATAATTCACGCGTTTCAATTAACACATTTTTACACGCCGTTCTTTTCACACGATTCCTTCGGGGGTCAATGGCATTGCTTCACACGTGGTTATGCAAGAGTTTTTTCGCCAGTTTGTTTTATTCATTAACACCAAGAATTATGTAGCCTTTCGTACATCAATCTTAAGTGTTAAGTGTTTCCTTAATCAGTGAATTTGTACGTCACAATCTGATCTGATTAACTTAATTTCTCAATTAGTTTTATATTAGATTAGATCGATCTGTTCTCTTAGATTAATTATAATTATTTAAACGAACGATGTATCGAAGACGTTTTGATTGAAACGCGAGTAATTCGAAGTATTTTATTTGACAACACATTTCCTTGTGAGTTTTGTGTCGACTTACCAAAGTTCGGCTGGTAGTGTTTCGTTAACATCCGGTGGTTTCTGGACGCGATACCGTAAACGTATTATCGCGTTAGGAGGAACGCTCTGTTACTCGCAGAGTTAATGGATCGTGAAAATCACTCAATCGATTGGCCGTTTCTTCCTCTTTCGCCTGTTTTTTTTCTCCTTCTCCCCTGTAAACCGACAGAGGAAGTTCGCGTTGCTTGACACTGTGACGTGCGATTGAATTACCTACCTTCTATTTTAACACTCTAATGAACAATCAACCTACCTATCGTTACTCACACACAAGTTGTGCGTATCATATGCCAAAAAAGGCTATAAATAAAAGATTGCTTCGGCAATATCTGCAATTGTTAAGTAATTTATCGATTAGTGAAGTATTCGAAATAGAAGAAAATTGTGTACGACCTTTAGAAGAAAAATTCATAGAATCTTTTTTGTAGAGGATGTCAATGCCTACAACTTCTATATAAAAATTATTTTAATACAACAGCAGTAATTAATTAATAAATAAAATAGTTTATTGCAAGAACTTTAGTAGCAAGCGGAAAGTAGTCTCAAGCGTTTAGGTACAATTAGTTGACGTTTTGCGATAGGTGAAAGAAGAAATGTTTATAACAATGTTACTACATTAACTACGATTTTCTACGAAAAGAGCTATCGGACTGCTCAAAGTTATCGAACTACAGTAGAGGGTTTAAAATTCTCCGCCCTATCGCTCGTCAATCCTTGATCAAGTTCGCTCCACTTGTTCCCCGTATCAGCGACCCTGTAAAAGACTCTACTAGTAGAAGTAGAAGAAGAAGACGAAGAAGGAGAAGAAGAAGGAGAAGCAGGAGTAAGAGGAGAGTAAGGTCCGATGCATCTGAACCGGCGTGACCCGGCGCAAAAACGGTCACGATATCTCTGACGCGGGCGCATGAGAGAGGGGAACAGGTAACGAGCGATCAGATTTCTATCAGGATGCAACCGAGTCTCTCTCTTTTCCGATCCCTGTTCCTCTCTGCCCTCGCCACTCTTTTTTTTTTTTACCTCCTCCTCCTCTCTCCCCCCGGCGAGCGACTTTAAACCCACGGGGAACGAACGGATGCGACCAGACTCGGCGACGAACTGTTTCGGTAGACTGTACGGCAGCCGCGGCAGAGGCCGTGCATCGCCGATGAGAATATGACCCCGGCACGTACGGCTCGGTCGCAGAGAGTGGTCGCCGTCGTCCCAGGCCAACGCCACACTATCGCAGCCGGATCCGTGTGTGTACAGTCGCTGGAAGCGATATAGCCAGATTGTAAATCAACCACGGACGTTGAAATATGCTCGCGCACAGATTTACGCGGTCATTGAAACGAGCAGTTTCGTGGATTTATGGAAAACAGGCTTGAGATCTCATTTAGGAATGCTAGCCCCACGTTAATTTCCGTCTCCCATTCCAATACGTACAACTGTGCATTCTTTCGGAGGATCCTCTATCGATAATATCGTACAGAAGCCTTAGAAATTTTCTAAGAAGCTTTCAAAAGATCCTATATACCGTTCATAGCATCTTATTATGCGTTTTGTACGAAAATCAGGAAAGACGAACTAATACTAATACATAACCATACGAATTTGAATATATTTAACATACTAAGGACGTGGACCCAATTTATGTTCACATAACTTCTACTCGCTAGCATATTTTTCTATAATTTTCAAATAATTAATAGAATTAGAAGAAAATGATCCAATACGAATTGTCACGTGAACAGAAATCAGAACATTTACGTCAGAAGTAACTAGAAATACATGAGATCGTGCAATAATTTGGACACTGGGACGAACAATGATCGGTAATAGGTAATGGCATTATTTGGTCACTTGGTTCGCGGTCCCGCTATATCACCTCGACCGGGTGTAGGTGATGGCCGGGCGCGCGAGCGCGCAGGGGCCTGGTGGGAGTACCGCAAGGGTCAATCCACGGTGCATGGCATTATATTCCGCACGGGGGCCGTATTCTCGTAGAAGGAGCGGGTTCACAGGCAGCAGCACACGACGACGACGACGAGGACGACGACGCTTCGAACGCTTAATGGCCGGAATTTGTCTGGTCGGCAGGTACACTGACAGGCCAGTCGGTTGCTGCGGCCCTCAGGCGTTGAACGGCGTAGCACAACCGCGACGGCGGCTGCGGCGGAGGAGGTGCGGGCACCCCGAGAATCGGCGACGACCGCCAGACGTCGGACGCTCCTTCGGCATCGCCGCTACGTGGCACAATTCCGAAGACCCCGGAGATTTTTAGCCGGGGAGGATGTGTCGGGGCTTTATGGGCGGATGTCGGTCGGGCCCCGCGAAGGAGCAGCCCGATTAGAGAGGGAATCTGGAACGTGGGGAACTGACACGCCGCCGCGCCGCCGCGCTGCTGGTACACGGGTCGCGTGGTTTACTCGTTTTTTGGTCGCGCACTATGCGAAGATCGGTTGACGATTGGAGCCTACAGGAATTGAATGAGAAACGAAGAGCCGGATGATCAGGCGAAATGTTAGAGCTTCACGCGTGGCCGTGATATAATCGCGGAATACTGGTACCGTTTGATACGGCCAAAACGATTCCTGTCCCACTTGCCATGCTAAATCTCCGATTTCCTAGATGGAAGGAGTAATTCCTCTACTCATTATAATAATGTCATACTTTTTTGGGATTTCTAGCTTCAATTTGAATCGCATTTCATTAAAATTTATACAATGATTCGAGGCAATGATATGCAAAAATCACGACGTCTCTTAGATATATTGCAAGATACATGTTCTTTTCAAGCAACGTCAACTTTTTAACATTTATTGCTCTAATTATATATATTATAAAATGATTGTTTACTAATCGGTTACGACGTTCTTAAGAATCGGTAATTTAATGATCCGACGAGGAAACGAGCTGGCAGGCACACGATTCCTCGTCAGCTAATCGTAATTGAATCCTCAACTGCGGCGTCGTGTCGTGTTTCATCATGGACGCGTGTCAGCCATTTGCAAGCACACAGCTTCCCACGTCGATCATTTGCCGCGATCGTTTTAATGGCTCTCCCCCTCCCCCCCTCCTCCCCCGGGCCGCCCTCGGAACGAACCGATAACGGACTGTGAAGCGATCCGTGGCCAANTCCCCACCTCCTCCGGGCCGCCCTCGGAACGAACCGATAACGGACTGTGAAGCGATCCGTGGCCAAGATAACCAACAACACTTCCTCGTGCATTTACGACATTCTGGAAAAGATATCCTTATCTAATTCAGGTCGTAATGTCAGGATCGTTAACGAACGGTCCGGGGGAATTACCGGTCGCGGGGCTCCCCCGCCGGTCCCCACCTTTTCGCGTACCACGCTTGGAACTTTGACCCCGGCCGAAGGGTGGTGCCTCTTAATGAAAAATAACCAACGGAGAAATGACTTCGCCATAATTAAACCATTGACGGTCTCTCGCGGGTACCGTAAGGGTCAATTCGCGAGCCATCGACGAGCATCGTGCTCACAGGGTGTTCCCCGATTAAACCGCGTTATTCCCGCCCGTTGCGTCTCGACGGTTTCGCAGCTCAAACGATCTTTGAGACTTCTCATTAATCGCGTCGTTTTCAACGAGTCCCCGTGTCGGTTTTTTCGTTTCTACTTCCGTTCGGTGNATTATTCCCGCCCGTTGCGTCTCGACGGTTTCGCAGCTCAAACGATCTTCGAGACTTCTCATTAATCGCGTCGTTTTCAACGAGTCCCCGTGTCGTTTTTTCGTTTCTGCTTCCGTTCGGTNGTCGTTTTCAACGAGTCCCCGTGTCGGTTTTTTCGTTTCTACTTCCGTTCGGTGGCGAAGTTAATGGAGGATTCGTTTTCGCGTTACACCATGTACACGCGGCAAACGTTCAATGNTGGTGAAGTTAATGGAGGATTCGTTTTCGCGTTACACCGTGTACACGCGGCAAACGTTCAATGACATTGTACGGAACCTAACGCGACGGTGGGAGAGAAGAGAAGAGACGGGCTCACGCGGTGGCAAACTCGTCGCGGCGCGGAAAGAGTCCCTGGGGACTCTGTCTGCCTATTTATCCATTCCTGGTACGACTCGTTAGTCTCCTTCGACTTTCTTCGCTTCCTGATTGGCTTCCTAGCCCCGGCGTATCGTGTACCTGCCTGCCACGACAAATTCCGGTCGTTAAAACTCAAGTGTCCGCGGCTACTTTCGAGCGCCCCGCCACGCCTGACTCCGGTCTTCAACCCCGCCGGACCCTGAAACGTGGTTCCTTTTAACTCGTCCTTTCCAATTATTTACATGCAGTAATTATTGCCAGGCTCTGACTTATCAGTTCTGTATTTTTTAAGTATTTCTTCTGTGAAAAAATGAAGTAGTTTGCGTGCAATAATTATTGCCAGATTCTGACTTTTCAGTTCTGTATTTTTTAAGTATTTCTTCTGTGAAAAAATGAAGTACTTCGCCTTTGAATAATTATTGCCAGATTCTGACTTTTCAGTCCTGTATTTTTTAAGTATTTCTTCTGTGAAAAAATGAAGTACTTCGCGTGCAATAATTATTCCAAGACTCTGCAATTTCAGTTCTGCATTTTTAAAGTATTTCTTCCGTGAAAAAATGAAGTAGTTCGCGTGCAATAATTATTGCCAGACTCTGACTTATCAGTCCTGCATTTTTTAAGTATTTCTTCTGTGAGAAAATAAAGTAGTTAATAATTATACGAATAAAATAATTAATGGTTATATAAAGTCTCTTATAAATTCTCAAATAGTTTGAATTAATGTAAATTGGCGAAATCCTCCGGCTTGTATTCGATTCTTTTTATCTATTGCATAGACCGAGCGGAGGTTCGCCAATTACCGTGCAACTAATTAATCGTTTAACGTAAAGGATGTTGGCAGTATGCCGCGAGTCTGTTGGAAGAAGAAGAAGAAGTCGTACGGGGGAATATTTCTATCGGTATCGGCCATAAATTAACGCTTGGGCCCAGAAAAAGAGATGGCGAGGGAGAGCGAGAGAGAGAGAGAGAGAGAGAGAGAGAGGGAGAGGGTAGCCGACTGTCAAAGGAGGCACGTTGNCGAGTGAGAGAGAGAGAGAGAGGGAGAGGGTAGCCGACTGTCAAAGGAGGCACGTTGACCGGTCAACACACAATCGGCGTGCCATGCCGGTTGTGTAGCGATGCCTTTTTCGGCGAACTGTGAACGTAGCCTGAGGTCTCTCCGCGGCATTCCCCCTTTTACCTCGTCGTCGTCGGCCGGTTCGTCCGGGGTCACCGACGAGAGGTCACGTCGCTCGCATGGCATCGGTGACTTTTTCATTTTTCTCCTCCCACCCTCGCCGCTACGCTACATCTTCTTGTCCTTCCTTCTTTCTCCGCTTCGCTCGCCTCGTCCGCCTTCCTTCCTCCCTGCGTTTCAACCTGGCTGCCTCGTTTTAAAGGAGTGGTTCAAACCCACTGACGCCTCGACGAATTCTTTCCGACAGTTTTTAATGAGAACTCGACAGACTTATGTCAAATATCAAATAAATTAAAAAATATTTCTATCTATAATTATTTCATCTACTTTTAATTCGATTTTATAAGAATCGATGTCTGTAAGTTTGAGACTGTCTGACTATTCAGGGACTTTCTACTGACTGGTATTCTCTAATCGCCGAAAAATAACGGTAACGGCATGAATAGCGTTCTTTTCGCTGGGTTCTTTTGCCAATTCTCGTTGGCCGCGCGCACGAGGCGCCATGGCGGTGTCAAAGGTGGCCGCGTATATAAAACACGAAACACGATGAAGACGCACGCACTCCGTGCGAACGAGGAAGCGGCTCGCCGCATACTCGCCACTCCGTACGTCACCGTCGCGAAAGGATAAATGCTCGCGATTAGCGATTTATTTGAATTCCCGATAGCTGCGACCGATCCGCTCCTTCCCTCACCGTTTTTTCAAAAATTATGGGGACATCTCTACTATTTATGAAGCTTTTTGTACGGAATTATTATTATTGTTGCGCTGAGGTTACTGGTAAATTCTGTTACGCACTTGCGCTCCCTGGAGAACTTGGCTTCCTCGAGGAAAATTTTAAGTAGGTAGGATTATTATCGAGGAACGCGAGGTGAAAGAGGCGACGCCGTAAAGGAACGTTTTTGCGACGAGACGATCCGCACGCCTTCTCCTCCGTGCAGAAGGAAGTGTCTTAGGAATGCTCAGAATTGAAGTTTCGCAAATTCGCTGTGAAGACGTGAAACGTTTTAATACAACCAAGAAGAACGACGCGACGAACGCTGAAACTGGCTAATCTGCATTAGTCAGTGTTTTAAACGAAAATCATCGCATCGTTTCATTCGATTGCGGATTTTCCAACATTTTATAATCATGAAAAATGAAAACTGTCGAATGGTCGACGTTGCGTGAACCTGCGGCAGAAAATCAAATTAAGTTAACGATTGCCCAACGATTTCGCGATTGTCTTGCGTCATCTTAATGACGATGAAACATTAACCGCGTTCAACGTCTGGCCGATTTACAAAGAAAAATTCTGATCACCGCACCGAAGAATTTTCTCCACGCTCCCGAGTTTCTCACAAAAAACAAGTGTATGAAATATGCGATTTTTTTCAACGGAGCGCGAATCGCTGAACAATTCATGCGTACAAGTATTCTACGTGATATTCGAACAATTTTCCAAGCGATTCGCACTCAATCAAGTCGAACAGTTACCGAAACGTTGCCACAGCCGTGTAACGGTTAATATCGTTTTAAAGATCGTTACATCACGGTTCGAACAATTTTCCGTTCGATGACTAATTCCCCGCGCATCCCGCGGATGCTTCCCATTGCTTAACGGTCGCCTCTGAATTATTCAAAAATTCTTGTTTAAGCAGAGAGAGGTAATTAAGAGAGGGCCGGGGAATTATTCGCGCGAATAATAATTAAAACCGGGAGCCCCCCCCCCGCCGAAGTTTCTAACGGAATCGGTTCCTGGACGCTCGCCGCCGGCCAACGGAATCGCCGGCCCATAAATGGCTTTACGTAACAATTAAGCGACTGGTCGGAAACCGTTTACGACGGCGATTAACAATCGGTTTGTTGTTTAACCTGCTACGAGTCGACGTTAACGTCGGACCTTTCCGGACACTTGACTTATACCCAGGTAGTCGTTTCGCTACGTTAAATTGGGCAATAAATCGATTTTTGCGAATCCCGTTGCCGTACGCTGCGAAACGAGATAATGAGACTTGACAGGTATTCGCTTCGTTGCCGATGTTTAGAAAAATCCGAAAGTTGCCAATAAAGTAATTAGTGCCACGATATGCATATAAATTGATGGACGTATCGCGTTAATGGTTAATCATAAAAATTGTGCAAATTAATGGAGACGAGGTTCATTGTATGGAAGTAATTATCGGCAGAGACTTATTTGGAATTCAATGGTACGCACTGTGTAACATAATTTATGAAATGTAATCAAACCCGTCCATTTGTTTCCATTAGTGTCGTCATAAATCAGTAAGGTATATTTACCTTGAATATAATATGAAAAATCCGGCTGGCGCGTTGATTGAAAAACCGTGTTGATTGTCTCGCAATTAGATGGCCTCAGAAAAGTTGCGCCACGCTTGTGAATCACCTTGCGATAAATATACTTACTCGGCAAGAACCGCGTTTGGTAAAAGTACCGATTTAGGTATTTTCTTTGTCAGAGAGATGGCTAGTTGTCAGTAGACAGGAAAATTAATTCGAGGCCCCGTCGGAGGCAATCAGACAAACGGCGGTGACTAAAAATAGTCGGGGTTAACAATTTCAATCGATCAAGGGACAGTCCGCGTGGTCCTTTGACCCGTTGGCTGAAGAAACGAGGAAGACTGGAATCAATCAGATAGAATCCTTGCCAAATTCGTCTTGCATCGACGACTCGAGGCAGGCTCGTAAATCACCGAGAGCGGGGCCGGCGCGGTGGAATCCGCGCTCGCGCGCGCGCGCGCGATTATCCCCCATCGAAAGCGAGGGGACTCCTGGGCCCGGCGAGAGACAAACGGACTCTGGTGGCGCGTAAGGTCACAGCGAGACTCGGCGTGGCGCGTTATCGTCTGCGTTTCCGCGTTCACGTCGCCCGCGGGGGTCGCAGGTCGAATATTCGATAGGCGAACCGCCTATACTTAACGGTAAACTACGTGCCTTGCCCGGGCTTTTGACAATCTCTCCGCTCTCTCCGCTCTCTCCCTCTCCCCCTGGCCTCGTCTAGCGACTAATCGCTGCATACCGTGCGAACGGAAGTCCCCGGGGAATCGATCGTCGCGATCCATGGGAATGGATGGAATGGAGTTCCATGATAGAAATTTTTCAGTAATTGCTACGTCTAATACGATCTAACGGTAGTCGGCGCGGTGAAAAACAGGGACGAACGGTGTCTACGTTGATTGATGTCACTTTGTTTTTGAGAATATAAATTGTTATTAATGTGTATTGACAATTACGAATTGCCCGTTTCCAGTAATTTACTCGTTCAGAATATTTGTTATTTATAGAAGAATTTATTGCAAGGTATACAGGGTGAGTCACGGAACGTTTGCACCTCAAATACCTTTGTTATTTTTAAAGATATATCAAATGCTTTAAGAATAAAGTTGAATAGTTCAGTAGGACTCACAGGATACCAAGCATATTCTNGTCAGAGAGATGGCTAGTTGTCAGTAGACAGGAAAATTAATTCGAGGCCCCGTCGGAGGCAATCAGACAAACGGCGGTGACTAAAAATAGTCGGGGTTAACAATTTCAATCGATCAAGGGACAGTCCGCGTGGTCCTTTGACCCGTTGGCTGAAGAAACGAGGAAGACTGGAATCAATCAGATAGAATCCTTGCCAAATTCGTCTTGCATCGACGACTCGAGGCAGGCTCGTAAATCACCGAGAGCGGGGCCGGCGCGGTGGAATCCGCGCTCGCGCGCGCGCGCGCGATTATCCCCCATCGAAAGCGAGGGGACTCCTGGGCCCGGCGAGAGACAAACGGACTCTGGTGGCGCGTAAGGTCACAGCGAGACTCGGCGTGGCGCGTTATCGTCTGCGTTTCCGCGTTCACGTCGCCCGCGGGGGTCGCAGGTCGAATATTCGATAGGCGAACCGCCTATACTTAACGGTAAACTACGTGCCTTGCCCGGGCTTTTGACAATCTCTCCGCTCTCTCCGCTCTCTCCCTCTCCCCCTGGCCTCGTCTAGCGACTAATCGCTGCATACCGTGCGAACGGAAGTCCCCGGGGAATCGATCGTCGCGATCCATGGGAATGGATGGAATGGAGTTCCATGATAGAAATTTTTCAGTAATTGCTACGTCTAATACGATCTAACGGTAGTCGGCGCGGTGAAAAACAGGGACGAACGGTGTCTACGTTGATTGATGTCACTTTGTTTTTGAGAATATAAATTGTTATTAATGTGTATTGACAATTACGAATTGCCCGTTTCCAGTAATTTACTCGTTCAGAATATTTGTTATTTATAGAAGAATTTATTGCAAGGTATACAGGGTGAGTCACGGAACGTTTGCACCTCAAATACCTTTGTTATTTTTAAAGATATATCAAATGCTTTAAGAATAAAGTTGAATAGTTCAGTAGGACTCACAGGATACCAAGCATATTCTTGTGTGTTTATGTCATTTGTTTAGAGATATGAAGGTCACTTTCATTTAGTGAAATGGAACCATTTTTTAAACACCTACGATGATAGTTCCTTTCCTCAGGAATTACGTGACTATAATTTTTCAAACGTTATGTAACTCACCCTGTATACAGATTCTTCCAGTGTTGACGGCGCATTCAGGAGGAAATTTTCTCCTGTATAATCACCTCCTTCAGAGTTGGGTACGGGGACGACCTATATAACGAAATCGGAGCGTTCCCATTGTAAATGAGGCAGTTCCCGCGGGGTGGACGGTGCGTTTCGAGGTGGCAAAACGTAGGCGCCGCGCGAATGTAAATCGGAAAAGATCGCGGTGTCAGATCCAGGGACGGGAAGTGGCTTTCGAACGCATTGTGCCAGCCGGATTACACGGAATCTATCGCGCATTATACGCCGGGCGCTCAGAGACCGAGAGCGGATAGATAAATGGCCGGCGTTCGTTGCACGGGAATATAAGGGCCGCATGAAAGAAACCGTGTACCGAGGGGGGTGGCGGCGGGGGTAACAGGGTAGGTGGAACGGGGACCAACGCTAAAGTGCACGATGGCTCGAACAATGGGCCTGTTCGCCTCTATAATCGGAAGTAAGTCTTGTTAGCGTAATGCGTAACTGTACATAGTGACCGGCTAATTTCGCATTATGTCCCATTACGTGTCGACGGATTAAGGGCCTGGGATCCGTCGGGCCTTTTTCGATGCCCTCCTCTCCTCCGTCGCCGCCGCCGCCGCTCCGTTACCCTTCGTTGCCTCGCCGATCGCCGCCGTCGTCCCGTTCCTGTTAATCTCCGCCGCCACCGTGCCGGGTTAAACGTTGTGTCGCTGTCATTAAGTCGGCTCCGTAACAAGGGTTCCGTGAATTTAACCTTTCAGGCCAGTTTTATTGCGTACACCGGCGTTCCTTCCAAGCCTGACACAATTCCTTCTATCTCCGCGTGCGTGCATTTTTTTAATGCCTCAAAAATGCAAATGGGAGTCAGGTTGATTGCCTGCTTCGCTAAACGCACTTATGTTACATCACAAAGAATTGCTTCTACGTAACAAAGTGGTATTTCAAGTCGATCTCGTTGGGAACACTGCACTTTTCCAAAGGCTGAAACAATTCTTTTTATTATTCTATAGAATAATTATTATTCTATATTATGGAATATTTATTATTCTATAATATAATATAAATATTATAGAATATTTATTATTCTATAGAATATCGCGCATATATGAGCGCATTCCTTTACTGTACCAAAAATGCAAATGGAAGTTTGATAGCCCGTNATAATATTATAATATTATAATATTATAGAATATTTATTATTCTATATTATAGAATATTTATTATTCTATAATATACCTATATTCTATTACCTATATTCTATATAATATTCTATAATAATAAATATTCTATAATATAGAAACTATATTATAAACTATATTATAGAATATTTATTATTCTATAGGATATCGCGCATATATGCGCGCATTCCTTTACTGTACCAAAAATGCAAATGGAAGTTTGATAGCCCGTTTCACCGGTAATTCTATTACTTCACGGATTCTCTCTATGTATCAAAGTGTAATGTATGCGGGCATATATCAGGCTCTAAACTGCATTAACGCGTAACAGCGGTGATCGGGGAAGTGATGTATGATTTAAAAACGAGAGCGCAGAGTAATTGCCTCGGTTTCAAAACAGATCGGGACAAACGATCGGCTACGCGAATCCTCGCCTTTTCTGGTTCTGCTCGCTCTCTTGTTCTCCCGCTGCTTCCTGCTCGCGCGTTCGCCGATCGCTCGTACGATCACGCGAGCCGCGAGAAAGCGCGTTCCCCGCGGGACACGCGAAACCTCTCTTATTTACATAATAACTGACATATCGCGAATCGGCCTCTTCCATCGCCGAACAACTTCGTTTTTGGAAAACTTGGCGTCTCTTTTTTTTTTACACGCTTCATTACAAATGCATAAAACGTGCATAAAACGTATAAAAATATAGAAGCAGGTGCACGTTTCATTATTTCACCTGAAATCGCATGATCGTAGCTCAGAATGTTCTCCAAGCGGTTGACAAGCGGTCGTGCATCGGCGGTGACTGCGTGGCCCGTGTCGCCGCGTGCATCTGAAAAGTGCATCTGCGTGCACGCGCGTTCGCTCGCGCGGCAGCTAACTGCTCATTGACATTTAACTTTCGAAATTGAACAGAGAACGGCGGCGACGGCGGTGGCGTCGGCGGCGCGTCGAGATGCGGCGAAATACCGCGGATAGATAGAGCTAACATTTAAATGCCATTGGTGCCCGGTAAAAGACGCATGGCAACGAGATGCGCTCGAAAGGGCTCCGCGGTTATAGTTCCTCTTCTCTGTCCTTCTGACTTTTCACCGGACCGTTTTCATGTACCGGCGGCGTTGCGTTAAGCGTGTCAACTTTCACGCTCTGCCTATTACTATAATTGGAAAACTGTCCGGGCCGATCACCAGACTGAAATCGTGTTTCTGCTTGTAGTAGCGCACCCTCGTGTTCTATTATACTTGTGTGTCATTGTTGCATTCGTGCCGTGCAAAAATTTGCAATGTATTTCTAGAGGGAAGGGAAAGCTTGTTCTCTCTTTGTCGGCTGGCATCTTATCTTCTTTGTTCTCGCTCTACTTATTTTATATGTACATCTCAATGCTTGTGACTCAAAAAAATATGTCGAACAATTTATAAACTTATATATATTTATACATTTTTTATTCTTTTATTACTAAGACTACTATTTAGAGAATGTGATATAATATAAAAGAATACGTCATGTATTAAAATTGAATAAAATATAATATTAAACGTTATTCAAAAAACGATAAAAAATAGAGTACATAAATGTTATACATGGAAAAACAGAGATTGAATGTCTGCTAAACCGCGACAGTCTATCAGCTGTGAATTTATCGGTCCGTTCGAGTAAATTGTTAGGACAGAAGTGTAAAATATCTGTGGCAAAGAAAATTGATACTTCTTGTCTGAGAGAAGAAGAAGAAGTCAAGGAAGAACGAGGGAACCGGTCTCCGTTCTTCTTCGCGAAGTTTCCCCATAAAAGGACCGCATTGGCGCATCTTCGTACTTTGCGTTTTCTTTCCCCACTCAACCCCCGTTTTTTGCTCGGTCCCGCGCGAATGTTCTGAACTTATCGTTGCCTTCGAAGCCGTTAATTGCCAATCAACGCGCGCGACTGCCGCGATCGGAAGTGAACGCGATTTAATTTCTTATTCTCTAAACGCCCGGCGCAGATTTAATATAGAATTAATACCGTTAATTCGCGCATGAGAATTCGCGCGAAGTATCGCTGAAAAACTGCAAAGAGTGATCGGGACCGCGGGAACCCATTAAATTCGTGAGATTTTTGCGGAGAAATTATTTATCGGTTACTTTAACTATTACGGTACTTCTGGTGTTAATATCAAACGATTGACCGAGGCTGTGAACGGAATGCTTATGGGCCCATTAAATGGTAATCCGTACGAACAGTCGTTGATACGCGGCAACGTGGGAACACCGCTGGGAACGGCTTCCACGTGGAAATACAATAAAATTCATTTCCCAAATTGTTTTTCCCCCGCGGGCGGAAAACTTTTTTCTTCCTCCCCGCCAATGCTCATCGCTCATCTCGCGTCCCATTCGCTCGGGAGAGGAGCTTTCCTCTGGCGATCCGTATATATACGCACGAGCTCGTTTGACCCGCACGCGGAAGCCAGCCGCCGCGTTATTAATCGCGCGATCAAAATTCAATCAACGTTTCCAAGAAACGAACAACGCGCTCGCGAATATCCGAAACCTTTTCACGGTTCGTTCGCCTCGGCAGTTATCCAGCCGCGTTACAAGTCCATCCGCGGTTTACACTTGTACTTTGCTGGCGAACACGTGGATTCAGTAGATAAAAATCACTATAAAATATTAAAGTGTCAATAATAAAATTTAATTAATCTTCTTTCTCATGACTGTGTCAGCAATTTTCAAACGAGGAACTTTTGTGCCATTAAAATTGTTTTATTTGTAGGCGATTCAATAACTTTTAGACGCGTGACGCTTTATCTGACTTTTATTTCAATAATGAACGTACATCGCGTTTTTATTTTCTTGTCTTCTTTTTTGTTTTTGGACTCCTTGTCGAAGCTCGCCGTCTTGGCCCGCTCGAACACGCTCTTACATATTATTTTATTTTGTATAAAAAAATTCGCGATTCGCTGATCGGGCAAGAATAATTGCCGACGATTGTCCGATTCGCTAAGTTGAATTGTTTTATTTGCTGGCCGGAGCTTAGCTAATGAAGTATAGGATAGTTTATTAGCCGATGCGTTTGCGTCGCTCGGCACGCGCTATGTCCGAACGCGGTGTCGCCTAGTAATTACATCCCCTATTTACTCTACCTAATGAGCGTTTGATTGGGTCCGTTAATTATTGTTAGCTGGCAGACTCATTAACCGCGACCTAGTGGAACCCGCAAACAGACCGCGTTCACTGCACTCACGCGTTCATAGACTGCAACCATGAAATATCTAATTCTCTGACCATTTCAAAAATTCTCCTTTTGCAAAATTTCTTCCTCGTTGCAAGATATCTCGTTCGATTATAAGTTATAAATGTAATACATCTTAGATTAATTAGTATAATATAAGATTTATAATGCAAGTATAATAAAAGAATTATAATGCAACGATGACACGCAACGATGATACAAATTGGATAATGCGATACGAGCTTTAGCCTAATTTAACACCGAAGGATCGACGTTCAGTTTATCAGCGAGATCTTCACGCCGTTTGCGGCTCGCGGGCCACGCGAAATGAAAAAAGTGGTCAGAGGAAAAAATGAACTAATTCCCGGGCCTCCCGTGGCTAGGATCCCGGAACGTGCGCTATCTTCCTGACTAATTAAATTACTCGCCGTGAAATCAGAGAGCCGCGGCGAAGGCCAGGGAGCCACCGCGAACTCCTCCCGCGTTAACTGGTTAAATCGTCGAATTAACATTCGTTTCTTGCCACCGGAACGATTTCATGCAGTTCACGCAGTATTCTTTCTTCCTTTCCGTTTCACCTTTGATCGCAATCTAAACTCTGCGCATTTGCATTTTTATTTTTTTACGGTTTTCTTTATTCCTAATATATACGCATCAAATCTGCGGTCTAACAATACACAATTTAATAGAACGAATTTAATTCGTATTAAAAATTATTTCTGTGTGTATAAAAAATGTAGAAGAACGGATTGTAATTTATCGAACGAAACGGTACTCAGTCGAGGGATTCCCAGACTCACGCCAATTATCCTGCGCGCGATCGGCCGGCGACAGAAAGAACGCGGGGATCACCGCGGAAAGTGAGAATATTTCTCGGCGCGCGGACGCGTGCATAAATTGTTCGCCGGCGTCGTCGTCGTCGTCGTCGGTCCGCGGGGCCGATCTTCCGTTGATCGTAGAAAGGATCTGGTCTCTAGGATATCTCGTTTCGCGGAAGTGCGTGGACAGACACCTTCGGCCCCCTGCTGTCGTCGACGACGCGGCGCGACGCGACGACGACGACGATTCCCCGGACTCCGTGGCGCGATGCTGGCTCGCAAATTTCCCCGGGCCTTCGTCGGGCTATTAGCAGCCGCGCAGAACGTGAATCAACGGGAACACGCGTGTCCCCTTCCACGAGAGGAGCTGCTAAACTTTCAAGTGTCGTGTACGCTCGCCGGGGAACACTTTCAGTTGAGTTACAGTTCGCGGGCCCTTAAAAACCACGGCTTTTGAACATATATTTACTAGCGTGATAAATGTATACGAGCTATCTTGCCGCATGTGGGAACTCGAAAACTGCCTCGCTGATTCCGCGTATAGAAACGGGAATAATATATAAACGTTTGATTGATAGTCAATCTTATCTCGCGATCATTAAAATAGCGAATATACTGCAATATAAATTTTTTTTATAAACGTTCTATTTTGTTTAAGGAGGTTCATCTGGTACGTTGCAAGTCAAATGCAAGTTAGAGAAAAAGGGAGCTTGCTTAGTCAAGCTAGAAGACTAGAAAACTAGAACACATGTCAATAACGGAAGTTTACTACTGAAAGATGTAGATTTTGTTTGTTGTGTTTATATATTTCTCGATTCATAGTCACCCAATCTACCTAAATTTGCAATTAAAATATTCGTTAAATGTTTCTCTTTAATATGACATAAGTTTCATTCAAAACTGTCTGTAACCTAATAAATTAGCGATAGAAGTCTAGGAAATCACTCTTTTCCATATGACTACATGTAAAATTGTAAAAAATATTTATATCAATATCTCATCATTAAGCTATCCAAATGACTTAAAAATTTTTTTTAGGTATATCCTGGTATACTGACTATCAAATTTTTTTTGATATTTAACTGTTAATTCCTTAACCGGATGAACCTCCTTAAAAATTCGCAGTCGCGAAACGTCTGGCATTATTATTATTTCTAAATGACTATTTTTAGAATCGATTGTATTACATGTTAATGGGAATTGGTCGAAGTCGCGTTCGACGCCGAATCTTTTTTGCTCCGACTGGCTTTGACCCAGTTTAGGCTTATGCCTGGCCGAGACTACTCCACCCGGCAGTCGATATTAGTCCCCGGATAGGAATGTGCACTATGCGCGTTACGCGTAGGAATGAGGCTGTTGTAACAGTATACGCGTTACGTCGTCGTCGTCGTCGTCGTCTCGCCTTATGTGGAGCACTCTTACTACTGTATGGACGGACGCGCGAGTTCAGTTTCTAGGGGACACGAAAGTCTCTCCTCCTCGAGCGTAACTTATGACCGTGGACTCTCCCGTACGGTGTCATTGCACCATCGTGATTCTGCTAGCATCATTCCGACGGTGTCATCGTGAAACGCTTCGCAATCGGCCAGTCACAACTGTTAACGTGGTTTTTTCCCTATTGCGACTAGATGGAAAAAATTGTGAGAATTCTTACTCAGAATTTAAGGAATGTTTCTAAATCATTTTGCGCCCGGACTGATGACTAAATTCTTAAGAAAAGATTGCAATCGATGTTGTAGTCACTATTTTGAATAAATTATTATACATATAAGATTAGATTATGACATGACATATTAGATTATGAATTTCGTGCATTTATAATAAATTAAATTTGTAGGAAATTTTGCACAAAAATCTGGAGTCTGTTAATAATAATTCCAAGGACGTTCTTTGTTTTCTTGGTCAATTAATTAGAATAACCGAGTCCATTTTGCGAGCGTTCTTTCCACGAGCAGACGGTAACTGCACGGAGGAAGGAAAACGCGTAGTCCACGAGGTGAATAAAGAAGTATCCTCCCGCGGATAATTATTGCCCTGGGACGCGCAACGTTCTTTATCGTAGGTGATTTTCACGCTGCCATAGACATTCAAATTGCACGAGAGAGCTTTAGCCAAGCAACGAGCGAAACAGGCCTCTCTCTCTCTCTCTCTCTTACTCTCTCGCCGTGGCTTAATAACTGCGATACGGCGAGGTGTAGGGGAAAAAAGGAAGGAAAAAGGTACACGCAACTTGGGGAGACAACGGAGCGAGGAAAAGTTTATTACGTCAGCGACAAAGAAATTACAGGCCTGGTCCACGAGCAGTTGTGACCGTGGCTGCATAAATATCGTTCCCCGCGACGCTGCCTCTCTAATTTTGTCTCATTAGAGACTCGAACAATGTGTTTCGCCGGGAATCGTGGTACAACATGTTTAGAACAGGTGATACTCCGGGCCCCAATATTGTCTCACACTTTCCTTACATGCTTCTCAGCCACCGCAAAAAATCCAAGTTTTTTGCATCCCTAAACGTATTTGCAAAACATAGAAAAATATCATTTCAATTATATAAAAGACAAAAATTTTTTTCGCAAGACTGAATGTCTCTTTAACTTTTTATGAAACCACCCGTTGCACAGTGGTCTGAAAAGACGGTTTTCGTGGCCAAAAGTCGATTTTTCAATATCTGTATTTAGAAAAAAATGTTTTCCCTATAAACTAAGATTCCTTCAAAACATTCAAATCCAAAATGCTATTTATTATGATAGCCAATTTTTGTTTTAAAGAAATAATTGTTCAGGTGTGAGTAATATTAACACTAGAACGACTGTCTTTTTTTTATACTTCATTTCTTCTTTTATTCTTCATTTTTATACTTATTTCTCCATTTAAAACCAGTCAAAATGACTGGTTTCGTCGTTCTAGTGTTAAGAAATCATTGAGATCGGAGGAAAGGTCGATCTCCGTGCATTTATCGAAAAAAATACAGCATTTTTATGGATGTGGGGAAGGATTCTCCGTTGTTGGGTGCGACGACGCGACGGTAACAGAAACGCGGGTCGCTGAAGGATCGGGCTGCGGCCGCGAGCGCGCAATTAATGTTTTTACCGGTACCGGAGCACGGCCGTTACTCTCCCTTCGACCCCGATCTCTGCGTTCACTCTCGATATTCCCTTTCACGCTTTCGAGCTTCGCTCGGTCAGGATAGGAAACGACTTCCTGATCCGCGGGGTTAAGTGCCGACTGATCGATCTCCTATATCAGCTTTCGTGTTTACACGGCTCTGTGTGCCCTCGCCATTTACATGACACAAATTCTGTGTCAGTCGGGAAAGGAGAAAGGTGGATCGCCGCGGTGAGAAGTTTCGTTTATTCGCAGTCTAGCCAAATGTTAGAAGTTCGAAATCGTTCACGAATCGTAAACCGAAATTAAGGTCGTACGAGTCGTAAAATCTCTGTCAAGAATTCAAGACAGTATTTGAAGCAATGAGAGTTTTATGTAAGGCTTCATACGATCATAAATTAGTTTTGCGAAATTATTATTATATACGTACGTAAGGATTACAAAACTATCTTTCATGGACTTATTAAGCAGATCATTATGATCTAGTTATTTCTTTGCTCGGAGTTAAAATTATTGANTCGCAAAAAATTCACGTTCTTTGCATCCCTAAACATATTTACAAAACATAGAAAAATATCATTTCAATTATATAAAAGACAAACATTTTTTTCGCAAGACTGAATGTCTCTTTAACTTTTTATGAAACCACCCGTTGCACAGTGGTCTGAAAAGGCGGTTTTCGTGGCCAAAAGTCGATTTTTCAATATCTGTATTTAGAAAAAAATGTTTTCCCTATAAACTAAGATTCCTTCAAAACATTCAAATCCAAAATGCTATTTATTATGATAGCCAATTTTTGTTTTAAAGAAATAATTGTTCAGGTGTGAGTAATATTAAGAAATCATTGAAATCGGAGGAGAGATCAATCTCCATGCATTTATCGAAAAAAATACAGGATTTTTATGGATGTGGAGAAGGATTCTCCATCGTTGGGCGCGACGACGCGACGGTAACAGAAACGCGGGTCGCTGAAGGATCGGGCTGCGGCCGCGAGCGCGCAATTAATGTTTTTACCGGTACCGGAGCACGGCCGTTACTCTCCCTTCGACCCCGATCTCTGCGTTCACTCTCGATATTCCCTTTCACGCTTTCGAGCTTCGCTCGGTCAGGATAGGAAACGACTTCCTGATCCGCGGGGTTAAGTGCCGACTGATCGATCTCCTATATCAGCTTTCGTGTTTACACGGCTCTGTGTGCCCTCGCCATTTACATGACACAAATTCTGTGTCAGTCGGGAAAGGAGAAAGGTGGATCGCCGCGGTGAGAAGTTTCGTTTATTCGCAGTCTAGCCAAATGTTAGAAGTTCGAAATCGTTCACGAATCGTAAACCGAAATTAAGGTCGTACGAGTCGTAAAATCTCTGTCAAGAATTCAAGACAGTATTTGAAGCAATGAGAGTTTTATGTAAGGCTTCATACGATCATAAATTAGTTTTGCGAAATTATTATTATATACGTACGTAAGGATTACAAAACTATCTTTCATGGACTTATTAAGCAGATCATTATGATCTAGTTATTTCTTTGCTCGGAGTTAAAATTATTGACAACTCGAACTGTCAATGTCGAAACAAGTTTTATGATATAAATGACCTAATTTCTGTCCACGTCATTGGCTTTTTGTCCTATCGTTTCATATGTAATCGTAAGTGAGTAGAAATTGTGACGTAATCGGAAATTGGGACATGAATTATGATACATATTATTTAATTATAAAATAAGAAGAGAAGTATTGTGTCAGCACGTCAAATTGAAGATTAAACTGCCAATGAAAATGTCAACCCTACTCATACAATTAAATGCAATTTCGTACTATTTTCTTAAAAATTATTATTATTATTCTTGTTATTCTTTTTATTCTTGTTACATTCGCGCATTGTATAACGAACAGTGAAATTAGAAAGCTTAAATAACAAAATGGGAATAAAACTGGTTTCGGCACAGCGTGTGTGCTTGATCCGTTTGATAAAAATTATTTGGATCGGAGTTTATCTGTCCGCACGTTTCGTAATCCGGTATGCCGTTACTCAAGAAACGTGCAACCGGTGATTGATACCATTGGTCTCTGACATGGGAATTCGAGATATTAATTTCTGCGGGCTGCAGAAAAATGGAATACGGCAATGTTTCGGTCCGCGTCGGCCGTAGAAAATATTACGATCGCGGGAGCGTAGTTCAAACAGACCCGTTAGCGCGATGCAAAAATTCGGTATAAAATAATAGCGATCGGGAGTAGAGATGAAAGAGGAGATAAGTTAAACGTTTAAACGGTGTGCGGCGATGGGCGGGGGAGGAGACGGGGAGCGAGCTTTCTCCATCGCGATGCATTGTCCTCGTTCCCTGCCGCTCTTCTAGTTTAGTGGGTTACTTAGGCGAGTGGGAGGAGAGAAAGAGAGAAAGAGAGAGGAAAAGAAGGATTTTCTGCCGCGCAACTGGTGTTAGATAATGCTCGCGTCACACGCCGCTGCAACAAAACGACTCCGGCTGTTGGTGTGTCGTCGAAAGCGATGGAAAGTTTGTTCTCATTGTTTCGCACGCCTAATCGAAGGCCGTGGAAACGTTGGGCGCCTCGCTTAGAGGTGTTATCGGCATTTTTTCATCAATGGTAATTGCTGCTTTGCATTGTTCAAAGCTTGTACCCCGTTGTTTTACATATTGTCCTTAGCCCCCTGTTTGGATCGGAGAAAGTAGCTGTCGTTGTAACGACGTCTCTGGTCAATTTTTTAATAGTTCTTTTGGGGAATATTAACAATGGGCCTTTGGCATTGTTCAAGCCAAGTGGGATATTCTTTATGAATTGATATCATTGTTTCAGAAGTATACAATTTTATTTTTTACATCGAATTATGATTAGATTGTGGATTTTATCTATAAAAAATATATAATGTGTATGTTTTTAAATTTGAACATGAATTCCTGTTCAGATTCAATTTTTTAAATTGAAATATGTTATTTTATACAGAATTCCACAGCCTTGATTATGACACAATTTCTGCCTAATTAATTAATGTTTGTGTAGAATTATTCGAATTTAATTTAGAAGAACAATTAACGAGAGAAAAGTAGGTCGTTCTCCGAAAATCGCGTTGGCGATCGGTAATCGTTAGTGGAATCGTCGATTCGACGAATCTGGTATATATAGGAAGCGTAGGATCTGTCGATCGATCGTTAGGAACGCGGTGTTTAACCAAACGACAAAGATCTCGATTCCCCGCTAGCCGTTGGACGGGTTACGTAAGCGGGAGAGGATCTCGATCCCCGAGATCTCGTCTGATTACTCTTTACAAGGATCGTTTCTCCTCGCGCTCGCGAGGAGCCTTTATCGATATCTGGTTACGAATTGATCGATCTCGACCAGGAAATGCCAGGGAATAAAGGCAGCGGGTAAAAACCGTCGTAAGAATTGTTCCAATCGAAAAACCTTAACTGCACCCTATTTTGTTTAATCTCCGTCACGATCTCCTCCCCGGACACGATCTTTTCTATTGATTTCATTTTTATGCAATAATGCCGATGATCGTGCATTTCTACTATTGCGAGTTTCAGCCAGAGCGGCCGTGCATAATTTCTAATTTAAGTCACTTGTGCATCCATGACCGAGTGCTTACATTCGTTACCTTTGATTATGACACTGCAATTTCATGTAGAATAGATCTTCTGTAATACTAATTTGAAAAAGAAGATCTAGATTGAGATTTCTTTTATTCGTCAACGACGTGTATTATATTTTTAATAATTGACACATCCTTGCAAATCAATCGTTTATTTCCTTTCATTCGTACAAACACGTATAATTCGCAGTTCACTCATCATATTTTTTTAATCACACGTAATGTTACATGACAATAAATAATAACAATCTGTTTTATAGTCGAATCTATTCAATTAAGATCGTATAAAATCCAATCGTAAAAGAGTAATAACACAGACAAGTATAGTGATACTGATACAGTATTAGTCGGATGAAAAACAGCGGTGAAACAATGACGAATTTTCGCGGTAGGAGAGAAATGATCGTTTTTCGCCGATAACATAATTACGCTCGCTAGCCGGGATTTTACGAGCAGAGTCTCCGGAGGTTAGCTTAGGTGGCTCGAGCGCGAAAGTTACATAAAGTCTCGCCCGGTACCCCATAATTTGATCGAGCAAACAATACCTAGTGTATTTAAGCTCGAGGTGAAAGGCGACGCGAATAAGAAAAATCAAAACGAAAGGAAGGAGAATTGTTTCCTTTTCATTAAGTTCTATCCGTTCCATTTTCATGTCTTCATAATAAAAAATCGAGACAAATGCAAAATGCACTGGGAAAATGCAAAAAGAGAATTTTAATTTATTGTGCAATTATTATAGAATTTGGGAAATTCGTATTCAAGAGGGATTTATAATAACTAATATTAATGTATATGTAGAATATAATATTAATTATATTGATTCGCTTTAGGATTCACGGATAGAATCTCGCGAAAACGATCGACGTTACTCGATACCTCCATCTTCCTCTTCGTTCTCGTCCCCCTCGTCGCGCAAAAAGATAACGCGGACGAAACTTGAGTAATATTGACCGCAGAAAAAATCGCGGATCTCCGCTCGTACCGTCTTTGCTAAATCGATTCTTGTAACGCGTGGATTTTACATTTGCACGATGAGAAACAAGCCCCTCAGATTTTCCATCGCTATTCATACTTTTCTATTGTAATTCACATCTTCCTATTACTAATTCCAGTTCCCTGAATAATTCATCTTATACGTAACACCATTACACATGTAAATGGTCAATTTATTTCGCGCGCAATGTACTACGCGCTCGAACGAGATTTTACATAAATACAATATAAACAAGAGCGCGCGGTGGGCTTACGCTGCGCGGTTTCGAAAGAAGCGGAAACGCGGTCGTCGAACATGGTGGAAATTGTGGGCGTGCGCGCGACCGCGTCGGAGAACAAAGTCGGCGGCGTTCAGATAACGTTATCAAACGCGAGCGGTGGCTGGAATAAAGGAAGCGACCGCGGCGGGAGGTCAGAGGAACCCGGCATCCTTGCCCAGGGCTAAAAGTCGGGCTTCCCCCGTCGTGGTTAAGGGAGGAGAGGAGCGAGGAGGGACGCGGTTGAAGGCGGACCGGCGAATCTAACGACCAAATCTCGACTCCGGTGTAAAATGCAAAGTAGCGAGCAAAGAGAGGAAGAAGAAGAAGAAGAAGAAGAAGACTGGGGCCGAGGCGAGGGAGGGGCCCCTGTTCCCCGAACGAATTCCACGATGCGTGGCGGCCAAGGTGGAGGTCGAATCTACAGGATGGCCCAGGACGAATGGCGCAACTGATTCCGTCCGCGGATCAACGTCCGAATAACAAAGAGGAGATAAGTACGTTAGATCGGAACGCGCCGATAGACAGATCGAAACGGGATCAGAAAGATCGTCCGCGTGGAATGTAGGAATATTAATAAGAATGTAATCAAGGATTTTTAAACGGTTTGATGTGAGCGGTAATTACATTAAAATTACATTTTAAACGGGGCTGTAATTGATATCTGGCTCTATATCAGTTTACGAGCGGAGCCAATTGTGAGGGAATAAGAAGACGAGGAGTGTAAATCGTCTGCGATATATTTTATTAAACGGAACTGATAATGGACTCTGAATTTGCAAAGAGAGCAAATTTTATCTTATTCTCCAGTTCATTCTTACTTCCAATCTACTTTGCATACGAAATAACCACCCTGTATGGTCCCTCGCCTCTCTCCTTTCACGTCGTCGTCCTCATCGTTGTCACCTTCTTCTTCTTGTTTCTTCCTCTTCTTATTTCGTCGCTCTCGCTACCGGCTACTACTACCGGCGCGTCGTCGTCGCCGTCGTCGTCGTCGTCGTCGTGCCTCTTCACTCGGGCTCCTCGTTGCTTCCTCCTTTTTTTCCTCTCCGGCTCGTCCACGCGGGAGTGCGTGAAGCAGAACGAAACGAGGGTACGAAGCTTCGTGTCTGCTTTCGACTCGGTTCTTCCTTTCGGTCGTGACCGATCCAGCAGAAAAAGTTGCCCCGATCGGTATCGAATTCCCCTCGTCCTCGTCCTTTTTTTTTCCATCGATATTACACATTTCCATCAAGACTCATTTACCGCGCGCTCGTTCCGCGGTTTCATTTTTTCTCCCCGTTTATCGCAGTATATGAATCTGTGCAGTTTGAAAACGCTGTCGTAACGTCTACCGTTGCCAAGAAACGGCGATCGTGACGAGGAAGTGAAGTCGGTAGCGGTGATCGGTGAAGAATTTATAATAGGGAGTGCACGGAGCGAATCGTTAACGAACGATTAAATAATAAGGCGAGGCGAAGCGGTCCCGGGGAGCTCTCTGCGATAAATCCGACTTAACGGAGAAAGCCGTATTATTTACGCGACGAGATGACAACGGGTAGAAAGCCAGGGGAGCGGTAATAGCATCCACTGAATTAAAACCTCTGACGCATTGCTAGATCCAACGATTACTCTTGTTTCACCCGGACCGTCGACCGTAAGTAACGAACCACTGCTATTGATCAATGGTCGACGGAATAATTGGTACAATCTTTCATGTAATGCTTGATATATTAACGAGTGTCTTTTTTTATTTTTAATAATAATTATTAATGTAATAATGGATTAATATTCAATTTTTTATTTCTTGTATATATTCAAGTTTTAGTAGAATTTAATATAATAATTTTGATTNATATTCAAGTTTTAGTAGAATTTAATATAATAATTTTCATTCATGTGATGTCTAGGAGGTTTTGAAGCAATACGATGTTGGATCAATCTAATAACAAATTAGTATTCCATTTTTTATTTCTTGTATTAATACAAGTTTTGGTAGAATTTAGAATAATAATTTTTATTCAAGTGATGTCTAGATTTTGAAGCAATACGACATTGAATCAATGTAACAATAAATTAATATTCCTTTTTTTATTTCTTGTATTAATACAACTTGAGGTACAATTTAGTGTAATAATTTGTATTCATGTGATGTCTAGGAGGTTTTGAAGCAACCCAACGTTGGATTAATCTAATAATAAATGAATATTCTAATTTTTATTTCTTGTACCAATACAACTTTCGGTATAATTTAGTATAATAATTTTTATTCATGTGACGTCTAGGTATTGAAGCTATACGACGTTGGATCAAATATTCTTGATGGTTAATCGATGATGATATCTATCGGAAGTTCGACGACAGGGGAACGGTAGCGAACGCAATTACGCCCGCAAATTGTATCGTTGTCGTCTCGTTCTTCGTTGCCTGTCCGTGAAATGACAATGTACCCGGTGCTAGAAGCGTGCTTGGTACACGTTAAAACGTTTAGATCCGCGTACCGAGATAACCTAACCTTCGTCATAGCTTACCGAGCGCGACGCCGCCGCC
>SMSR01015897.1:20955-95073 GCA_019453355.1 Ceratina japonica | reverse complement strand
TAACATAGGCCTATTTCCCACACTCGCAATTTCCTGCTCGCGATGCTGGCCGTCTGAAGTCGAGAAAAAGCAACACATTCAAATTACTTCACGTTATTTCGATTCCAAAGTCTCAATTTTAATAACAAAAAATAGAAGTACGTTAAAGAGTTATAAAAAAAAGCAGAAACAAAGATATTCTCTAAAATTGATTTTTACTTTAAAAAGTATAAGTCTGTAATAAAAAGAAAAATATAGATTAAACAATTCTTAATCAAAGAATCAACTAGTTACAACAAAACAGACCAGGTTTGAAATATTACACATGTACAATGTAGCTTCGTCCGCGTTGTGGATATTAGTGCGACGATAAAACAAACAATTAATTATAAACAAACGTGTTCGTGTATGTACAAATTAAGAATTAAAAATCTTGGACACGTTTCACAGAAACAGAACGAAATTCGTGTCGCGATACCAGCGTTACCGAAAGAGACGATCTGTTCGCGTCGCTTTTCCTTTGCGAGCTAAAATTGACCTTGGTTCGGTTCACGAATAATCGCATAAATATTAAATAGTGCGCAGGTCGACGGTTCTCGTACAGTGATTAATTACCGATAAGGCGTATGTATAATTATTTACAATTACGGAAAATATACAAAGGATCTCGGCTCTACGGTGTATAACGTACTCTCAGTCATAAAGACGTTTGATTCTTGCACAGGATTACATTACTGAGGTAAGTCTTTACTGTTTCATTTTTTTTTTGTTTATTTTTAATTTTCTCTTAATTAATTTATCCTCCTGCGTGGAGAAAGGATAAAAAGCTTCCCGTTCTCGCGATCGCTTTAGAGATCGACGTTACGAAACTATAGCGAACGGGGCCGCAAGACGAAATCACATTTCGTTGAACGACCACCGGACTGGGTGAAGCGAATCGGGCGATAAAATTATAATTGTTCTTATCCTTAAAACGGTCCCATATTGTGTTAATAGCGATGCCAGCCGTTTGCGCGTTTCCTTTCGCGTGATCCTTCAAAGTCTTTTTTCCTTCCATTTTACACCCTCGTCTTTTGTTCGTCCGCCGAAAGAGAGCTGTACCGATATATCATTCGAAAATCATCAACCGCGGCCGGTGATATGTCTTTCGCCACTGATCAAAACGGAAAAATCTACGGAATCTGAGATAATGGATTTTCTCTTAATTTGCGTTTTGGTCTTCCTGAGGCTCTAGGTTCTCGCCTAGCCGTTTCGTTGTACGAAACGAGTTTTTGAATTGTGAAACGTGTTACGAGGTGGGGCCCGACGACGACATACGTCAGCCTTGTCGCGAGCTTTTGATTTGATTTGATGTACCGTCCGTTAATTAGAATTAGAGGCGCGTGAACAACCGATTAGTGTGAACGACGTGACTTTGGAACAGTGAATTAGAATTGTTGATTGATTATTCGTTGCTGCGACGGAAGAGAAAAAGCTGCCCCTTCGACAAATTCACCCAGCGTACTTTCACTCGTACTTTCATGCAGCACAAACGTCAATGGTCCTTACATTTAGAATTCTTTCGTTTGATTCGATTAATTTAATTGTAAGTTTTGAATATGCGTAGTAACCAGTTTTGTCGTGATACAAGTTTTGATATTAGACGTTATCTTAAAAATTAATTTATTCATTTGTATAGTTCTCGTTGAAATTTTAAATCCTCAAAACGTTCGCTTAGGCGAACGATGACAGTAAGACTATATCAAACACCTATAAATGCTAACAGATCTGTTACTGTCTCCTCTTATGCTGCGAAAGAAACGTTCGTCGAGTTAAATGATTCAGAAATTGATTGGTCCTCGAATTATTTGGATATTCTGGACGCTTAGACCAGTTATAAAAATTACAGTTTAGAAAATGTATAGAAATTTTGTATATCGTTTGATTTCATTCGAAAAAAAGATTCTTCATCTTCTTTTCTTGCACGTTCACAGTTACAGCAACGAATAATCGACTGGTCGTGAAATCGAAGTGACGAGTCACAGAAAGAATTCGCGCAATCCTCTTTGCTTCTTTTTTGATACTTGCATCTTCTTTATTGTCTGTCTGTTGCGTGTTTAGATCTATCGGAAATTTTATTGTTACCACATTGCTTATCAAATTAAAACCGGTCATATTTCAATACTGTATTAATTCAGGAATATATAATAAAAAATTTGTACCAAACTTCTTGTAAAGAATGAATTATAAAATTTCGTGGTTGATACAATTTGACAAAGTTACAACAATTTTTAATACGAGAAATATTAATTTCATTAATTTTAACAAAAGAGAATCATTAGAAATTATATAAAATTGATAAGCAATGTGTTATGTCTTCCCAGAACGAAGTACTTTCTCGTGGACAATGAATTCACAAGATAAGTTGATCAAACAAAATATCCATTTAATACTCGCTGCGTTCTATCCTACTAACTTTTAAAGGTTCGCTCGGTTTGTACATATTTATGCGTACATGCTTGTCAAAGGAACATTTCTCACGTCTCGGTGCTAAGTTGTGCGATGAATAGTTTTCGATTTTCGCCCCGACATACAAAAATAAAGGTGAGTTACACGCTATCCGTTCGAAATAAAGCACGCTAAAAAAAAGACCGCGTGTCGCACACGTGCATCCTTAAACAAATAAAATGATATTTCAAGTATTTTCCGGCGTTCAACGCTTTTATCTTTTCTCGTTTAAATGAAAGTCGTTTCGGAACTACTCAAAAGACCCGTCTTTTTAGAAGGTCGGCGTGTGTTTAATTATAGACCAGATTTGACACCTCGCAGAGACCTTGAGCTTTTGTTTAATCGGTTGTTTTATGTACACGATTCAACTCGACCTTCCCCTCGCAGGGCGATCGGCCCTCGTCGATTTTTACTTTACTACCTAAGGGATATATCGTTAGAAAAACGATTACGCGGTTCAAAAGGGTTAAAAATGACGAACGATGACGTCCCGGTAAAATCAATGAGTCCTCGTACACTTAGCTTGCTTGTGTTTTAAAAAAATGACTGAGCGGGATGATTCTTCTATAGGTACTGTGATGTCGATTATCTCGTAAAAATATCCTTTAAAAACTATACCTACGTACTTCTGTTCCTGCGCGTGTGATTTAAAAAACGAAAACGATATACGAGGTGCAAAGTTGCAGTCCTAAAATGGGACGCGCGATCCTAATTCGTTACGTTATGTATATAATTACGTTAAGTCTCTTGAAGATACAAATACCCCTCTGAATCATTTTGCTTTATCACACATCCTTGATCTGTGAATGTTAATGTAACATTCGAAACGATGTCTCTACAATTCGAAAGTTGCAAGAATCACTGGTGTTCGTCGTGCGCGAACCCGTTAAATAGAGCATGCGTCATTTCCCTCATTACAGGGGTTCGGATGACTGAAATATGCACGTCCGTCCGCTCTGCTAAATCTACGTTCGGGAGAAACGTAATTCAAAACAGAAAATTGTAGCTTACACGCGTTTACGACCGCGTAAACGCACACGTCGGTTGAAAGAACCTGTTTAACTCGTTGATCTCACTTTTTGCATGCAACTATACTGCACAGCTAACGCGAAGACACACAATGTAGGCCAATCCAACGCGATATGGCCATTGATTATTCTTTTTTACTGGCGATCCTCTGATTACGCGGTTATTACGGTTTTTACAAATTTTGCCACTTTCCCGTTAATCTTATTATTTTCAAAAACAGTTTTTTCAAATATACTGAATGAAGCTGAACACTTTATAAAAATGATTCGGTACATTTTCATTGATCTATTTTAAAGTAGCGAGTGGCTAATTATATTATTTGTAAGCAATAAAAATTTTGATTCGTGTAACGGTTAACAGGAAAACGGCGTTCTATAATCGTACGAGCTATTAGCAAACTATCGCGGAGGAATAACGACGAATCAATCTATATGTATGTCACGTCGAGTTACGCCTCGACCGACTTTCGATCAATAAAAATCTTTTTGTTATCTGATTACATATGACCTATTCATTCTTATTTGTTTCGTTAATGCTATTTCAGTCGCTTCGATCACATTCGATTGACTTTTCTGCTGTTCCTTGCTCGATGATCAACGTTCCAGTATTTCTAACTTTCATTCCTGGCTTCATTGATATCGTATTTATGTACACGAAGAAACGAACGCTTTCCGTCTCGGAATGAAGACGTCATAATCGTAATTGTAGCTTATTAATGACTTATTCTCCCGATTCTGTTGAGGCAAATGCGAGAACTTTTTAATAGTACGTTTAACAAAGTAGACCACGACAATGACCTTCCAAAGACCTTCTCGTCTTTAACGAGCGACTGCTCAGCATTTCGTGAATAATAAAATGGAACAATCTTCGTTTCACTCCAATAGAAGGAAAATGTATAACAACAATCAATTTTGCCTAAGGTACATCCCTCCTGTTCAACAATCTTTACTTCTGTATTGCAATCTTCTGTATTTTCGACATCTACTAAATACAAATCACGTTGAGAATTTTAGATATTGATCTCCTTAATTTTTAATTGTAGAATTATACAGACTTACTAGGATATTTTCTTCCCCAAAGCATTGCAATACAAAAGTCTACATTGAGTATATTAAACCAGAAATTTTAATCCTAATTTTCGTAAAGCTTTAGAATAAGTAGAAGCTCCAGAGATTGTATTCGATGAAACCAGTTCCAGTTGAATAAAAAAATTCTCTAAGTCGGTTCGGTATTTTAACAGAGAAGCGTCTTACCGGGATTGTTATTAATCGCCGTGGTTGATTTTACCAATGCCGTTCTTACAGTTTCACCGAATACATCGTAGGACTTCCGCGCGTTGCCGGAGAAAACACAATGAATCAGTCAGGAATCCAAGAAACAACACGGAACAAGTTACGTTCGCCAACGTTCATCGATCACGAACGTTTTCAACTTTCGTTTCTATTGAGAGAACCGTGCACGATCACGAGTCCAAGCCGATTTAGTCGTGGATCGGCCGAACCGGATCACCGGCATTGCTTTTGCTCGGCCGCGACGGGATTCTTCGACCTCTTCTCCTCCTGCTTCGATGCGCAACCTCTCTCGGAACCCTTGGTTCCGGTCACTTTGCAGGACCTGCCAGTGGTCTTCTGGTCCTTGCTCGACTCCGTGACCTTGTCCAGCTCAGCCATCGCTTCCTGTATCGCGTTCTCCAGCTGCATGTTCAATTTACGACTTCTAGAAGAACAAACGGGGCAAACAAGAATCGGCGGGTTAGTTCGTGACGAATGGTTCGGCCCAGTTTCTGGTTTTCAGTGAGCAATAGCGAAGCGGAGTACGTTTAGGATGCAGCTACACTACTTTGCTAATCGGCGTTAATTCAAGAAATCGATGACACCATTTAGTCTATTACAGATTTATAATATACCATATTGCAATAAAGAATTCAATTTTATTTGGTGAAATACATTGGAATTTAATCGGATTCATTTGAATAAGATTTCATTTCTCTCGATCTCGTTCCACAATTTGTATGCAAAAATTTATTTATTAGAGATTCTGTAGGATCTAAAATTCTTCTTTTCACAAAAATAAAAAAATAAAAATCTATTCTATAAATAGAATTTGAGGGTCTTTATGAGTGATCTATTTCTCTGGAGTGACAATGCAAAATTTGATTGTTCAATAATACGAGCCAAAAATCTGATTGGACATGCAATTCCTTTTTTCTCAACTATCGGCGAAAGCTTCGATTCAATCAAACAAATTTGAATATCCGCCCGTCGTATAGCCCGTAAGCGGATTCCGAATGCCGTTATTATTAAAAGATTTTCAATCATAAATCTGTCAGCTCCAGCTTTTTTCTCTCTTTCTTTATAGATATATATTTTGTATAGAACATTCGCTCGCATCCAATCGGATTTAATTATAATTTCACCGATGTTCGATAACTTCCATTTAACCGTGGAAATAAAATGCTTTTTATGAACGTTGTCTATTACTACGGAGGATTTAGTACTAAACAAGTAAGACAGAAGACATATTCAATCGATAGTAAGAGAGATAAATAATAAATATAAAATAAAGTGCGTAACTGCGATCAGAGACACAGGGTTAAAAGCGTCTTCTAATAAGAATTTTCTAGCGATGTCTAACAAGCTCCCTATTGTTAAGTAGTGCAAGAAATTATAATCGCAGCTACGCAGATATTTTCTTAAACTTAAAAGAGACTCGATATCATTGGCTGTTGGTTTGTTAACAAAACGAAATTAATTCTCTTCCTCTAATAAGTGGATATGCCGTGTAATTATATCATTAATAATAATCTAATAATTATTTGGATTAATTTCTTTTTTTGTAAGACACCAATTAACATTTTTTTTTTTCTTGTTCAAATTAATTTTGCACAGACAACGTAGTTTCAAGAAATGAAATGTTAATACAAATGAATCTTGCATCGCTGCACGTCATCATTCCTACATATAAAATTTGTATAAGGGTNTATGCAAAAATTTATTTATTAGAGATTCTGTAGGATCTAAAATTCTTCTTTTCACAAAAATAAAAAAATAAAAATCTATTCTATAAATAGAATTTGAGGGTCTTTATGAGTGATCTATTTCTCTGGAGTGACAATGCAAAATTTGATTGTTCAATAATACGAGCCAAAAATCTGATTGGACATGCAATTCCTTTTTTCTCAACTATCGGCGAAAGCTTCGATTCAATCAAACAAATTTGAATATCCGCCCGTCGTATAGCCCGTAAGCGGATTCCGAATGCCGTTATTATTAAAAGATTTTCAATCATAAATCTGTCAGCTCCAGCTTTTTTCTCTCTTTCTTTATAGATATATATTTTGTATAGAACATTCGCTCGCATCCAATCGGATTTAATTATAATTTCACCGATGTTCGATAACTTCCATTTAACCGTGGAAATAAAATGCTTTTTATGAACGTTGTCTATTACTACGGAGGATTTAGTACTAAACAAGTAAGACAGAAGACATATTCAATCGATAGTAAGAGAGATAAATAATAAATATAAAATAAAGTGCGTAACTGCGATCAGAGACACAGGGTTAAAAGCGTCTTCTAATAAGAATTTTCTAACGATGTCTAACAAGCTCCCTATTGTTAAGTAGTGCAAGAAATTATAATCGCAGCTACGCAGATATTTTCTTAAACTTAGAAGAGACTCGATATCATTGGCTGTTGGTTTGTTAACAAGACGAAATTAATTCTCTTCCTCTAATAAGTAGATATGCCGTGTAATTATATCATTAATAATAATCTAATAATTATTTGGATTAATTTCTTTTTTTGTAAGACACCAATTAAAATTTTTTTTTTTTCTTGTTCGAATTAATTTTGCACAGACAACGTAGTTTCAAGAAATGAAATGTTAATACAAATGAACCTTGCATCGCTGCACGTCATCATTCCTACATATAAAATTTGTATAAGGGTAAAAATGATTTAATCATTTTTTAATATAAAAAAATAATGAATAGAATATAAATTATATACTCAGAGATCTATGAACAACAAATAGCAGAACGATGAGTTCGATAAAAGATCTACACCCTTCCAACAAACGTCTAATTGAGAAACATTTAAATTCCATAAAAATATCGAAATTCGACATCATAGTATATGTGAACTTCGGTCGAGAAAAGGGTCATGCAACATCAAATATACATTTTCCACGTCTTGTATACAAAAAAGGAGATACATAAATAAAACCAGCAAAGCTTCGATTCAAGTAAAAATCACAGTACGCGCACGTGAACTGTGTTTGTTCCATAAATCGTGATCGTTCATCCTCGTGATACCCTTCGTCCTTAAGAAGGTTGATAACACGCTTCTGATAGCACTGACAACTTAACGATTTGTATTCTTTATTGATCGCATACAATCATTTTCAGACTCCGAGCAAGAAATGTTAAATTAACACAAAAATGACTCTAAAAAGGAGATGGAAGTAAATGCAAAATCAGAAAATAGGAAGAATAGATCCTATTTTTATATTCACTATTAATTTCTCAAGAAAGAATACATTTCCGCTATCGATCAGTGCGATTGAACTCCGAGTGAACGAGACGGTGCGACTCACTTCCTAAACTTTTTTCGGGCACGGTGGTGCGCCTCGAGGCCTTCGGAGAGTGACTTGAGAGTCTTGACATCGACCTGGCTCCGACCGCCCCCGCCCCCGTACCAACGGACCCAGACGGTCATGGTGCCCGGTGGGCCCAAAGACTCGACCTTCCCCGGCCATGCCGGACTTCCTCTTGCTGCGCCCCACACTAGCTCACCCACTTCCAGTTTCCTTTGGTTCTTCTCCTCGGACTTTGTCTCAGCTACTACAACGGTTTTCAAACAAGGCACGATTGTTTTTTCGGTTCCTCTCTTTTCGCGCCGCGCATTCTTATTCTGTCGCTCTGTTTCACGCTACCTCTTTATCAGCCACCAAATCATATGGCGATATCTCGACGGAATGCGGTAAACGAGCTGAGGTATAAAACTCATATCCGAGGAAGCAAGACAAGTGTCGAGGGATCGTGCTCGATTACGTTATATAATTCAAGTGATTAAACCAGAAACAAAATAAATCAATTCTTCATCGTTTATTAAATGATACCATTTCTCCTTACTTTATAAAAAATTATATTAATGCAAATTTACGAAGTGCCAAATTTTATATGGTCTCACTATAATCAAATATAAAAACTATTAGAACAAAAGGAATTGAATTGTATATACATTTAGATACTACTGAAATATCTGCAGTGTTGCGTCTAAAGGGTTGCTGTCGACTCTAATTTTATGGCACGATCCCAGGAACTTCCGTCTGGTTAAAGTCGTGTGTTAATTTCGAATGAACAGGTGCAACGCATAACAGCGAAATGAGTATACGTATGTATGGTATGTATATGCTCTTGGTGCGTGCCTTATTATGATTGCTCGCAAATTCCTTAATTTATAACACCACTACGCCCGTCCGCGTCGGTAGGGTTTGGCTTTTTACACGTTCATAATGTGCTTGTTGCTCGCACGGGTGCTCGTTAAAAAATGATTAGTAGCGTCATTCAATGTGGTGATAGGCAAGATCAGTGGCAAAAATTAATGTATGATACGTATTTATGTTTATATCAGACGATTCGCATGCAATGGCTTCCTCCCTCGATCTATTCCGCTTATAGGATCAATCTTCTTGTCGTATAGTTCGTTGTTAATTCGTAAAATTCCAATCACTAATAAATCTGTTGCTCGTAACCCAATCCAAGGATCCATAAAACGCATCTCTTTCTGTTATTACCAGCATTCGGAGATGGTGAAACAGTCGAATCGTAAATACCGGACTCTCGTTTAAAATCGTGAATTATGAACGCGATAAAGCCGCGGATTTACGTGACAAATTTTCGAGTTTCTAGTATTCCGAGTTTCGTGCGAGACGAACGCAGACTTAAGATTATGCACGCGTGATCACGACCAGAACGTAAGAGTGATGATGATTATTATTATTCTGTACAAGAAATGTCGGGATAAACAAAACCAGTGAGCCACACCGAGAATGAATGAACGCATGATTTGAAGCCCATCGGCACCATCGATCACTTGACAATTGCGGCGGACAATTAGATGTATATTAACAAACCTGACAGCCAATTAGTAGAAAAAAAATGTACAGAAACGCAACAAATATCTTGACGATAAATATTATTTACAATATTGATTAATTTAACATTCACCGCCGCGGTGGTTACGGAAAGCATCGAGTCTCCTGCGACGGTTTTTGGTGAACGAAAATGCTTACAATTAGTATTGACACCACTTACCTGCTTTGGGCGCTTGCGAACTAAAACGATCTCTCTCTCTGAGATGGTCTCGCTTTTTGTTCGATTATCGGCAACAAAAATTGAAGGGTATAATGAAAGAACGAAGAAAAATTTTGTGTATAAAAATGTTGAAAAGGAATATTTTTCATTCTGAAATTCTATTTGAAATAATTAATTATTTTTTATACAGTAGTATCATTCTCGATTTGTTATAATTTTATTGAAATATTCCTTTCCTTTGTCTCCATATAAATTATATATTTTAATACGTCAAATTATTTCATGAAAAATGTTTTGGATGTATATGCGAGGATTCTTTTATCTTAAAAATGAATAAATCTTAAGTATCCCTTAAGAATTTCCAAAGCGCACCAACCATGTGGCGAGCAATGATGAAATGCACATGCAGCAAACGGAAGCCAATACGTGAAAAAGCAATGCATAGGAAACAAAATTTGAAGTATGTACACGAGCATGCACGGTTCGTCAAGATACGAGGTAGTGTGAAATATCACATTTATTCACTATGTACAATCAATAGTGTTAGCGCTAGAAGCGTTCTTAAAGGCTAACGATCATAGTAGTATAGTATCCATTGACAAGCAACGCGATATCTTTTTTAAATATAAACTACTAATCTAAATTACCATGCATTAAATTAATTTTCTATCGATTACATCACTTGTCAATGTAGAAACTACCATCAGACATCATTTTGATAAACTAACTTTTACCGTAACGACATATGCTTGATATAAATAAAAGTATTTATTTTTTAAATTAAAATTTCATTTTGAATATTGAAACTTAGGAGCTGAAAATCTTCGGTACTCTTTTCTGATTAAACTTGCTTTTATCAAAATGTGATTCGATACTATAATTGAGTTACGTCTAGTTCACGATAAACAACTAAGTATACCATACAAATACTGACCATCTTGGTCTTCATGCAGGGTAGAATGCATGGAATGGATGGAGGCCAGCTTTCGCTTGATTCCGCGGCCGAGGGCATGTTCCCTGCCCTCGCACCTCACCGTGCTCACCACACCTTCGGCTTGCTTCAACGTCTCTGACGTATAGATCTGTCAAATACAACTCGATCAACTCAGGCACAAGCCTACCAAGTCGCATGCTATCAATATCATTTTCAATCTAACCGTCCGCCCGATAATAATCGATCACGTCTTTTCTTATATCGACAGAAACCCATCTCACTTTTTCTCCAGCAAGATTCTCATCATTCTTTCGACTGAGCGTGAAAAACATAAGCGAGATAAATAAGACAGAAATGAAGAAAAAGAAGAAGAACGAATTTTTTCACGAACACAAACTAAATATTACGGTCAAAACATTGACGATTTTCGTTTCGAGAGAAAACTTACGTTTTCTACGCTATCGATGGCCGAATTAGATGACACGTTAAAAAATTTCATTCTCAAGAGGCATGCAGACGAGAAACGATACCAAGGCGACAAAACTCCAAACTCTGATTACACATGCTCGTTGCAAGGTATTTAGCCAATTCGTTTTGAGCATTTAGGAACTCAGATGACTTTCGTCAAAAGATACTGTTTAGAACAAAATTTATTTTTTTCGATTTGCCATTATAAAGAATCATATATATATGTATATATATATAAATATCTCTTTTTGTTAATTATCCGTTAACACACGATTGATCATACAAGTTACATTATTGCAATGCATAAATGTTAGATAATAACTGCTAAACAGGCCGGCCGAACGTCGCCCGGCAAAAATGAGTTTTGCGTTTAAAAATCAATAACGGTAAATACAAACTAATTACAAACTTAATAATCATTGATTAATAACGCGTGCCCATCCCTTCGCGGGCGGAAAGCACTGAACGAATGCCACTTGATTGCTTGTAGTTGTAAATGTACAAAACTAATGAATACATTAATAGACCCGTACGAAAGAAAGATGCCCTTACTAGTCTTCGGACGATGAGTCAGTGTCATCGTCATCGTCGTCAGCCTCTTGCGCGTATACGAATTGATTGTAAACGTATGGATTGATATAGGCCGGTTTGTTGGGCGAATAGTTAACGACAGCAATGCTATTAGGATCAGACCGGTAGTTGTACAAATGCGGGTACAGACCCGTGGGCGCTGCGAGACCGATATTTACAAATTTCTGATAATTCTCGCCCCCCCGATAATAATTTATGTCAACGTTTTCGTCCTGTGACAGTTTGTCTTCCGAATTTTTATCGACACCGTCGTCCTTCTCCGCGACCTGTTGCACGAGCTGCGAGTCAATTTGGGAATCGGTCTCGACGCCGATCTTTCGCTCGGGCTTCGTTTGCGGTAGCATCGTGCAATGTGCAGGGTCTGGTATTAAACTTTGCTGTCGATAAACGTTCGCGTTGGGAACATAGTGCTGGCTATGATAAAGGATCGGCTGATAGTGGCCGTGGCCGATGACCGGCAATGTCGCGGCGACGTCCATCTCTGGGTAAGAGACGTCCGTCGTGTCTTTAGCGGCGGTCAGCTGATCTTCGACGGGAGAGTGGTCCATTGTGTCTGAATATATGGAATGATTTGGTGATGATGTGTCCATATGCTCCTGTGAGTCAGCGTATGTGTTTTCGGGGTGTGTCGTGTCGGCTGGCTGGTGCATGTCTGTTAGGGTTAGATGACGGTCGCCCTGCTCTACTCGGGTACCAACCTGGATCCCAGTAGTCACCGTCGACTCCACGTAGGTCTTCCCATGGAGACCTGGCTGACTAAGCATGATCTCCTTCGTAGTGATACCCTGAATTCGCCAGTCTTCCGACGCGACCGGGACATCGCCCGAATCCGGTTCGCTACTCGACACGCAATGCACCATTGGCTGCGAAACGCGAATCAACATTTCAAAGTATTCGATTATTCTGATAATTATTAATTAGCAAATGTCATTTAATTAAATCTCAAAAAGAAAAACTTTAAACCAATTAATGAATATTAAATAATAATTTCCTAAGACTTTGAAAATGTATAATATTTTTTTATATCAAAAATTGATACACATGATTCTTAAAATTTATATACACGCGATTAACTAATGGAACACTGCCAACCATTTAAAAATAAGATTTAAGAACTCAAATTCTGAAGATTCTAAAATTTTATCGAGAAATATTCCTAATTAATTTAATTATGTTGAATCAATGTTACCGTAGAAGACGAGTGATGCCTGGCTGAAATCGGTGCCGCAGGTGAAGCCGCCCCGTGCGTCGTATTATCTACGGCAGGACTGTTCGACCTTTGATTATTTCCCGGACTGTGGGTGGTCGTGTCCGGAGGTGAGCCCTGCAGCATTATAGCAGACTGAGCCATGTTTGCTTGATTCCCGGCCGTTTGCGTGGAAACCGAGTGTCTCGCCATTAATGGACTGTGCTGATCGTTCTGCTGAGCCGATTTCTCGACGACGGTGGTACTGCTACTGGTCAGAACGTACTGCTGTTGTTCGACGTTCTGTTCCGAAGGCGGTGAATTGACAGTGCTCTTCGGCGAGGTGGGCGGTTTCCCCTGAATCACACCGGAACTCAAGATGTACGACTGATTGTGATCAATGTTCAACGAAGGATCGACGGCGGTTCCGTTGGATGGTGCGGCTTGAAAATTTGGTATCTGATTGTTGGACACCATAGTCGTTTGTTGCTGCACGATCGTGGTATTCTGTTGGACGAACGTCGTGTTCTGCTGATTGGAAGCCGACGAAACGGCAATGTTCTGCGCGGTCCCGCAAGGTACCATTAACGTTTGCCCGTTCATCTGTATGAACTCCTGTTGACTCTGCATATTCGTCGGACGCACTTGCGAGGCGTTGAAAGTCACTTGCTGATTCGGACTGACGTTCGCTACGATCGGGCTCAGCTGGTTCCCGAACGAGGTGGTACCGTTCACCAAAAACTGGCCGCTGTTCGGCGAGAGGAATTGTGCGCCTGGACTGTGCTGCTGAATGATCTTCCCGCCGGTCGCCTGCGGCGCCCGAATCACCATTCCGGCAGGACCAGCTGCCAAAATGCTCTGACTCGGGTTGAATATCCCGCTGTGACTCTGCACAGGTGTTAACACGTTCTGACCGTTCACGTTTTGTATCTGCAGTTGCATACCGATGTTGCCCGTGTCCTGCAGCAGCGTAGCCGTCCCGTCAGCAGACATGACCATGCTTCCAATACCAGGAACGATGAACTGTTGAATAGTAGGAAAATTTTGCACCATTCCGGTGGTTCCATTTAATAGGTTCACGGGTTGGAGGAGATTTATTTGCTGCGTCGGTTGAGGATTCGTGATAATCTGTTGGGTATTAAACGGTGTCGATGCCGCGCCGGTTTGTCCGTTCATTACTAGCTGAGCAGGTGCTCCGCCTTTCCCTGGGACGATGGTCAACGCTTGCAGCATCGGACCGCCTATACTCTGCGTCTGGAAGTTCTGCTGCGCGAAATTCGATTGTGATTGCATCAGCATACCGGCATTCTGCTGGGAGGAAGCGATGTGCAACATCGAGGCGACCGCCTGCGAGCTCGCCTTTCGTTTCTTGTAACTCTTCTTCTTGCTCATCGTCGACTCGGGTGAGAGTAACGACGGCTGCCGGTTCACCATTCCTTGGCTCGCGCTCACGCTCCTCGCGACGTCTTGATTCGCGTCCAAAATCGACTGGGCGTTCTGTATCACGTTCCCAGCCACGGTCAGATGTGGTATTTGTACGTTTTGTCCTATGCTGTCCATCGTCATGACGCCCGGTTGTATCAGGACAGGAGTTTGTATAGTGTTGACGAGCACCGTGGGTTGCCCTATGACCTGCTGCGCGACACCAACTGTAGGTATCACTTGACTAACGGCTCCCGTTACGCTGGTGACCATCGGCGACACTGACAACGGTGGCATGGAATTGGCGTTCGAAATGATCTTCGGTGGAGGTGCAGCCATCACGCCGTTGATTCCCGTGCCGGTGCTAGCCATTATAAGCTGCCCGCCGTTGGACACCAAGATATGACCTGGGGGTAGAGTCGATCCAGCGGGGTGTTTCAGTATTCCACCGGACGTGAGAACGTTGTGTACTTGAACGTTCGACTGAGGATGTTGTTGCGCCGGTTGCTGTTGCTGCTGTTGTTGCTGGTGCTGATTCGGCGGATGAACCGGTGAACTGGTGCTGGCCTGAGGCACTTGTATGCTGCTGACGACGCTCTGAACCATTTCCAAAGGCGACTTCGAGACGCTTATCGTCATCGACGGTTGACTACTCGTAAAAGAACAGGACGTTGTAGTGACAGCAGTGGTCGCGGCGTTCGTCATTGTCGCCGAAGATGTTTGATGTGGTTTGTTCGCGAGTATATCCTGTATAGCGGGATTCGGCATTCCGGCAGGTGTGTTCACCGAAACGGTGGCTGTATTCGCCCTTCCAGCTAGTACAGACGTAATGGTATTACTACTGACAGTATGCCCGCTCGCCATAGTGGTTATCACCGCCGACGCGCCAGGGAAATGATTCATCGGCACCCTCGAAACCGCGTTCACGGTGTGCGGATGTGGCTGGTAACCGTCCATGGAGGTCTGTCTCGACGTTTGCCTTTTCGTAGTTTGAGGAGTAATATTATCCGAAACAATGGTGGAAGTTTGCGACGATGTGGTACTAGAAGGAACTACGTTCGAGCTCGTTGTAGCGGAGCAAGGTGTTTCCGAGCGCTGCTCTGGCACAGCGTTGTTCATCATAGACTGAGACGGTTGGTGGGCCTGAGGCGTTAAGGGTTGCGATGGCACCTGACTGGACGAAGAATGCGAATGAGGCGTTGCCGGTTGTGAATAACTATGTGGCGTCGACGGCTGCGACAAGATCAGACTTTGAGGCGTCGCTGGTTGCGACATCCCGGGTGTCGATGGAGCTGGAGTGTCAGAATTCGCCGGGCTGTTCGTGCCGATCGGAGATCCGTGACTGGTGCTCACGGTGCCGCCTTGGATCGGCCGCAGATCGGCTTGCTGTTGGTTGTTCTGATATTGCTCCCCGAACGTGGAAGATGTGACAGGGTCCTCGCGCTGATCCGAATGCATCAAGTACTGACGTTGCATCTGTTGTTTGTACTGGTCTTGCGCGTAGGTCTGGCTGTCGCCGCTGGTCACGCAGCCGTGACAAGGACTGCTCTCCGAATCCGTTCCACCGTTGCTCGACGTCGGCGTCATGCTACTGTGCACGACGACGGGCGAGGTTGCATGGTTCTTCACAGAATTGGACGTTGAGGTGCTCGTGGGACTGGCCCCGGAGGAAAGTTTTGGTTGTGGAAGATAAGCGTTGTTGGGTAAATACGAATTGTGATTCGTCTGCGACGTTTTCGAATTGTTCATTATTCCGACCTGAGAACTGCTGACGTCGGTCTGCCTTGATATCGTGCTGTTCAGCAGGGCGGTTTGTTGCGCGAGGTAACCACTGGGATCTTCCAAAAACGACGGACCGCTGCCGTTCACAGTCGAACCTATTTGATTATTGTTCTGTTGATTCTTTTCGTTGAACTCGTCGATCGGACTCGGCGTGGACTGATCGTGACTGTTGCTTCGTACGTCCACCGCGCTGTGCTGACGTTGCTTCTTTCCCGCTACTTTGCTCGGCTTGGCCTTCTTCCGCGCCACTTCGTCGGTCCAGGTAGACGCTTGTGGAATGTGGTGATGCAGAGGCGGAACGCGATCGAACGAGTTGCACGTGATGTTCTGAACCGCGCCGATGGACGGTTGATGCGAACCCGAGGCTGATCGGTTCTGCTGCCACGGCGGCGTCCTCGAATTGAAATGCACGTTACCGGGCTGCCCGTTTGGTCCCATTCCAGGCTGCGCTTCGGCAGCGTGATTCGCGTTCGGGCTCCTTCCGGCGACAATCGACAGAGTGTACTGGTGGTGATGTTTGATGTCCACGACGGTTCCCTTCGAGGAGTCGAAATTCCTCGCAGGATACTGAGTCTGATTCTGCGCGTACATCCGTTGCAGATTCTCGTGCGGAGTGCTCTGCATATTTCCACCCTGTACAACATGATGTCGCTGTATCGTGTGATTATGCAACAAGAGCTGTTGTTGTTGTTGCTGCTGTTGTAACTGTTTCGCGTTCAGATCCTCGTCTGTTACGGAGAGCGTGCGATTATGCCTGTTCTGCATTTCTCCGGTGTTCATCACAGGAACCGAGGTTTGTTGCTGCATCACGTCCAACGAATGATGATTCATCTGCTGGTTAGGATACTGAGGTTGCACACACACCTGCGGCACTTGTTGCTGCTGCTGCTGCTGCTGCTGCTGTTGTTGTTGTTGTTGTTGTTGTTGTTGTTGTTGATGTTGCTGCTGCTGTTGCAATTGCTGCATCTGCATTTGGAAATGATCTGTAACAGGCTGGACCTGCATCATGTGTTGATTGGACTGATGCTGCTGCGGCTGCTGCTGCAACTGGTGCTGGTGAATTTGATGCAACTGCGGATGGAGCGCCGACTGAACCGTCACTTGCGATGGTTGCATGTGATGTACATAATTCTCCGACGAATGCTGAGGATTATAATTGCCCGATTGTTGATCAACTTCCTGAGATAAATGCTGTTGCTGCTGCTGTTGCTGCATCTTTTGCTTCTGTATCTGTTGCATGTGCATCTGCTGTTGCTGCTGCTGCTGCTGATTCAAATGTTCTTGTTGCTGCATCATGTGCAATGACTGCTGGTTCAGTTGGTTGATATAGTGCGGCGCTTGCTGTTGAGCCAGCTGATTCACCATGGCGTTTTGATGTTGTTGTTGTTGTTCTTGCTGCTGCAGGATCTGCATGTGTTGCATCTGCTGGTGATGAGGAAGAAGCTGCTGCACCTGTTGTTGCTGCTGCTGCTGTTGCTGTTGCGATATGTGCTGCTGCATAAGCTGCTGCTGCTGTTGCTGTTGTTGTTGCTGCTGTTGTTGCTGCTGCTGCTGTTGTAACATCAGCTGTTGATGTTGCTGTTGCAACAGTTGCTGCTGCTGCTGAGTCATGTTGTTGAAGTTCGCACACTGCTGATTCGCGATCAGCGAATTTCCCATCAGCATCCCCGGCATATTATGCTGATTTAACCTTTGCTGGGAAGGATTTCTAGTTGCACAGCCGTTCACGTCTTGACTCTGCGAGGGTGAATTTAACGTCTGATGGCAATTCTGCTGACTACCCTGCTGAACTTGCACACTGGGAATCGCGACCGGCCACACCTGAAATATGCAAAACATTTTTTGTGAACAAAATAATTTATAATAATTAATTAAGATTGATTGATCATAATATCTCTCTCAATGTCGCGTTACCTGTGGTCCATTTGACACTGGCGATCCTTGTCCGGATGCCGCGACGATGGTCCTCTCCCTTTGCGCCATCAGTTGCGAGACCGAAACTCCCGAGAAAATGCCCGTTATTCCCCCAATTTTCCTCTTCTTTTTCTTGTTCAGACCATCTTTAAAAAAAAGTGAAAAGGCACAATGACACGTGTCCCAGTTTCGGTGACGTACTTATGAATCGTCGGATTAAATTTTAATTCTGAATCGCGTTAATTCTTCATGGAAAATTAAAATAAGACTCGCTTCCCGAAATCTGATCTTAAACCCCCACTTGTTATTCAACCACTAGTTTCTTAATGAACAAGCGTTCCATTAAAAGTCCTGCCGCAAGATTATACCGTATTTAGCGTAACAAATCCCAGACTCGTTTAATTCAGAAACCTTCCTTTCAGACAGATTACTCGCTTAAATTAATATTTCGCTCGTTCGTTCAAATGATTAACAAGTTTCTGAATAAGCTTTTACATTATTTCTTTTTGCAACAGAAGTGTACTTCTATTCATTAATCTGAAAGTAATATAGTTCTTATTCTATAGGATAATAATTTATCATTAAAATGATGTAGCCAATTTTTGTAAAAGAAAATACACTAAAAATAAATGTGGCAACTCAGAATATAACGTAGTATGAAAAACGAAGAAATGTAATTGTGTCTTATACTTCGATGCGAGGCTGTGCATCACCCCGCAATCAATAGTCGACAAGCTGCCATAACAGACGTTCACACTGGGAAATTACCTTGATTTACGAGGATAACAGAAAGCAGAATGGCAAAAGGGTGGCAAAATGGGATGGCTTTCAATGGCGGTCTTTTATCCGTAAGCCTACAGAGGATAATTATTCTCCGCGGCTTCAATGGGGGGGGAGATAATTCGGAAACGGGCAAAGCAAGACGAAGGGGAAGAGGAATAGAATGAGGAAAGAGAGAGAGAACGGTTGGGTGAAGCGAAGGCGAGGGTAGACGTAATAATGAATCCATCTAGGAGTAAAGTCAGGTTTGCCTGCAACAGCGGCAGTTTAACCCGATTTCCAAGGGGGATGAAGATTTGCGTAAAATCTTTGAAGCATTTTGTGGCTTCCGTAGGAGGTTGGCGTCAATGCGTAAGATCCCACGCGCCTCGCCTCTCTCTCTCATCCCCGAAAATCTGCAGTCAATGGCTTATGGCTATAAGCGGTGCTCCCGTTAAACCTGACGAAGCAAAGGTCGCGCGGCAATCACGGAATATGGCCTATCGCTTAGGGGCGCTTGAAACATGATCTCCGAACGTATAAGTAAGCGATGACGCAGCAAATTTGCTTAAAAAGCCACTACTTTATGACCGCAATACCTCACTGATCTTCGAATTAAACGAATTATGCTATTCTACATACAGAATTGTTTTGTTTAAATAAAAATACTGATTCTTATGAAGCATGCAAGTTAAACTGATTAGTATTCCGGACTTGTTGCGAACACACAACATTTACGAGAGTGACGTGCTAACCAAAAATTGTGCCCATCGTCGCTGTGCAGCAGGTTCAGCGATCGTAGTCGCAAAATCGGCGTTGACAGACTTCGACGGGAATATCGAGAAACGAGCGGACCAAGGACCATAATTAGAGCAAATCTTCCTGGTGAGGAGCGCGGCCCCAAGGCGAAATCTGTTTCCGGGACAGCCCGTATTCGAAAGCACTCGAGACCACTGAAAGCCAATATTGAACCTCGGCCAAGGCAGGAACTACTTCCCCAATTCGGTCATGTCGATTCCCCGGGCCTTGGAGGAGGATCGGACGTAACGATGTGGTCGAGCCGTTGATGCGGACTAAACGGAAACAGTGTAAAATGCGCTTGCGCGACCACAACAGGACGAGTCCCGGCAGAAGACGAGCCGGTGGTGGTTTGGAACGGTGTCGGCGGGGGTGAACATCACTCGGGGCAGGCGCAAGAATCACACTACCGGACACGGAGAGACGACGTTTGGACCCCCGCGTCGCGTTCCGTTCCGTTCCTCTCCTATCTGCCGCTGCCTCTTCGTAACGTCGAAATTAACCCTTATCAACTCTCTGTCTGCCGCTACCAACACCAGCATCTGAAACGGGCTGCTCCGCCACCCACCCTGTCCCCGTTCTCCTTCCTGTTTCCAACCCCCACCAGCGAACACACCGCCGGAACCAAACTAACATCGCGCGTCGCGTTGACGTCGCAGGCAGCGAATGGAGAGTGGATTCTTTCCTCCTCCCGGGACTTATTGATCGTCCCGGACGATAAGAAGACACGAGCAGGCCGATTGGTTCCTCTTCCGGCCGGCTCTCGTCTCTCTCTCTCTCTCTCTAGGCCTCCGCAACCCTAACACCACCTGATTCGAGGCCAGACCAGGCCTCCTCTGTCCCGCGCCGGGATTTCACCGACGGAGATAGCCGAATGCAAATTTGTGGATCGTCTGAGGGCTCGCCCAAGTGGGCTTTAACTGTCTGAACACTGTTGCGACATACTTTAGAATCCCTCGCCGTTCCACGGTTGTTTAAAATTATCCGAGCCATTTGCCCCCGCCGTTAATCGCTGCCCCTTTTTGCAAATAAGAATTTTCAATTCTATTGCCTATAACGAGATATCCACTTCCTTCCTCAATTAATCATGGCCCAACGGTCTCTGAATTATATAGAAATCCTATTAGAATTCATTACGTCAGTGATCGCGATCCTTCTTCCCGTAAATTTTATTCCTCAACGAGGTAAATCTCATTGTAGCGAAATGAGGTCTAAATGGAAGTTAGGAGAGCTCGTCCTCGGTAAAATCATTTTTGCCGGGGTATCAAATGGAGCGGAGCACACCGCGCCGTCGTAACAGAACGGTGATCGATCGGAGCCGCGGAGATGGGTTGTTTATCGCGGAAAATCGTCCAACAAGACAGCCGCGCAATCGATCTCGTTTACCGCGTCCCGATTCTTTCCGACACACGTCCTCCCCCCGTCCCTCCTGCCCCCCGACCTAGCCGCCCGACCGACGAGACCCCGCGAAATCGGATCAACGAAATTTATTAANCGTCCCTCCTGCCCCCCGACCGCGCCGCCCGACCGACGAGACCCCGCGAAATCGGATCAACGAAATTTATTAACGCGTCGACAAATCCGCTGACGGTATGTCTCGCGCGTAGCGTGAAAGTCAACACATGCGCGAGGCGCCGGGGGAGCCGCTGAATAAATTCCAGAGTACGTTGTTTGCGCGTCCAAACGTTTCCCCCCCCCGTCGGACGGAATACGCGCGCAAGCCCACGTGGCTATATTAAAAACGAAACGAAAGTAAATCGAGATATACTACGAGTAACGAGCAGTCGTCGAGATTCCATTAATAGCGCCGATCGAGTCCCCCGTTTCTCATGGTCGGGAGCCTCTTGGCAAGCTACGCTGCGCGCCGCCGTTCCGGTACGTACACACATAAAAGCCGTTCCCGTTCGCGGCGAAACCGAAAATAAGAGAGGAGAAATGAAATCGACTTTCGTTATTGAGACTCGTATTCGTGGAACGGCGATGACGATAAAGATTCATTCGATCCCCCTGCCCTCGCCCCGCCGAACCCGCGCCGCTTGGCTTATTCCTTTTATTTCCCCGTTTCTATTCGCGATCCGGTGGGGCGTGTGTTTGCACACCGCGCGAAACGTATTTACCTCCACTGCCGTTGAAATGCCCCCGATGGAAACCCGGTCGGAGGGGAAAGAAAGATGACGGCGCGGCATCGCGGGGGGACGAAGAGCGGGACCGATGTTTTCTCGGACTGCGTCGTTTTATATCACCGGAAAATTGGAATCGAAGCTACGCGACGCCCGTAAATGCGAGCGGCCGCGCCGCGTCGTCGGCGTTAAAACAAGCTCGTAAAATCCGTCAGAAATGCTAACGCACAGAAATATTGCGGACAATCTGAATGGTTCGCTATTTTTTACTCGGAAATCTTTAAAAATTACGTTCCGAATCATTAGCCGGATGGTCGTAACGTTCAGACTATTGCAGCGAAGCGGACGGCGCAATTTGAAAATGAACTGAACCTGCGAGCCATTAACCGAAACCCGGACGAATTAAAGTCCGCGATCCGAGCCCGGATCACAATGGGCGAAATAAAAACACAGCTGGAAAGTTGGCGAGCAGGCGATTAAAAATAAGCAACGATGTCCCTTAAATCCCTCGGCCCCAGAAACCGGGCGAACGATCAAAACACACTCGACGAATTTCAATGCAGCCGGCGCGGCGCTGCCCCATTGTTTCCCGCTACCGGCGAGAGAAAACTGTAAGCTCGGCTAACCCTCTCCTCTCTCTTTCCGCCTCTGTGTGCACAGACTTGGCCCGGAATAACAGCCGTTTAATTAGCGACGCGATGAAGAAAGGAAAAGACGAAAAAGAGAATAAAGAAACGAGAGTGGAAGAAAGGGTGAAATTGTGCGGGGTGAAAATAAAACAGGGAAAAAAGGGGAGAAAGAGAGAGGCGGTCTCGCTCGGTCGGTTATAGGATTTAGTAATGAAATCCGGACGGAGAGTTTAGTCGCCATGGTGATACATCATTCCACCCCCCTCGGGCGAGCGCCGCGCGCGCCTCCGTCCCTCTTCTTCTTTTCACCGACATCGGGAGGCTTTAATGCCGTCTCTCCCGTACGCGAAAAGGACCGCGATGAAAACGGGAAGGAAGCGAAGTAACAAAAAAAAAGAGAAAGAAGGAGCGAGACGGAGAAAGAAGGGCAGGGTGGCAACAGACCCCGTTAATGTCGCAATTTCGTCGTTCCTTTTCTTCTTCCCGGGACTTTTTTTCCCGTTCACTGCGCTCTAATGATCACCGAACTCGCTCGCTCGTTCGGTCGGTCGGCGGCGAGCGACCGGGGAAAAACTTTTGGTCGTCCTCCAATAAAAGTTTTCGCCGGCGTGTTTTCTGCTACGACGGTGAATAAACGTTCTCAGCGATTATGGCGCGCCACGTCGAGCCGCGCCGCCTCCGTCGGCTACCGGCAGCGGAACTTTGTTAATACGACGGATCGATGGGAAAACTTCTTCGGGCGCGGGGGGTGCCCGGGATACATCGACGGGTCCCGGATGTGTAAGTACGTGCGCGTCGCCGCGGCTGCCTGTGGTGTACGCGAGATTGATTGGCGAGTATGTATAATGCGATCGAGTTCGACGAGTTTCTCGCGGGCTCATACGCGAAACCGTCAAGAAACTTTACCCGGGGATAATCCTGATTTTGATCGATCGTTTACCTTACTTAACTATCTCGCCGAGCGTAAAAGCTGGAAAAATTGCAATTTCCTGATAAACGATAAAAGAACCTCTCCAATTAAGAACTTTTTTCCATTATTCGTTATTATCTTACGATCCCTTCGTCAATTCATACAGTGTGGCCACAAATGAAATCATCATGTAGCATAAAAGAAACGAAAAAAATAGAAAACCATGAAGACAGAATTAACCGCGAAACAGAATGATGTATGCAAGGTCAGGTATACTTACTTTTCCTGGCTTTGACCGGCGAGGTGGGCGAGTCGGCGTTCACGTGAATCGCCGCTGAGGCCGTTACGGCGAAGAAAGCCGACGAGGAGGAGGAAACCGATCTACAGGATGCAACAGGGCTACTGGCCGCCGTGGACGGCAGCAAAAGTTTCCTCTTATGGTTGCAAAGCTTGGTCATCTCCCGCGTCTTGCCCTGATCCGGGCTCCAAGGTCGTGTCGCAACCTGAAATAAGAACGTATGCAAGTCGTTAGACTGCTTATGCAGGTATACCTTAACAACGAACAGATCTGAACGAAAGAAGCCTAGAAATCGCGACTTCTAAACGACGTGTAAAAAATAATAACGTGCTAAGGATGAACTACGGGCGACGGTATTGCACCCTTAACGGTGAAGAGCAACAGCCATGATTTGAATTTATACACGAGCGTGTTAAATACAAAGAATTGATATTTTATACAAGGTACGAGATGGAAATGAATGTGGCGCGTTGGCCTACGTCGATATTGTACAGTTTGAATTGGAAGTGTTCAACGGGTCAAACGGTTTTATCGGGCAGGGAACGATACCGCCATAAATCGGTGAATCTCCGGAATAAACGGTGGAATAAAATACACGGCGAACCGCGGCGGGCATTACGTTACATATTTCGGCGGTTTTTATTGGGGGGACCGCGCGTCCGCCGCGAGGAGAAGCACCTATGTAATATCTGGCGTGGCGTGTTCATAATTTCGCGGTTTCGTCGGTATCGGTTCGTAAGGGACGAGTTGAAACGAAAAAGAAACCTCGTAAAAACCCCCCCGCGCCGCCGTTTCGGCGTATAACGTACCGAGTTTACGAGGGAAATAACCTTTGGCATTTGTTCAAGCAATCCTGGCTTGGTTATACACAACCAACCCTCGGGACACGGATAATGGAGATTGACTATACGAGCGCGGGACATTGAAATAAAGAGCCGGAATCACGTAATGAAACGAGCGGAGGTATACGTATATGTGTATTCCCGCCTACGACCTACTTTTCTTGCCACGGAACGAAACCGCGGACTCGGCTCGGTATCGCCGATGAACGCGGATCGTTTAAATTCCGGTTATTGGCAGACAATTCGACCGACGTTTCGATAATTACCCAATTACGAGTAATGGCTGTGTGTTCGCACGCATAATTTTGTTCTGCCCCCGATTTATCACTGCGCGTAACGAGATTCGGTCGTTCTCAAGCTTGTTCATTTCTTAAATGAAATATGAAGTGCTCGACGCACATAATTAATTATCAAGCAAATAGATCCTAATAAAAAATACACTAAGTTAGATTGTAAATAAATAGAGTTAATTTTTGAAGTAATAAGAAATACTTTTAGCTCGGGAGAAAATAGTTGGCGCAAAAACTCTGTGTAACCTTCCACCTCACTCGCTGTTAATGAAGCAATGCAGTGTTTCTCCTCTGTAGACAAAACGTCGCGTCGGAGCGCGACGTTCAAAGGCGCGTCGCAGCGACAAGAAGGTCTGAGGAAGAACGGTGTTACGCGATTCGCGTCGCGAAAGTGGACCGACAAAAACGCGCGTACGACTGTGGACCAGAAATTAACGACGCCCACGCATAATGAGCGGTAAAAATGACGAAGCGAAAGAATCGTGTCTCTGTTGGTGTACGTGCGCTCGCCGCTGCGTCGTCTTATTTACGACGCGTCCTAATGGCAGCGGCGTACGTAGCCGTAAATTGCCGCGCAACGTTTCACGGGCTGACACGTAACACGGTGAAGTCCTGGGACGACCATTACCGGACATCGGCCCGTCGTGGCCTTCCAACTTGGACACGTTTTACTCTCCGCGCGCGAGCATCGATCATGAGATTCATGAGCATCAGTCGAGAAGAGAGCCAGACCTTCTCTTTTTCTTATTTCTTTCCCCCGATTCCCGTTCTCTCGTGCTTGCCCTCGTTCTCCCCGGGCCCTTTTAGAGCTGCCCGCTCGCTTTTGCCGCGACGCCGTTCTCCAATTATGGCAAGGACACCGCCGCAGAGGCGAAATCGCCGAGCAAACCGGCGGATTACCTGCTTTTTTTACCGACCCCAATCACGCATTACTTTTCATGTTTTATTAAATTAGTGTTACCAAGAGGCATTTATGGTCACGATTATTAGTAATCCTTGTCCTTCTCCGAATTGACGATATACGAAAAAAAGTATAATAGATAACTAATTTATAATAAAAATAGTTGTTCATTATTTTTCGAATGGAAGTATGAAATTCAGAAAATAAACCACAGACGATCTCTCGATTTTTTGCTGAGAACGGAAATTGCGAGATTGCTTCGCAGTCGATTTTCCCTGACAATTCCGTTGCGGAGGCAATGACACAATCGAAAGAAAAACGAGGGTGGAATAAAACGGGAGAGAGATCGGAATTTGCATAACCCGGCCGATTGCGAATCGATAACACGGTCCCGTGAGTCCCGCGTACTAAATATTGATATTTTGATAGGAATAGGACGGTTAATATTCACGCCTCGATGACTGCCTAATTGGGGAGAAACTCCGACTCGCTACCGAGTTTCAACTCGGGAAATAAATTCTTGCCAAACTTCTCGATGAAGAAATTGCTTCTCGGCCAGATGTTTCGACAATGCTTACTCCCAATGCACATACTTTGCCAGATTCGATTCTCGGTTAAATCGAAGAAGACGCTTAGAGCACTAAGTAATACAAATCGATTTTTTAGTTTTAATATTTGAAAATGTTTAAATTGATTAGATTCCAGCCTCGCGACACGCACACGCACAGGCTTCGACTGTGTAATGTAGGCTGAGGAAAATAGGTTTCAGTAAAAAAGTGTTTAAGTTCCATTCGCAATAGTTCGAGTTGGAAGTTTCGCAACCGACATCGGTAATTGTCTGTAATAGGAAAACGACTAACTAATTGCACACGAACAGACTCGGTAATTATCTACTAACTCCTTTGGCACAGATGAACGTACATAATCGTGCGTCAATGATCTTTAAAGCGTTAATTGTTGCTAGAAAAAACTAATCAAGACGAGCACCTGTAATGTAATCATGCGCTCCCCGGATAGGGCAATTGTGTAAAAAAGAAAACCAGGGAACGCACAATTTGGAGAAATGTTCTTCACAAATAAACCAATTTAATCTTTAATTAAACACAAGTTTAAAGTATATTAGAGGACGAACGTCATTAGTAAATGAAAAATAAAGAATGAACTTATACGATCTTGATTTAATGTTTGCCACAATTTGATGTAATCGTCGCTACGTGTGCATCTGCCTTGCAAACAGACGCTGGCAATGAATTACATTAAAGTGGATGAAATAATGTTTATAAATTCTTTCCTCGCTTGTGATTACGGTCAGTTAATTATTTTAATTGAGAAAATTACACGGCTGGAGAATAAAATATAAACGCGCTGCACGGTGCAGATGTCTTAATATCTGGCAAGCATGTGTCTTCATTATAAGCAGTTTCTCCTCGTTTTTTTTACTTGCATATTTTTTACACTTGGCGGACAAATTTCACTGCAATATGCAATTTATGTTTTGCACACATGTGCCAAGGGAAAATTGTTGAACTATAAATTTGAGATTAAAAATGTGATTCATCGACGAATGTATTCGTCCGTTTTAGCACGGACGCCTGTTCGCGGGCAAGAAACAATTAAATTGCACGAATTATAAAAGGAAAGCCAAGTGCAAGGTCGGCTGCATTATTCCCCATTGTTCCCAGCCGTTGAATCCGCTCTCGGTTTCGTTTCCCACGTGCAACGATAAATATAGAGCTCTCGGCTCGACGTTAAGACCGTTTCCGATCCGGCAGGAATTGATTGATCGAACGAAATCGGCGATAAACATCGGGCAAAATGCGCGGAGGGTTCGTCGTTACGCGGGTCGGTGCATTGGCAGGTTAATTAGGAACGACCTGAATACGATACGTCGAGATTGTACGCGTTCGCGGCAGTCGGCCTTGGCGTCGACCCGCCGACGAGTCGGCGTATAATGACGTATGTATAGTATACTCCGCCGCGCCGGTTAACTCAATCAGAACGTGTTCCCCACGAGACCGGTCTCTATTATTCATTCCGCTTCTAGCGAGCCGCTCATCAACGATGATCACCTTAAACGCTAATCTCGTTCACTTACACGACGAGCTGCGGTCGCGATATTGAATAAAATTGCACGACTCTCGACCTTGTCTCGCGTTTCACCCCCTAAGCCCGCGCGCCACGACGAATCGAACCCATGCAACCGTGAAATTTATTGATTTCGTTGTTTAGAAATCATTAAAATTCTGGTCTGACGACTTTATCCGCGATGATCGATGCAACGCCAAGTCATTAACTCGTCTGATCATAAATCACGTACTTCAACATACTGTAAACAAACATTTATTCTGAATTGCGTGAGTATTTGTACATCATACATGACAACGTATAAAAAGGTGTCTCTACACATTTAAGACTATTTTCCGAGACAGACTGATAGACGATTTCGAATACTTTTTAGAAAAGTTTGATTATTGTTAGAAATGGCAGACGTTTAAGGCTCGATTAGCATAGAAATATAAAAACGAGCAGCACACGTTATTTTTACCGCAGCCACGGCTCAGCTAATTTGGCAGCGGCGGTTTAATATGTTTTTTCGCGCGTGTCGAGGCTTTCTTGTTTCTCGTTGCGCCGCGCCAGGGCTGGAATTAATGTAACGACGCCATTAGTCCGCGATTTTACGACTTTAATTGTGACGGCCGATCAGAGAGGGTGAATCCGCGTCGCAAATTGGATCCGTCCGCGCACAATGCCGTGTCGCGTTTCGTACGTGCGCGTCCGCTCTACAGCCAATTAAACCCGTGTATGCTCGATTGCAAAGAACATTTTTCGACGGGTCGCATGCTGATTGAGTGTCCGCGTATCCCAATTGCCTTTTTTCCCCATTCTGTTGTGCTTCGCTTTTGAAAGCTGCAGCGTTTGCATTACGTAACAGGCCCCGATTGAATCCATTACCGGCCGTGGGAGCCGAAGCTTATCTTTTCATAAAATCGCGTTTATATCTCCATAAAAACTCGCGCGACTCAGCCGCCGAAATTTTCGAACTGCGACTAGTACGTATCAAATTCCTGAATAAGGACTCGTATCATTGTGCGCGTTGTAAAATCGATATGGGGACGGAATAAAACGATTTTACGGCGTTCAATAGCCATGATATTAAGGTATCAGTAAAGGATCGGGTATACGCGAGGCGATCGTTCAACGATTGGCCACGGGTTCCACGGTTCGAAATAATAAAACGCTGTCGCGGTGGAAAGGCGGCAACGAATCCGCGGGTACTTTTTTACGCTTGCCCGAGCAACGAGTATTTGCANGGTACGAATCCGCGGGTACTTTTTTACGCTTGCCCGAGCAACGAGTATTTGCATCTCGGTAAGAAGGCAATCAATAACCGGCGACCAAGCCCACTTTCAATGATATAATCGCGATCGGCGACGATAAATAATTGTTCCCGCCGAAAGGAATTACCGCTAACGAGCCGCTGGCAAGCCAGCTCACCCACAACTTATTATACCAATTATCGAGCCATAAGTAACTGTCCGTAACAGTCAATCCCACGTTTCGCGTTCCTTGCAACCACAACCGATCACTTCTTTTTACCGTCGATATTGGCTCGCCTGATTGACCGGCAACCTTCTTCTTCTCCCTTCATTCCCCTCTCTTTTAATCTCTCTCTCTCTCTCTCTCTCTCTCTCTCTCTCTCTCTCTCTCTCTCTCACTTTCTCTCTGTCCCTTTCAGCTTCGTTTTACCCGCGTGTACGATCCTCGCGGCGTGCAATTAATTTCACCGGCTGCCTAAATTGCGCTCGCTAACGAATAACATAAATATCGCGCGGGACGAGCCGCGAAACTCTTAAAGGTCGTTGCCGTTCCGCTCGTTAATTATCCGTCTTCGAGCCCGCGAGTGGGATCGCAAGCCCGTTGAACCCGAAAATCGAAGGGGAACCGTTGGCCCATGCACGCGCGCGTATTTGAGGAGAAACCAGAAGTTATGGGAATATCAAGAACCGACTATATAATAAAATAACATCAGGGTCTCCCATGAATGAGAAAATTAATATCCTAAGCATAAAGAATTCTGAAGTTTATTAATTTCATAATTCAGTCCAGAAATCTATCAAGAACTAATTGTGTGTTATTCCCCTATTGGTTATTACCAGATGACAACCCTTATTTATTCGTTTTCTCGTGGCAAACCAAGCACGTTCCCTCCATGAATAATAATCGAAGTAATTAGGTGAATTATTCTCTATTACAGATTATAGTACAAGGTGAAATGAGAAATGAAAGGATGTCATAACATGTTCCAAAGACGTTGACATCGCGTGCGCTAACGATGTCGGTTTGAAATTGGCGCACTGTGTCGTCGGCACGAATCGAGATTGCGTGCAATTAAGTTTGCCACGATAACGAAGAAAAAGGAATCGATGGTTGGTAAATACAGAATAACTTGCAAATGATAGCGTATCAGAACTTCATTCACGTTATAGGAAAATCAATGATAAAATAAGAAATGTGCTTATAAAATACATCTACCATTTGTAAATTAGTATAACTTTTAAGGTAAACGGGTGATTATAATTACCCGACAGGTGATATTAATTGGAGAATTGTTGTCGATTAAATCTCCGCCATGAGAACCAAGCGCGTATCAGTTCATTACAAAATTAATCCAAACTGATCAAACGGAGCACTTAAATAAAATTATTATACACGGCTGGTTAATCACTAATTAACAGTAATTGACAGTGAAACGATGAAAATTGACATAGGAGATTGTTTACAACTAATTTGCCTGCTCCTTCGATTAATTAGCGAACGAGCCGCGTTAATAATTTCGCGCTGCAATTTTCGGGAACACCTGCCGACTCGATTAAATCTTGACGTTCCGCGGCTCCGCGGCGAGGGGAAGGAAGATGGGCGGCGAGCCGAATAAAAGGCTTGAAATATTCGAAAGGGCGACAGGAAAATTCATAAATTTAGAGCCGAATTTCCCCGCAATTTCATCCGGAACGGGAAAAACGCAAAAAGGGAAGAACGGCGGTGGAACAACGAGGAGGAGGCGAAGAGGCGAGGGGCGGCGGGTATCGCGGGACGTGCCGTAATATTTTATGATTCTCATTCATAATGTCGGTAATGTTCTGCTCAGTATGCAGTGCGTATTCACCCCGTTGTAGAACAGGGGATGCAGCGTCCGAACGTCTCCCCCTTTCCCACCGTCCCTCTCTCTCCCTCCACGGACCCGTGTCTTCGCGACATTAATTTTCGTACTTGAAATTTATAGTGAACGAGCGTCTCCTTTTTATTCGAGCCCGATGCGTGTGCACCTTGCAAATTGAGATCTTAAGCACTGATGTCTCAGCCTTCACGAAACATGTAATTCACCCGGTGAAGGATTTTACAAAAAAAGCGAAACGCGATATGGTATTAAGAAACATATTTTATATTAAAATTGAAAATAATGTCGGTATATCGATACGACAATAAAACAATTTATATCTAATACGCGAACAGTTTCGTGTCAAATAATTATTCGATTTCTGAAGAGAAAACAGAGGAAGGAAATATTGACAAAGCATCGTGCACAAAGGGTGTCGGCGTTAATCGACAGATTGGTAATTGAACGGCGAGGTAAAGGTCCCCCTGAATCGGAGCCATCTTATTTAAAAGAACTTATCGTCAATCGTATTATCGATTTCCGCATAAAATCGTCCTCGGAAGAGTGGTCCGATAATAGGTTCGTTTCGGGCCGCTTCCTCGAGGCTCATTTGTAGAGGCGATGCGAAAAAGAGCGGTTTCCCCGTGGATTCAATAAAAGGAGCTCGAGCCAAGCCGGTGTTCACTTTCATGACGTTATCGAACGGCTGCCCCGGCCCCTCCCTTGCCAACCAGGAAAAAGATCGTAACGATAATACCGGACCGTAAGTCATGCACGGGCAGGAAAAATGGCAAGGTCCTCCTCCGCCCGCTCCTAACATTTTTCCAACTCCCGCCGTACCCTCGCCCTCCCACCGGCGTCTTCCTTTTCTTTCCTACCCCGGACGTTCAATGAACCCGAAGAAACGACCACGATTCCATCGTCTCCCGTCGAAAGAGTTTTTCTCCCGAGCTATAGAGCTCAATAGAGCCCCGTAGAGCTCAGCCCCCCGAGTCGTGATACCGATCGCCAGAATAATTCTTATTACGTTAAATTCGATCTGCTTAATACGCCCATAAACAGACAACAGACGCTCATACTTTACGAACGTCTAAAATATATTTTGTAATAACTCACATTTCCCAATAACGCTATAAATCGAAAATAATCCAATAGTAAATTGAAGAGGATTCAATGCGTGTAACGAAAGCAGAAAGGTACGAGGAGTGAATAAAAGGATTCGGCTCGCTTCTTAAATAACGCGCACGCTAAACGAGAAGAAAGACGGCGGCGGCGGCGGCGGCGTCCGGCGAAGAAAAATCGAAGCCGTCGAACGTGGCAACATTTATATGCAAAAACGTTCCGCGGGAAGGTTTTTAGCAAGAATTTATTGCGCCGATCGTCGATGAAAATGTAAATGGACAGGCAGTTTCGAAAGGCTGCGGGGACGGGGCTCGGCGGGGGGAGACGCGCGTGGATCGCGATGAATTGCGAGGAGTGTTTTTGAGCATGATAGAATCGAGGCTCTCGGTCGCGCGAGTGATTCACTAGCCGAGGGAAGGCCCCTTATTTCGAGCCGCGCGCACGCCTTGGCACCAACAAGGAATAATGTATCGCGGTTGAAACTGCAGCCCGTTTTACGTCACGCCCGATCTGATCTGGCTGAACGCCCGCATTTTATGGACACTTTTGCAGCCCGAACGCTGCATTGATTTACGATAAACGTCGCGGGAAAATCAATTTCCCGTATCATGAGCACGCTGTTTCGCCTGGCGTTTATCTACTCCGTTCCGCTGACAAATTCTATTCGCTCTTACAATGCCCGATCCTCGCGTTAGGGCCAATTAGAATGTCCAAGACGTGTCGTCGGTAAAACGCAATCTTAATATGAATTTATATCTCGAATTTTTGTACTCAATCATGTCGCGTATACAAATCGAACGTGATGTAATACATATACATTACTCTCGCTAGGGGTTGCATTTTGCTGACAACGTTCAATTCTGGCCGAGCCAAGGTCTAGAGTTCGCGAGGCGCAAAAATAGGCGCGCGACACGTGAGGTGACACGAGCTTCGAGACAATAGTCTATTATTCAGTACTGTTATCTCATATTTTACGAAGTCTGATAGTTTGTGCAGTTGATAAAGTGCTTACACGATGGATCGTAGATCATTTAAGCACGGTGACACGAATTGCCTATTGCCATACGCTTTCTGGTTTGTCATTTTAAAATTAAACTACGAACATATTCAAAGCAAAGTCATAACAGGAATATTAAATATTTTGTAGCATGAAAATTAATTACATATCTGGACGAAGAATTTGTGTACTATTACACGGTTTATTCTCGTAGATCCCCGAATAATTATCGGATGTGATTAAAAATAGCCTAGACAAAATTACCCGGAAACCGACGAGTTCAGCGACGGCGACGCGAGGGAAACCCGACGACGAGCGACGGACACGATCGTCCCCGCCGATTTACGCTTATCCATTCCAAAAAGAAAATACATACGTACATCTGCGATTCCGCGGTAGGGACGGGGGTTAATCGACGTGCAAACAGTTTTATGACGTCCGAGGCAACGCGAGCGCGTCAATGCGAATTCCGACGGGACGGGCGGTAAAACTGGCCCGCGACTATCGCGTCCGCCGGTTGAAAGCCAAGCAAATGCGCTGAAAGCTGTAGGTGCGTCGCGTCGCGTCGCGCCGCGGCCGTAATTAAATTAAATCTAAAATCAATTACCGGGCCGCGCTTCGCTTCCGTGTGAGCGTCTAATCACGTTGTCGCTACCCGTGGAACCAATAACGGAGCGAGGGGGGAAAAACGTGGACGAGGAATTAGCAGCGAGGAGAGAGGAAAGAAAGGGACGAGATGCTTAGCCGTGCGGGCAAAAACATAAATCCTCGTAAAGCAACGCACGTGAGTCCATACCGGCTACGGGACGCCGGCAATTATGTAAGTATTCCGAGCCGATGCTCGACGATTAAATCTTCCAGTAACTATGCGTGTGCTCCGGTGCCAGGGCTCCTCTTCCCTCGACTGTGTAACCAGCTATCCGTGTGAGCGAATCGTGAAGCGCTCGCGGTCGTTAGGCCAGAAGATAGCGTGGGATCTCTCTAAACAGTTTTTATAGAGCTGTTTAGCGAGACTCGTGCAGGAGATACGGGATTTTCAACGGGGAATGATTAAGCTCGCCGAACAACCGATAGCCTCTATGTACGCGCGGTCATGTACATGCACACGTACGTGTGTACGTGAAACTTATGAGGCTGCTTCATTGCCGTACAGCACAATTTACACGTGAGCTTAGAATTATCCCGAGGTAACGCTAGAAACATAGTACTTTATACCGAAACACTGTTACGCTATAATGTATAACATTTGAATTTCATAGCAGATAACTTTCGAAAATAATATTCGCCGACACGTCCGTAGCATGAATATTTTATATGAAATTATACGAATCGTATTAGTCCGTCAATTCCGTATAAATTAACACGTGAAAACGTGGTGGAGATACGCGGCGGCGTATTTTCATTTACATGCCATTATAATTTACATCCGGTTAATATTAAACACACTTTCTTCGATTGAATATAATCAGCGGTACATATTAAACGCGAGCCATTAAGCGGCCGCTTTCCGCGATTCAATTTACAACGTTTATTATTTCAACCCGCGAAATCGCTTAAATTGCTGCCGGCTCGTCCGCGGGAAAATTCGGTTTAATTTATCGCGACGCGCCGCGCGTGCGAACGGAATATAACATATCGCGCCGCCGGAATTAAACAAGAAACGATATTATTGTTATAAATCAAACGGGCGATAGAAACGGCTAGGCAACGCTCTGCGTTATTCGATTAAGTCCGAATCAATTAACGATCCGAAGCGATGCTTCGGCGCCGGATCGAGGGAGACCGGCAAGAACGATTGGAATAGGGAGCTGCAGCCGGGAAGCAAGGAAAAAAGAAACGCGAATACTCGCATAAACCGGTACACGTGACTCTATACGGGATGCCAGCAATTATGTAACTACGTATTCCTCGACGATGCGCGATGCTCGACGATTAAATCTTCCAGCGACTATGCGAAATGCGGCACACATATTTCTCTGTACAACGGGTGTTCCGCGGGCAATCAACGTTCGAAAAATTTCCACGCTTCCATGCCGCATTACTTTTAATCAGATCCGAAAGATCGCGATCGGATTCCCAATTGAATTTACGATTCAATTCCGATGAAACGACTTTGGAAATGCTTATATTAGTGGAATAACTTTTCTATTATATCGAACGATACGGTCGATCGCTAAAGTATCTTATTTAATTAGAAAGGAATAATTTTTTATGTTTACCTCACGCAAGTCTGAAGTGCATTTAAGTCATGAAAATTTGAATGAATTGTTTTGTACATTAAGAATTTTATTACGTACTTAAACGGAATCTCGATGAAGAAATTAATGAACTCTTGAGTATCCTCGCGGATGCATCGGCGAGCAATCGTGACGCCATTAAATTCTAGGAGCAATCGTAGCATTCGTGGATATTAACGGGTAACTAAAAAGCGGTGAACCATTTCGGTTCTCGGAGGGAAGGCGAAACCCGAGCATCCCTTCCGGTCGGGCTCGTACTTAATGCGAATAATAAACGAACCCCGGTCGGTGGCATGGTTTATTTATCCGGCAATTTAATCGATTCCGAATAAAAGGTCCGGCCACGGGTCGACCGCTGATTGGCAAGAAATCGAGCGGGCAACCGAAAAACCGGTATTAGTTACGGCCGAACAGATAAAATCGTCTCTCGTCCTGACCGCGAACGAAACCGTGGACGAGTTTTTCTGCCGCTTATGGCAGCCAAGGCGACGCGAGCATTTGTACCTTCACGATCGACGAACTTGCCGATCCAAGTTTCCCGGCAAGAAGTCGGCTCGAACGGAGACGCCGAAACGNGCGACTATGCGAAATGCGGCACACATATTTCTCTGTACAACGGGTGTTCCGCGGGCAATCAACGTTCGAAAAATTTCCGCGCAGTTTACACGCTTCCATGCCGCATTACTTTTAATCAGATCCGAAAGATCGCGATCGGATTCCCAATTGAATTTACGATTCAATTCCGATGAAACGACTTTGGAAATGCTTATATTAATGGAATAACTTTTCGATTATATCGAACGATACGGTCGATCGCTAAAGTATCTTATTTAATTAGAAAGGAATCATTTTTTATGTTTACCTCGCGCAAGTCTGAAGTGCATTTAAGGAAGACTTTATAACCGTATAGTCATGAAAATTTGAATGAATTGTTTTGTACATTAAGAATTTTATTACGTACTTAAACGGAATCTCGATGAAGAAATTAATGAACTCTTGAGTATCCTCGCGGATGCATCGGCGAGCAATCGTGACGCCATTAAATTCTAGGAGCAATCGTAGCATTCGTGGATATTAACGGGTAACTAAAAAGCGGTGAACCATTTCGGTTCTCGGAGGGAAGGCGAAACCCGAGCATCCCTTCCGGTCGGGCTCGTACTTAATGCGAATAATAAACGAACCCCGGTCGGTGGCATGGTTTATTTATCCGGCAATTTAATCGATTCCGAATAAAAGGTCCGGCCACGGGTCGACCGCTGATTGGCAAGAAATCGAGCGGGCAACCGAAAAACCGGTATTAGTTACGGCCGAACAGATAAAATCGTCTCTCGTCCTGACCGCGAACGAAACCGTGGACGAGTTTTTCTGCCGCTTATGGCAGCCAAGGCGACGCGAGCATTTGTACCTTCACGATCGACGAACTTGCCGATCCAAGTTTCCCGGCAAGAAGTCGGCTCGAACGGAGACGCCGAAACGAACTTTTTCCCTTAACGGGGACAAGAAAAGTTTTATGACGGGGATAGACTTGGTCAAGTCTGTTTTATTTATGGAACCAAAAAAACAGTTGCCTAATCTTGTGATGAATCTAAGTTGAAACGTATTGTAGAAAAATACTCGGAATTTAGTCTCGTAAATGGTTGATTTCATGAAGGGTCATGACGTGAAACAATTTCGAAATAAAATGAATGGCTCGTACATAATGCATAGTGTAATTACTAATAAATATCGCTTGAAAATGACTGATCGCTCCTAACAGCAAAATAAATATGTATGTCCCACTTATGTTAATTATTCATAATCGCAAAGGTAATATATATTTCTTCTAACCACGACTCCGAGTGCACTGTCATTCGGTTAATTAATTTTTCAATAGGACACAGGTATAGAATACATTTTTTGTTAATTAATCATTCGAGTGGATAAAGTAATTAATAGTAATTAGACGTACTACATGAAACTGAAGGAAGCTGTTATTGTAACGCGAATACGGAGGATTCCTGAGATTAAATCAGCATCAAAGTAGAAAAAACTTTACCTCGGTGTTACTATCTTGAGAATCTAGTTAAAACACTGATTTTGTGTCAAGAAGAATAATAGCAAGATTTCACTCTTTAATTCGTGGAATTATTTCAACGTCTAAGTAAAAGAAGTGTTGTTATTTCATTGGAATTTCATGTCACGATAAAATAATACATTATATAAATGACTTCGTGATGATGCTATCAAAGGTATTCACGTAACTTTTTCTACTTTTTTTCCCCGCAGTGATCACAATGGATCTCACGTTCCCGTAACTGCGGGCAATTACGATTCGCTATTGGTCTATCTAACTACGGTAATCGCCAAGAACTGTTACAAAATTCAATGAACCAACTTTTTCGCTACCTCACGTAAAACATTGTTTAAACCTTAAAATCGAAACTATCTATCAGGAAAACTATTAAGAGCCTCCTTGAAAATTGAAACAGAAATGTTCGCTTCGTTGCAATATAAATAATGACGAATATTAAAGTGCATATAAAATTCGTGTACATCTTAGGATGTTGAAACTAGTGTTGATTTTCCATAAATGAAAAAGATTAAAAAAGAGTAACAAGTATATCTTATTTTTTCAATGTTTTGCCATCGATGCATTTGACGTTTCAAAATGAAAAATTTGATTAATTGCTATTCTTTAACCTTGTCCTCCAAACAAAAATTAACACAAATTTACAACTGCAAATTTTGTATTAGTAGAAACTAAAGATTTATCGATTGAAGCATGAAATATAAAATTTTAAGGACAGCTAGAAGCAATCTGAAGTCATAATCGTTTCGCGTTCGATTTAATGGGAAGATGAACACGAGACAAGCACAGAGCGACGCTTCCGTAGCGAGTGGGTGGAGATCGCTGCGAGATCAATTTAGCTCCGCGTCGTTTGCACGAAACCTTTAAACTCGGCTGTTAACCGACTTTATAGAATACTTGGGAACGCGATGTGCTCCGTACGATCTATATCACGATTACGAGAGGCCGTTGCGTCGGTGAAACCGGGTGAGGGGCTCGCCTCGGTGTTAACGTTACGACCTACGTACTTAGTATATACGCTTTCGACGTCCCTCGGTAATTGTTCCGACCGCGCGCAAAAAAGTTTTTATAGTCTTATTTTCCGCGGGCGTCGTCGACGACCGACCATTTAAACGCCGACTGAACTTATTTTTCGAGAAGCCGCGCCGCTAACCCCGTCGCTTTCACGTTCCACAGACCGACGATCCGTGACGAACGGGAAAAACGGTTCGCGTGCAACAGATTTTTTTTAAGCGGACAGAAATCCGGGATTGCGATTATTAAAAATATTCAAACGAATTTGAGGCCCCATGAAAATTCATATCGTGTTTCCGTCCACCGGGATATATTCTGAACAGAGAGTGGTTACAAAAAGAATTGAGGAACGGACGGGAAAATAGATATTGCGGAAATTCCGCGAATAATTCTTTTATAAAATGAATAGAGTTATTGTATCATTGTTTCGCGGCCAAAGAAATGTTCGTAAAATATTTTTACAAATAACACGCTCGATGGAACGAAAATTTATAAATAATACGTGGTGTTATTTTAAATCGCGGTTTATTTTAAATTATATAGAGATTCCACGACCGGTGTACATCAATTACATCGAAGGGGGCGAGGAATGAAGTAGTATAAACGCTTGGGCAAACACGAAACAGTCGGTGCCGCGTTCACGATTGCCGCGAGCGGATCGTAAGCGGATCAGACGAGTCCGAGACGTGTGCGGTACAATGGGGAAGGTTGAATTGAAATTGAAATGTCTGTGCGCGGAACACGAACCCGGCCGGAGATACGGAACGGCCTCGTAGGCGCGTTAATAAATATGGCGCTACAAAAACCCGCGGGTCATTCGCGTGACCTTCGTGAAACGAAGACGATGATCTCGCGCGGATGTTCAAGAGCAGAGAGCCAGGCTGGCCGCCGGAGCTGGTATTCAGGTATATTAAATGCGTCGTTTATTTCAATCTGCAACGGCGCATTGTACACAGCGTATACACAATTTCTGTACAATAAATATCATCAAATTTTTAAAAAAGGAAAACGATAATGCAGAATGTTGGTTGTAAAAAATATTCTGATTCTTTATACTTTATTTATTAATTAAATTGATTAGACAATATAATGCATAACATATCGAATATCCTCCCACATGACAGGGTCGTAAAAGTAGGTAAAATATTTTCACACAACACCTGAATGCTAACAAATTCTAAGTGCAACCAGATCCTTATTACGCATACCTTTTCTTAAACTCGCTTAACAGTAAAACGAAGTGTACGTGGGAAGCGTGCGAACAGCGAAGGTAAAACTAGACCTTGAAAATAACAGCCGTCCACTGATAAATAAATCATTACTAATGATTAAATATAAATGGCCCGGTACGAAATCCTGGAAACCGAAATGTCAGAGGCCCTGACGAAAATATAAACGAACATTTCTGTGATACTCTGCTTAAAAAAAAAAAAGAAAAAAAGGCAGCAGTGCTCAAAGTCTGGCGAGTCGACATTTTTTCCGCGGTTATTCGCGACTGGTTCAAACCCCAAAGCTCTACCCCGCGCATCCATGGTAAAACAAACGATGCAGTAAATATCCATCTGACACATCTATAAACCCAATAATTGTATCGGCCTTGAAGCTCGCCGGCAATCGTCGCGGTTCAAGCAACTCCGCCGCGCGCGCGCCGCGTCCGAACGAGTGCTCTCATCGAAAACGTCAAACTACCTATTATACACCCGCGGAACTGAAAGGAGAGACGTCGTCGTGTTGTTCAAGTTTTCGTGTGACAGGCGAAAATTATAACGAGCACTCCGCCCACTACTTTCGAAATGCAACGCGACGTCGCGTATGCTTCATCAAACAGACTTTATGAGATTACAAGAGAGACTTTTATGAGATTTCATATGCGACGCGATTTAAATTTGGCGAAATTTAACGAAGTACGAGATTTTATCTGGAGAGAATAAATCAATTAAAATGTTTGAGTTAAGTACGCGAGCTCGGAGTGAATATTGTAACTCGGGGTAGAGGTGTAGATAAGAATATCCCAAGGACATGGCAATGCACAAGGGTAACTTACAACCGGCATGAGTATCGCCGATTCGTGTCCCCCGGAACGGGTGCAATTAGAGGTAGAAACGCGGGTAAAGAAACGCGAGCCTCGGACCCGGAGGAGGAGCGGCAGGAAAGGGTGAGAAACAGAGGAGAGAACCAGTCGACACCGGTGAACAGTATCACGAAGTCGTGACCCAGCGTCGGAATGGAGTTATCGGCTATGAACCGACTGCTAGAGAGAACCGTCCCGTGGATCTCGAAGGCGTAAATTGGTCTCAGGCGAAAAGAGGGGACAGGGATCGTTTTATTACGGAGGGGGATGCTGAAGGGAACCACGGTCCCTGACCACGAACTCTACGGCTGCCGTCGACTGGTCACTGCTGCCTTCCTCTCTGGTTCTGTCTTTGTGAACACAGTTTCTTCTGCTCCTCCTCCTCCTCCTCCTCCTCCCTCTTCGCGTTTTATTCGTCGTGCAGACGTACGCGAACGCGAAGAGGTGCCGGGACACCGTTGCGCCGTACCATGCCATGACATACCATGGCAAACCGTACCAAACCGTGCCGCTCCGTATGCGTCGCCTTCTGTGCGGAATCTTGCTCGCTTACGGTCAGCGGTTCTCATCCGAGTATCTCACGACGCGAGGTAAACCGGAATCATCGTACTCTACAATGTCTCCAAGTTCTTCATTCATTTTACAACGTAAATGAGTCAGAACTCATTTAGACGAAAGAAAGAACAGACGTTCGTCACTCTTTTGCGCGAGTTAATATATTTCGCATAATTAATTAGGTACTGACGTTTAATTTCGATTTAATCCATTCAGCTGTGAATCGGACACTTCATGACAATAGGCAACCAATAATTCCGCTAATAAACCTGTTTCGAACGGCAGCTGATATAATCTGTCAATGTTAAACGACGGCCAATCAAGCCGCGGGCCATCGATATTAATAAACGAGCTCATCATGGATCATCGTGAAAACGTTGTACGCTCTTATCCGCGACAAATCGGGCCGCGCTCCGTTTTTCGACGAACCGGCCGGGCACCGTCTCAATTATATCGGCCGAGATTAATGGTCTCGGAACGCGCAATTCATTGTTCGATACGCGGATATCGGCCTTGAATTCCAACGGCCGCGGCGCGGAACAGGCTACAGGAATCGTGTGTGCACGACTGCACGAGCACGAGAGAGGTTCACGGCTGCCGCTTCATGCGCCATAAATATTGCCGGCGCGGCGGCGTTGCTGGTTATCGGGGGCCCCGGAGTTCAGCGATTAACAGCATTTAACAAACGAAATTTTACGAGCGAAACGCGGCCGCCCGGATCGCGGACCAATCGGAGCCGACAGCGGCCGGTTACAATTTTATAGAATCTTTTATCGCTGTTATATATACCGTTTGCATTCCCCGATACGGGCCCCGATTTTCGCTTTCCTTTTATGTATAATTCAATACCGGATTGTAAGCGGCACTAAATTCCGCAGATTGAAATATAATACGGCGACGAAAGAAGGTGTCGCCTCTTCCTTTCCGCGTGGCCGACGAATATACCTCCCGTTCCGATTCTTGATACCCACGCATCGCAAAATCCGAGTTATGCGCGAACGCGCTAATAACGAGCGGATTCTATTCCACCGCGCGAATTCCACCCTTCCATTACGCGGCGCGACGCTTGTCACCCTACGATTTACAGACACTGTTTCGCATTCCGAAACGTCTGCGTCTGTTTGTCTGGAAATCGTCCTTTCCGGTTCACTCTCGGGGAATCAATCGCTTTATTTCTCTGTGCCGTCTTAAATACATTTTTAGAGTTAATACGAATCACAGAATTTCTGAAGAGATTTTAATATACACATGATCAATTATTTTATTTAATATATGCAGCTGAATAATTATAAAGATGATGAAGTATCATGTAATTACTACATATAATTACATGTTTTGTTAAATTATTCAGCAATCTGATAAGAAAACTGAAGTTTTTGCTAAGGTGAATAGCGAAACGCGTCGAGGCTGGTAACAAGGTTCAATAATTGGTTCGACAGAATTCGTGCGGCTCATCAAAGTTCATTAACATCGTGTCTTTATACGTTCCGCGCATGAATATGTATACAGGAGGGCTATAAATTTCCCCGGTTTAAATAACAGCGCGATAATTTCCGCTGTCCAACGAGCTGCCGGGAAGCTGGACGAGAGAGGAAAAAATAAGTTGGATGAAGAAGAGAACAGAGAGAAATGGAGGGTGACGCGGAGAATTATTAACCGTTCGAGTGGCGGTGCGGATCGCGCGCCGGAGAAATTGGCTTTATGAAAGGACGGAAGATAACGCGACGGAATAAACCCGGGCCGCGAGACGCGTCGCTCGCGATGCAAACGAGCGCAAACAAATAATGTAACGTGTCCGTAGCCGCGATACGTCGTTTAAACCGGCCGATACGAACGTCCGACTATTAGCATAATCCGGAACGATATCCATCGATAAACCGCGCTTGACTCACGGTTCAACTGAAACCGGACCAAGACCGCTTTCCGAACTTAACAAGTAAGACTTGTTAAGAGGCGTGATAAGATAACCGAGGGAATTAATGCACCGTTTTAGTTTACTCGCGCCGATGCTTTTTAACGCGAACTACGTGTAACGGCAGTTCGGAACGAGTTAAGTGCAAGTAGGTCTCTGTTAAATTTCAACAAGAACGTGTAGTTTTACAACAGAATCATTTTCAGGCCGACGAATCAGAATTTTTCTCTGAACTAATAGCAGGCCAATTTCACACGCGTAATGGTACCGGCAATCGCGGCATTGAAATCGTCGGGAAGTCGAGCAGGGGGACGAGAGTCCCCGGCTCGGGTGACTCGGTCGCCCGCATGTTACAAACGGAGCCATTATAATGACATTTAAAATAGCGCGACGCGGCACACCGCAGATTGTACCGCGACGGGCATAACCTTTCCTAACCGGCTGATTTATCTGGCACCGAGTTGAACCAACAGCGCGCCGGGTATCGTGAAGAATTACGAGGCCGTGATGAATCTAATAAAATGCCCGGCGCGCGCTCCGGCCCCCAATTCGTAACGCTTTTCGCTTCTCCGCCGGACATTTTTCGCGACGTAATGAACAGTGATGCTGCTTTATCCTCTCAAGAAAAAAATCTCCTGATTTTCATATTTTCTTTAGAGAGAACTCAATTTCGCTTTAAATATTCGAATTCAATTCACTCAGAATTAAGTACACGCTCAGCTGTAGAACTTTTCTGTTGAATCATTGAATGAGCAAAATCATGAAAGCTTTATGTGTCGGCGCAAGCTTCGTTCTGTCGGCGACGAGCCGAGCGTACGGCATAGGAAACGCGGCGAGCAACCCCGCGCGTAGTCGCGTCGGTGCATGAGCCGGTGACCTTGAGTCACGCACGATGAAGCACCCGTTCGAGTGTCGGTCGAGGAGCAGAGGGAGCGAAAACGCGAACGAGAACGCGAAGAATCGAAGGAAACGCGGCGAGAAGAGCAGAAGGGAAGGAATATACCAGTCGCGAGTACCGAAGGGGACTACGCGACGCGCCGCTAGTACGGCGGGAGTAACAGAGACGCGGCGCATAAAGGGACTGGATGGCAGAGGGGGATGAAAAGGATGCTGAAGAGAAAGAAGGAATTTTATGGCGAAGGAGCCTAACTAACCCGCGTAAGTATCCTCGTGTGTACTCTGAGGTGTAGTTTGCTTCTTTTGTGCCTCGCGTTTCCACGCGTACTGTTTCGTCGCGCTCGCGAGCGTGCCTGGATCACGCACACGTGTATCATCCCTAAGGATCATATACATTCATCGTATCAAAGTGCAAATGCAATAATTCCACGTTTGTCAATTATTTGATCAAATACTTTTTATATTGATAGCATTCATCTTCCGGATTGAAACCGTGTATTTTGACAATTAATTTTTATATCTCCTTTTTATATCTACTTTTTAGATCAAGTTTTAGGTAAAATTCATTACACATGGAATACAATAATTTTATTGTAATATTATGATTTAAATATATCGTGGTAGAAGTTGATATTTATTAACAGAAACATTCAGTTAGATTCTGAGGATTATAGAAACGCATTGAATTATTCAAGCACGGCGATTTGAGCATTGGCGACACTATTGTAAAGCGAGAAGCCCGACATAATCCCAATCAGCTCTCTCAACCTGCTGGAGGGAAACTTGCTTCGACAATAAGTCACGAATGGCTTCGCGGATTAGCAGTAAAACCAGGAAATCTTAGCATGTACAAACAACTGCGAACAACTTTATTACGTGCAATTGCCTTGAATGTATCAAACCCGTCTTGCGCGTAGAGATGAAATAGGAAAATGTATTTCAACTCGTTCTCATCAATTTCTTTACTAGCTGAATTTAATCCTACGAAACAATTTTATTTCATATATTGCAAAAATCTCTATTTATTACTAATTCACATTTTTCATATCCGTGTGTTTACTTTAACATTGTCATAGGGCGACGTTACGCATTGACAGTTAAATGACTATCACCGGATAAAAGAAACACGAAGTCATACCTATACTGTCCGTTCCTCGCTTGACAGCGGTGCGCCGGTAACAAGTGCTAGTTGCCGGATGGCTGGTTATTCTCCCTTCGAAATCGAGAGTCCAGTTGGCTGGACGCGCGCAAAACCAGTCCCCGGACATGAGCCGAGGGGTGGAAGAAGACGGGCGAGGCGCACAGGCGTCGGACGGACCGAGAAGGAGATAAATGCAACGGGAGGAATTTCTTTGATGAATTCGCGGTGAATCATGTTTTCTCGTGGCGACTCGCTTTCGACGAATCAACCGGGGCTAACTGCGGGCACGTCCGCGCCGCGCCGGTTTGCACCACGATCGACCGCCGATTGCGGTTAAACCGTGAGCACTTCGGCTCCGCTGGACCGGATAATCATCTCCAAATTGTTCCCGTGCCGAAATATTAACCTCCATTTAAGGAAAGGAATGCGGCGCTTCCAATTTTTATACAAACCAGTTCACAGAAACGTTTCGTTTTAAGTCGATCATTCTACATCGCACTGCTTGATTATTTTATACATTTTCTTATGCAATATTGTTAACGAAAATAAATCAATCTGACGATTTAATTGAAGTAAATATTTTTTATCCTTATACCAAATCCACCTGGCTTGTCGTTTTGTAAAGAACAAAGTATCTCGGTGTACACTCGCGAGTGATTTATTATAAATTAAGGTTGCCGCGATAAGAAGCATCGTCAGATTGCTCAAATTATAACTGATAATTTTAATGAGTACAAGAAGACAGTGGAGTACGAGCCATGGAAATATTTCGATTTCAATTAAGCTTCGAGGCGCAGGTCGGACGATGAGCATCGGTGATAAAATCTCGGCTCGCTCTGACAACCTCTTACGAACTGAAGGAGAAGAACGTGAGTCATATACCCACTGAATGCAACTCACTCGCCAGCGAGTACTTAACGGTGTACGTACGTAAACGCCGGCGACTTCTAATCCGCGAGGGCTAAATATCTGTTGCTAATTGAATACGCGCACTTGTCGTGATTAAAGTTACTCGGCGAACGTAATCTAGCTGGCGACCGCTCTCTCTCTCTCTCTATCTCTCCCTCTCTTTCTCTCATTATCTTCTTTCCGCGGATAAACCCGAGGTGAACGTGGCAACTCTAATTAACGGGCGAAAAACTTTCCAAGATTCCGCCGAGGAACGCATGCGAGTTACTTAAACCGCGATAAGCGGACGGGAATATTTTTACGAGTTAGAAACCCGGCGACGGGCATGGGAATTATATTAACGAACAGTTGACCGTCTTTTATCATTTTGCATATATCATAAGGTGTACTCTCGCATTCGGATTCTTTTTATGTAAATCTCATTACGCTTAACCCCGACAAGTGACGACGTCCCGACGTTTAATACGATAGGGTGAAATATTAATGACCCGCCATCAGTACGGTGCTCACTCCCTCCGAATGATTTATCGACATCGCTTGTACGAGGAATGTTAAATGAAGCAAGAGATTGAATGGCACAAAATGAAGAAACGCGGGACGCGAACAATAAAACAGAACTGTGCTAAACGAAGTGAAAGCACAATGCTCGGAGCGACGGGAAAAATAAATAAATAATGGAGGATTAAAATGATTTCGAATCGGCTAATGGGAAATCGAAATGGAGCGAGCGGCGCGGTCCGCGGGAATAAGTGACCGCGGCGCCGGCGGAGTAATTTACGATTCATATTGTATCACGCGAGTCACTTTTTGCCGCGTCGCCATTTTTCTCTCCGAAGGGCTTCCCATTCTAGAAGGAAAATAAAGCAATTTCCGTACCGCCTGTACCCGCATTTTTATTGATTTTGAAAGATCGCCTCATGAATAAGGTATACCCGCGCCGCTCCTCGCTGGCCATTTTGTACCAGCTGCAAGGTCGTCGCGGGAGTTAAACTGTGAAACCATTGTGAGAGACAACTGGTTTCAAGGCATGATTTATCCTTGAACTTACACGCATACTCCTTACTATCTACGTACACCTGCGTAAAGCCTACGCGCGTTCGCGTTCAAAGCGGAGTAAGATGAGATCCGGCCGTGTATAGTAACCATAACGCGAGCGGAAATTGTTCAAACGCCGGGCGATCCATCTTCGAAATTGAAAACTTTATTATCCGGCCGTTCCTCGCGGAACAGATTTCAAATTTGACGTAATTCGTTAATCCCGTTCCGCGCAACAAATATTCTTCTCCTCCCCATTGTTCCGAGACAGGCCGTAGTACCATTGAATTTACTACAAATGGAATAATGAATGCGGTGCTCCGCACAATAAGGAGCACGGGCTCGCCAGACGGATTTGCATAAACTTAATTAAACGCGCCCGAAATTGTTCATCTAATTATAGTAATGTTTGCAGTTAATTCCGCGAGAATTTGCGCGGACGCATTAAACTGATGCGATGCGATTTCAGCGATCAGTATCGTTTAACTACCGCGAAACATTTACTGCCGCGAAAATAAACGAGCTTTGCGCGAATGTATTTATTATTCCCATGCACATCCAGCCCGGCATTGTTCCTTTCGAATTCAATCGCATGTTGTCGCATACGCAGAAATATAATTGCTAAAACGGTTCCAACAGCGACGCCGCGAGCAGGATCAAGATCGTTTAACGTATTTGCCGATGTAACGGGGAATAAACCGATTTTGTAAATAATATTTGTAAATAAACTTGATTACAGCTTTCAGCATTTATGAAAGGTAAATTTCATTTAACATTGCAATGAGTATGATTAAACAGAGGCGACGGATAATAAAGGTTGCTTGCATAGCTTAAAATTAAAAAAGGTCTCGTTTTAAATGAAACCAATGGATCATGAATTAACCATGTCTTTTCTTACCGTGGATGTAAAGTTCTCGCTTATCAAAGATCAAACGTTTCACGTGACGACACGGCAAACATTATCAATAATTTCAAATTAGCGCGAGGCAAATTAACGAGGGCCGAGGGTGCGTAAGAGAATACCGCATATTTTAAGCTTCATCAGCGCGAGACCGCAAAATACGAACACCGGCTACGGGATAGATACGCGTCCATTAATGCATCCGCGTATTTATGCCCGCGCGTACATACCGCTTCACAAGTCTCTGTTATAAAGCATAATCAAGTAAAACATCGTGACTTCCTAATCTAAATTATTATGTCTCAGTGAATCTCTACTTCACGTCTAATAAAAAAGAAATGAGATCGACTCTGATTGAAAATAAATATAATTCACAATTTAGATTCAATTTTTTTCTACATAAACTTTACCTCGCATAATGCTAAATTGCAGATTATTTTTTACTACTTCGTTGAAGACCAATAAATATCGTGAAACTCGATGGTGGCGTACGACTTATGAACAGGGTTGTACCTACGTGCACACGAGGTCTTCGGTGCACGTGCATGGACACCGTGGCACACACCATGGATGCACATACGACGCGATGGGGCTAACAGCAACCAGCGTGGAATGTCGTCGTAGTGGCGCTCAACTCGCCTCTTTAATTCGCGCGTAAAATTCGCGTTTCACCGTCGCGCCGAACCGTTTCTACCGATTAGGTTTAATTCACGATCGACGTTTTTACGTCCGGGCCGACGCGCGCCCACTTCCGGGACGTAGGTACCCCGAGACCTTAGACGCGTTACCATCATTATTCATTTACGATCGCGGTAACGATCCCGGGTATCATAAAAATCGCGATGGTTATGGCCGCGTTTGAAATCGTAGACACATCGGGCGCTTTAAGTCCGCCGAAGTGTTTTAATGGACACTAAGACATGTCGTAAAGAGGAAACTGTCCGTAGCCAAGCCTCGAGCCACGACTAGGTATAATTGCATAGGTCAGGTTCGTGCGACTAATACCTTGTAAACCCTTCGAGTGAGGAATATATCAAGTTACTACGTGAGCAATCATTTTTATTGTTACGCGATATTCTGACAGATAGTTTTATCAAATAGGAACAACCATAAATCCTGTTGTCGAATAAAAATACGCATACTAAGTTTTACCATAATTCCTTATAATTCAAACTTGATGAATCTAAATTACCCTACGAGGAGGAATTTGTACGTGTACTTGAAATTAGTCGAAAATAGAGTCGTGGGCAATCATTTTTATTGTCACGCCATATTCTGACAGGTAGTTTTATCGAATAGGAACAACTATAAATCCTGTTATCGAATAGAAATACGCGTACTAAGTTTTACCATAATTCCTTATAATTCAAACTTGATGAATCTAAATTACCCTACGAGGAGGAATTTGTACGTGTACTTGAAATTAGTCGAAAATAGAGTCGTGGGCAATCATTTTTATTGTCACGCCATATTCTGACAGGTAGTTTTATCGAATAGGAACAACTATAAATCCTGTTATCGAATAGAAATACGCGTACTAAGTTTTACCATAATTCCTTATAATTCAAACTTGATGAATCTAAATTACCCTACGAGGAGGAATTTGTACGTGTACTTGACATTAATCGAAAATAGAATCGTGAGCAATTATTTTTATTGTCACGCCATATTCTGACAGATAGTTTTATCGAATAGGAACAAGTATGAATCCTACTGTCGAATAAAAATACGCGTACTAAGTTTTATCATAATTCTTTATAATTCAAACTTGACGAATCTAAATTATTCTGCAAAAAGGAACTTGTACGCGTAGTTGAATCGAGTTGAAATTAATCGAAAATAGAAGGGGGCGATACCCGTTTGACTGGAGGTATCGTACAACAAAAATGAGCGAACGGGATTCATCGATGTTTCACGCGATTCGTCTCCTGTTTCCCGGCGCGGCGGATCCGATCGTTTCCCTCTGGTCGTCGACAAATATCGCGAAGCCGGAGGACGAAAGGAAAAAGGTTGAACACGGCAGGCGGATCGCGAACGGCGAAGCGAACTGCTCTCCAATAAGATTCCACGGATATACGGCGAGAGGAGCGGAAACGATTTGCCTGCCAGGCAGAGCTCCCCTTTCCACGTCAGGAAAATCGATTACCAGTCTTTCTTCTCCGCCTGTTCGTACGGATAGATTGGCATCGAGGTCTGTCGCATAAATAGATAAGGTATCGATACATTATTCGCGAGCTGAGGCGTACGCCGAGCGGCCGGGAAACGAAAAACGAACAAGATTTCCAGCAAGTTTTTCGCGCGACCGAGATATAAGACAACCACCTCCTCTAGAAATACTGCAATTGGGAATTTCAGAAAGCCGAGTCGATACACATCGCGCTCGGTATGAACGCTGACTCTCCAGGGTTTAATTCCGTTCCATTGCCCCGGATCAGCGAGATACCGCGGTCGACCAAAAGACTCGAAACGTTCGCGAGCCTGCATTAAATCTTCCCATTATTTGTATAAATTGCAATGATAAATGATCTGGCGAACGCGATACTCTTCGCTAGTTTCAGAACTTTCAGTAATTTCGAACGCCATAATGAGTTAGTGTATGCGCGATCGGTATCGTAAACTGAATAACGTGCAATCTCGACGATTCCGTCGTGAGTTAGCCGGGCACCAGATTGGACGGAAAGTTGGAAGGGAAAGCACTTTCATCGACGACGCGACGCGATGGCCACAAACAGCTCGCTCTCAGTGAATGGACGAACCCAATTTAACTCGTTTAGGTTTACGGCGAGCTCCGAGTATCATTCAATCACGACAACGTTACGATCGAACAAGTCTATGAACACTACATTAATAGATAAGACTCGCAAAAAATCGCTTTATTTATGATCATACTATGCTACGTAATATTTTATTCATTATTCCATGAAATTGATAATAATCATGAAACGATTTAATAAGATTCGCTCATAGATGTCTTTATTTTATTTTAACATTCCTTGTTTCTGTATAATTTCGAAACTCAAACGTTATTTTCTTATATTCTCCAATGGAAAGAATTTAATACTGAAATACAGTTCTCTAAAGATCGTTTAATAATTTTTTACTGATTCGGAGAACAAAAGGAGACGCGATCATGAAAAATCGGAAAGTCTGTTCCGAAGGGTTGACGACCGGGGTTGCGCGTTTGTCGCTGTTACAAATCTAATCCGTGCGTAGGCGGGAATTCATAGCGGGATTCCAAACTGCTGGTAACCTGTGGCGCATTGTTACAACCGGTGTAGGAGCAGAGATTGTCCCCACGGAGAGAGCGAGAGAGGGATGAAAGCAGAGAGAGAAAGAGAGGGAGAGAGAGAGGAGCCGCTTCCCGCTTCTGTCGCCAGCCGAGATTAATTTCGCACGCCGTTGCAGGCTGACACCGTACTAATACCACGTAAATGGGATCACAATGGCGGACCGCAGTTTCCAATCATGTCTCGTCTGTGCCTCTCTCACTCTCTCTCCCGGTCTCTCCCGCTCACCCCGTATCCGAGTAATCGTGACCCGGCCTCTATGCATGCCCGGCCAACTGCGCCGATATAATTAAGACTTGACTCTAAGAGACCACCGTGCAAAATTAGTCTTCCGGGAATGAGCCGCGCCTCAGCTCGGCAATCGCCGGCCGGTGTAATTAAACGAATATTATGAAATTTTTTCCTCGTTCACGAAAGAAAGGGAAAAAAGAAAAATGATTGTAATTATCTTCCTCGGTTACATTTTTATTATCCTTTCTCAAATCTTTTTCAATCTCAATAAAATATGCACTGTTTTTTTTATAACAGAGAAACAAGTATACTTATTAAAATGATAACGGGGGAAACGAGGTATGAAGAAAACAGCGTGTCGATCGAGCGACAAATCAGTCTGGCCAGCACTATTTCGGTGCTCGAGCCGAGAGAGTGCCACTTTGACGGCGGGCGAAAACGCTGATCCAAAATTATGCAGATTTGATCGGATCCCGTTGTTACCTACGAGACGCGGAGGAGGCTGAGGAGACAGCAGAATGAGAGAAGAGCTTGCACGTAATGCGGCAAAGTGCTTTTATTATTCATCGCTCTCGAGCGAGACCCCGAGGCAACACCGGGACAAAAGCAAACGTCTACGGTGTTTTTATAAGCTGCACGTTGTAGCGTCGAGTCGCGACGGACAGAGGACCAGAAGACTGGCTCGATACCAGACGGACTTTTATTCGGCCGATTCGCATATTCTCGCGAAGAAGCACGATTTCGAACTTTTATCTCGTCGCGGAAGAAAACAGTTGCCCCGCAATTCCGTCGAATTTTTGGTCTTCGGAATACAGAAGTTTCACGGTACATGCTCCATTTAAGTGAGATCAATGCTTTGACTTTTCATGTACTTATATATATCGTAGAATGTACAAATACTTGTATTTAATTTCTAAAAGGAAGGCTGAAATTCACATTTGCACACAATTTTCGTACCGTATAAAAAATATGTTCGCACTTTTGAAGCAGACAAAAATATCCACGCGAGAAACTTCCTATTTCCTGCGCGAACATTCAGTGGTATCACTGAGACAGTAAAAATGAAACAGGCAAGAGTAAGGTGAACTGAATTATGGATCGCGTAAGTAGGAAACACGAGTTGCCATCTTACCGGGTGAAAATCGGCTTCCAGGGAGGAGAAAAAAATGAAACAAGCGACATAAAGAAGAAGTGGAAGAAAATGGAGTTTGAATTTAAAAAATTGTCCTTCCCACCCAAGCAAAGAATCCACTATTACGATTTTGATGCACATAAATTTCAAGCTACTTTTCATGATTCAAGATGTTTGTTTATAAGGAGATCAGAAATTTTTCCGAGTCACTCGGTTGCAATTGACGGAACCGAATATCGCATACGAAGGATCCACAGAAGATTCTCGTTAACACGAAGCATAGCGGAGCCAAGGCACAAGTGAGTCAATCGCATACTAATTAACTGGTACCGATCTCCCTTCTCTCTCTCTCTCCGTCCCGGCTGCTAAATTCGAGCTTCGTAAGCGCGAGAGAGACGTATAATCAACGGATTCCGATAGAATCATATGTACCCGATTTCTGATTTACTCGGCCGCCAATTGTTGTTCGTTAATCAGCAATTAATTGCAACACTCTCTCGTTCTCTCTACCGAAGCGAACGTGAATCGCGTGTGTCCATCGGGCTTATCGTCCTTGTTCCAATTAATTGATAATCATCGCCAGCCGCCGCTAGAACTGGCCGGAATTTTAAATCGTGCTGCGGCTCATGCGAACACACCGCAACATAACTGCCGATTACGATCCGTTCACGCGATAATACCTATCAGCTCGCGTTTGGGACGAGTCATTTAAATATTTCATCCGCCTCGCGTCCCGATCGCTTCAATCGGTCTTCGCAGCTTTACCAACGAATCATACTACGTCGCATGTCACGTTCATTTAATACCCTTCACCTTTTTTTTTAATTATATTCCACAATCATTTTAGAATCTAAGAACCATGAATTAATTAGTTCACCATTTTGCGTTATGAGTCTGCGCTAATAGAAGACTCAGTGTCAATAGTAAACGAAAATTGGTAAAAGCATAGCAACAGTGGAGCGGAACTCGGAGCGAAACCGCACAATTCGGAATCGAAGAGCGGGCCGATAAACGTTCCGGTTCCAGCAGATGTAAATGGGCAACGATGCATAACGCGGCGCGATTTTCATCGATCCGCGACAATGGAGCGTTACTAACTGCTGGTAATTGCCAGTTCGACAATGTAAATCGACGGGTTTCCGGTCGCGACTTACGATGACTGTGCGAACGAGCCCGCGCCGCTACGGCCGCAGCCAGAGATTTTATTATCGATATTATTCGACACGGGGGAGGGGTACGCCGGCGAGGTAATTTTATTATTCAGACGTTGGTACACGCGGCATTCCACGATTTACTCGCCGCTGCGGTTTTATCTCCCAACGCGGATCTGCCTTGATGCATCGCGTTCCGCCGAATATAAACGTTCGTACGCGTTTCAATGAATTTCTATTAGCGCTACCGTGCTTCGGGCGACCGCCTCTCGATGCAGGATCCGTTCGAGTATCGTTGGAAATATGCGGAACGGAACTGCCGCGTGAATTTATGTCCATGGCTCTTTCGTACCTTGCCCATTACCAGTGGACATCGTTCTTTTTGTTCCCGAGTACGTGGGAAATGTAGAGATAGGAATCGCTACACACAGCATTGATTATATACACACGCTAATTAAAAGAGATAAAGCATTACAACTATAAATGTTTTACTTTTTACCAAACCTTCCTTACTTGCAATTTTACTGTAAAAAAATTCTGTCAGTAAAAATGCAACAATCTATATTAAATCCGGATTGTCAGAATTATCGGTTACAAGTTCATAGACAGAAAGTGATGAAAAGCTCTTTCTTTATTGGAAAACGTCGATTACGTTAATACTAGCCTGCTGCGTAGGTAAGGAAACCGAACGTACTGCTAAAAGCTCACGTATTCTACTAATGCCCTCGACCGCAGAGTGCTCGTCCAATCATTGCAATCTGGCTTATCATTAACTTGTTCAAAGCGTGAATTGACTAAGGCCAATAGCGTTTCAGCTAGGTAGGTATATACGTAGGGCGCTTAGGTATATACCCGACTATAACGTAGGAGGGTCATTACACTATACCACGTGTGACCACAATGTTCGAGAGAGCCTGCCAGGTGCCTAAGACGCGAGGATCAGGAATCGCGCAAGCCCCTAACCGCGGCTATAACGTTTCTCTAATACCGTATTCAGAGGCCCGTTCCGGCGGAGGGTTCACCGAATCGTTCTAATGTCCATTCACGAGCGTTTCCGAACGTGGAATCTATTTAGCCGCGGAATAACCAGACCGTGCTTCGAACGTTCGTTTTACGGAACTGGATATATCGTCGCGGCCGGCGGGCATTAGCGATTCCCTGGCCGTCCGTCGAACGACGGACCGAAATTTCATATTGTTTAAACGAATTGCCGTGGCGCGTGTCGAAAGCGGCGCGCGGACAATGGACCGGACCGAGTTTTATCATGAATTTCCCAACCTCGTCGCTGCTGCTGCTGGCTTCCTGCGATAACCTCTGCGGTTAATTTGTCGCTTGGAACAATGCTCTTTAATGGAACGCGAACGGCAAGGAGTATCGTCCATTGAATGGAATTCATTTTTCAGTAATCCCTAATACGACGGGCCGCGCCGCTCTCTATCTGCGATCGTACACGCCCGAAAATTGAAAAGAATTTTATTAATCGATTTCGCGAAACGAAGTCTGTTATTGACGAGAATAATCACCGTTGTTTCGCGCTTTTATTCCGTCGCGTTGCGCACGGAAAATGTTTGATTGAAAATCTCGATTAATTTTCGTATAACTGATAATTGTTCGTTGACAAACTATTCCGTTTATTCTTCTAGCCGGGTGACGCATCGCGCGAAATTGAAATCTCGTTGAAGGTAAAATAAGTCTCTTTCATATCTAGTGGTAAATGAAATTCGTGCAATGTTAAAACGCGGGTTAAATCAGGCCGTCGCGTCGTCTTTTTTTGGAGCACCGATTCAGTAGTAGAATATAAATGTAACTCGGGCGCGAGAAAATAGACGCGTGAATCGAGGAGAGGACGAGCTACACAGGGGACAAAATAAGCTCTCGGTCTGAAAGTGTAAGGGATTAATGATAAGCAAAGTCGAGGAGGGATGTCGTCGAGAGTAGACAAAGGGATGAAAATTCCGAGTGAAGTGTACCCGTGGAGCCTAATCGTCTCGACTCCGGGCGAGGTAAAGAACCGTACGAGACGGCAGAGGATAGAGAAAGAGGAAAAAGGAGGCACTTGTGCTTTGGTCCCCGTACAACCCCTGCGTGCCACTAACCCTCCAATCCTACTAGGGATTTCATTGTTTCCCCTACGGAATTACCCTTAAAGCTTCTTCATCTTGCGCGCGTGTGGGTGTACCATACCTCTTTGTGAGAGTCAGTCCGATGTAAAATGCCAGATCACACTTACCTGTAACAAAAAATAACGATTATATTACAGATTGATAAATTACAAATTAAGATAACAAAGCGTTTCATAAAAATATTTTTTATTTTCAATTTTATTCAAATATAAAACTAAGAACATCGTTTCAACTTGGCTTAGAAACTTCATTAATGAAGATCAATAGAAACGGGTTAATAAAAATTACATTGAAATAAAATCCTAAACCTAATAAACAACGATAAAACGTTCATCCAATTTATAATGCGCTTCGCCATTTTTCAAGTTGGAACGTATTTTTTCTGTTACCCGCAGAGCTTTTCCACAAGCGCGCGGCCCCTCGAACCCGGTGCGAAATCATATTTCCCTCGTTCCCAGCCAAATAATGAAACACACTTGTTCGAGGGTAGAGCCGGGCCGTCGACGACGAAATCGCAATTAAATCGCGCGCGCGTTTTAGCTCGCCTCAAAAGTCCATTAAATTAATTCATTGAAACCCGCTATGTTTCTGGGATAAATTATCGTCTAGGCGTCCCCGGGGACGCTTAATGACAACCGGGAAAGTATAATTACCGGGAAGTACCAGTGCCAAATTGACACGCGTTCAAATTATCACCGGACTCTCGAGGTTGTTCCGCTATCCCGCACAGCGATCTTATTGTTCCACGCTCTACCACCGCTCCACGCAAGTTCCATCCCCGTAGACGTTTATAGGCTACCCGCGCCTCCTCCCATCCACCGATTAATCGTCACTCAATTGCGCGGTTAATTAATGACGTTACGGCATTCTAGCGACTCGGGGCCGCCACTTAGCTTATTGTCTTCCCCGGTGGAAATTATTCGCTGATCATGAATCACCTTCTTACCCTCTGCCGTCCCTTTCTAGCCCCTTATCGAGGCACGTATAATGATCGCTGGATTAAGTGCGCCGCTGCTTCGTTCCTTCCCCCATGCTCGGGTTTATTAAACGCGGGCTTTGATTGAATTCGGTTCGGCGTCGCCAACTCCCGGATGACGAATGCGTGTAATCATTCTTGGAATTGTTACACCAGGGGCGGCGTTATAAATCACCCCGGATTCTCGAAGAAATGTATGAACGACGAGCCGGAACGTACATGTATCAATTTTATACAAACGATATCGTATCTCATAAATCTCAATACGAAGGAGGACAGATTAAAAGTATTGCCATTAGTGCGGGATCGAGGCAATGATTTATTTCTAAGACATTTTATTCCGATATTTCATAAAAACGTGTCGTACAGTTTTCCGATTAATCCGGAGTGCTCGAAGCTTTCCCATCGATTTGACGTGTGTACGGCAATCCGGTCGCGTCTCGTCTCGCGTGAAATTAACCGCGCTCGAGGGACTAAACTAATTTGTCTATAATCGAATATTCGCGATATATCGTGCAAGTTTAATTAAATGCAGACTGACCGGATGGAGCCTCTTCCACCGCCGATCCCGTCCCCGCGCTCCCCGTCGCCCCCCCGTCGTTTATATATGCCCATCGCTGGCAGCGCGCACGACCGAGGCTCGCACCGGTGTCGTCCGCGGAACGAACGGGTCCGGTCGCGTCCGACGCGCGTAATCGCCGCCGGAACGTCGATAATTAATGCCAACATTTTTCCCAGGACGTCTCCTCCCCTTCGCCTCCGCTCGCTCTCTCCTCCGTTTCATACATTATGCCGAAATAGCTCGGTATAATTACGCGCGGGATTAATCTTGGCGCCTGCGATGAAATCGCGCGGCCGTGCCGTCCCGTGACATTTCACCGCCGGCTCGAAGCGCGATGTTGCTAAATAACGAATAAGGCGGGGCAATTAGGAGAACGGCATCCGAACCATCCGAGCCGATCACGCGATCCCGGCCGCTTGTAACGAATTTTAACCGCGATCGAATTATAAGCTCCCGGCGCGATGATTTCGCGGTGTAATTGCAGAATCCAATTATCGATTATCGAGGAATTTTGATCTGCAATCTCGCGGCAGATCTCCGCGGTTGCACTGAAAATAATTTAATTCAAATTCCTTTCCCTATACCGCGACCGTTGTAAAAACAATAGTAGCAGACAATCAACGCGTGTCGCAACAAATTCCAAACCTCTGCATGTACTTGAAATAACTGACGTAACTTTCGAGCCTCGTTTCGAATTTATTTCACCGGACGTAAATCGACATCGCCGAACCGATCCTTCCTCGAGCGGGGCATAAAAGAAAGCAATTTCGTAAACCACGAACGAGCACCCGGCACGGGCGGACTGCTTGAAAGCACAGCCGGAATCGGTTCCATTATCGCATCACGGCTTGTCATTGGCCATTTTCGCGACGCCACGTCGGCCGCGGCGGGCGTCGCAGAGCAGCCACCGGCACGACGACGCACGGTCACCGACGCACACAGTAACCCCCTCGCCCGCCCCGACAGAAATTACACGGGCGCAGGTGAATATACTGCGGCCAAACAGATACGTTCCCTGATAAAGTCAACTCTCGGCGCGGTGCACCAGGCGAAGCGTGTGTTCAGGGCGTGCGAGGCGTATAACCGGGCTCTCTCGGAGCCTGTTTATGCGCGTGTACGGAGCGATCAGCTGCGAGCTCGAATTGATTGGTGGAAGAACGGAGGAGGAATCAAATCGATATCTCGTTCCGCCGCCGGGCTCCCCTTCCCGCCCCTCGCCTCGCGCCACGCATCAATCCGTTCGCCCCCGGTCCGATCCGATCCGATCCGATCCGGCCCGGCACGGCGGCGGCTCATCCCCGGCCACTTCGGTGGTTCGTCCAGCTCCCAGGACAATTTCCACCGATAATTAGATCACCATCGTGTTTCACCACCGATGTACACAGGAAAATTTATCGTCCGCTCGGCCCCGCCGCTAGAGAGCTTCACGTGTAGCTGCGCCGGCAACTTGAATTTTATTAAATAATCGTCGCGTCGCGACATCAATTTTCAGCTGACACGCAATTTTTAATTGCCGACAAATTTTATTGCACCGTGCGCGCGGAAAGCACATAATGCATTAACTACGCGAGGATATCTCAATCATTGAATTAGTATTTATTTGATGTACGGTTGACATAAATCCGTTGCGAGATGTCGAGAACGTACTTAGTAAATTGAACAATGAAATGAATCAATGGATAAATAAAATGTCTCCGCAGTTGAAATTATATTCTAATACCCGCTCCAAACGATTCTCACCTAAATTACGTGATTTTCTGCTCTATTTTTTACCTCCTCTTGTTCCTTGAACGATTAAGCAATCGGGAATTGAACCCTGTTAATTCTCATTGATTGTACTCTCAGAGGGAAAGAGCGAGATAGCATTGGGAATCCAGTAATTTCGCGCGCTCGGCCACGGGGTTGGAAGGAAATTAAATGATCGGCCAGTAAATTCATTAATTCTGCCGGACGCTGTTCCTTACCGTCCTTTTCTCGTCGATTTCACGGTTCCCGGAATAAAATAAGAGGGGCTGGTATCGGGAGCTCGTTAAATCGGCACATTGGAAACAATTGCGAAAGGGAAAGAAATGCGGAACGATTCCGGGGATCCTTTAACGGGTAGACGTCGAGAGATGTGAAGTGAAATTAACGCCCACGAGGAAAAACAGCCGGACCCGGTTATTTCGTTACATCGTATCCGAGCGTAATGCGATTTCAGGCGGGCGCAAGCGATGTACATACTACATACTCGCGCTTATACGATTTCTTCCGTGCAATACTCTAAAGTCTATTACGATTATTAACAACCCTTAATTTTCATTCAGACATAAATTACTTTGAAGTTAATTTACATGATTGTTTGTAATAAAACAAAATTAAATAAAAAGAAACTAACTTCCTTTGTACACGTGGATATCATGTTTTATAAATCAAAGTCTCTATTCTCTGTCAGATAAAATTAGTCTGCCGATTTATGGGACTCAATCGTGGACTGCGAGCGAGGCAAGCCTGGAGGCAAGAAATTCTCGGNCGCGCTTATACGATTTCTTCCGTACAATACTCTAAAGTCTATTACGATTATTGACAACCCTTACTTTACATTCAAGCATAAATTACTTTGAAGTTAATTTACATGATTGTCTGTAATAAAATAAAATTAAATAAAAAGAAAGTGATTTCCTTTGTACACGTGGATATCATGTTTTATAAATCAAAGTCTCTATTCTCTGTCAGATAAAATTAGTCTACCGATTTACGGGACTCAATTGTGGACTGTGAGCGAGGCAAGCCTGGAGGCAAGAAATTCTCGGATCACGGCTAATCAACCGATTTCCGTGAAAATATACAATGCGGTTTTTTCTCTGAGCACGTCGGCGACCCGGACGATTACTAGCAGCGTAAAGCTCGTTAAAAGTGGTAAAGAAAGCGTGTCGTGAACGCAATTGAATCGCGTCGCGTCGGAAACAATCGCGCGGCGAAGAAGCCGATGAAAAAGAATAAAAGAGGATATATAAGGCAAAAGAAGGAGTAGAGAAAGAGAGCGAGAGAGCGAGAGAGAGAGAGCGACTCCCGCGATCCAGCACCAAGTGCAAGGCTCACCGAGGCCGACTCGTTGCACTTTACAGCCGAGAAGCTTGACCACGACACGAGAAAAACGTCTCAGGGCCGANACATACTCGCGCTTATACGATTTCTTCCGTGCAATACTCTAAAGTCTATTACGATTATTAACAACCCTTAATTTTCATTCAGACATAAATTACTTTGAAGTTAATTTACATGATTGTTTGTAATAAAACAAAATTAAATAAAAAGAAACTAACTTCCTTTGTACACGTGGATATCATGTTTTATAAATCAAAGTCTCTATTCTCTGTCAGATAAAATTAGTCTGCCGATTTATGGGACTCAATCGTGGACTGCGAGCGAGGCAAGCCTGGAGGCAAGAAATTCTCGGATCACGGCTAATCAACCGATTTCCGTGAAAATATACAATGCGGTTTTTTCTCTGAGCACGTCGGCGACCCGGACGATTACTAGCAGCGTAAAGCTCGTTAAAAGTGGTAAAGAAAGCGTGTCGTGAACGCAATTGAATCGCGTCGCGTCGGAAACAATCGCGCGGCGAAGAAGCCGATGAAAAAGAATAAAAGAGGATATATAAGGCAAAAGAAGGAGTAGAGAAAGAGAGCGAGAGAGCGAGAGAGAGAGACTCCCGCGATCCAGCACCAAGTGCAAGGCTCACCGAGGCCGACTCGTTGCACTTTACAGCCGAGAAGCTTGACCACGACACGAGAAAAACGTCTCAGGGCCGACCGGTATCCCCGCTCACCTCCGCGCCTCTCGTCCGCTCCTGCTCTTTCCACCCTTTCCCTCGAGAAGCCTTTTCGCATCGTCCCTTATACTCGGAGTCTCTACCGGTTCCTTTCCTTTTCTTGAATGAGCATTTATTATCGGAGCAAGACTGCGTGGCAGCTTGCCAGGGCGCACTTGATCTTACTCCGTGCGCCTTGTAAAACACCACTTTCATACCTCTGAAAAGCAATTTAATTCAACGCTCCCTTATCCCCTGGCTTCTCCCCCGTATCCCTCCTTTCCCGTCTCTCTCTCTCTCTCTCCTCTCTTTCTCTCCTCGCCGTTTGATTTGCAGCGTCTTTTTCTGCGACTTCGCCTTATTTCTCCGGACGTATTCCCGCGGAGATTCGTATCGCGGTAGTTATCAGCGTGGATCTGAATCCGCCGCGTTTAATCCAGCTTTTCCATCATTTCTTTAGCGCTGGGATTGTTCGTGGCTGGAGATCCGGGACGACGTTCGGCTTTCATTGAAATGTTAATTTCGCGGCGGGAAACACGGTTCGATCCCGGGAACGGGGAGGCGGACTCGCGCGCTGCCCGGATATTAATCGTAGGGAATAGTTTCGTTGTGTCGCGGGGATCTCGCGGTCGCAGCTGCCGCGCGCGGAACGCGGTTTGTTATAATTCCACGCTCGCGGCGTTCCTTCGCCGTTGTCCCGGGAATATAAATCGACCAGACAGAGACGGATCGCTGCTCGTTATCGGTGTCTTCGCGTTAAACACAAGTTTTCCGGAATCGAACCACTGACTGCGAAATAAATTGCTCTACACTTTATCCACATAAATATCCCTCGCGTTCACGCTGTTGGATATTAAAAATTAATAGACCAGTAGTTTTGTTCGAACAGAAATTCTTATGAATAAATGAATTATTTCATTCCGCGTTTCATTCTCCTTAAAAATTCTGTAAGTTACACTCGGGAAGAGTTAAATTAATTTGAAATGTATGCGGATCGCGACCGGACAGGGGATGAGTGTTGGAAGACAAAGGGGGATGTAGGCGAAAGTTGCAAAAACTGGGATCACCGTGCGCAGCTGTAGAAACCAGCCCCGGAGTTCGACTTTTTGCCGGTTTTAGTTAGAGTTCACTGTAGTTTGAGGAAACTGCGGCGTTAAATGAAGCGCAAAAAATCAGAGCAAACTTCCGACCTGGCTAAACAGAAGTTATAACAGGTCTAATGAAATAATCATTTTGCGCAATAAACAATCCCGAGCGACAGATATACGACTTGAACGTAATTATTAGAACCGGCGCAAGGATTATAATTATAATACGTGCAATTTGTTAAACGCGATAAATAATAATGGTCTAAGAATTGCCGCAACAAAGATTGACGCTAAATTCACTTAGGAACAAGTTTTTCGCCTTTCATAAAGCATGCTAAAGCGATAGCGCAGGCATTCGACGAAGTTTCAACGATTTTTCAGTGAAACTTTCACGGGACACCCAGCGTCACATCGTTCAAACGCCATAAATTATCCTTTCTTATGCTACGAGCGAAAACTTCCGCTCTTTCTTTTGATATTCGACGAGAAAAACGCCGAGTTGAAGGAAGTGCGACCGGCCGGGAAAAAATTGCAAGATTAATACCGATAAACTTGCATCGCGTCGAGCTTAATCTTGTTAGCGGCGCAAACAAATCGCGGCGGCGGCGCGAGATAAGAGCCGCCGCTGCTTTCTAAAGTCCCATTAGCAGCATTAAAACTAGAGAATGTGCATGAAGCTAGATTTACGAGCCAACGTAAATCCACGCCGAATCAATAAAATTTGTATCGGATGAAATTTATTGTGAACATTTGTACTTGTAATTGCTCCGACGTACACGACACGCCGTTGCACGAGCAAAAGTAATTTTACATACAGATTTGTATTCCATAAAATCTACAATTCATGCTTTCTTTGGTTTATTCAGCTTTTCATGCAAACGCAAGCGGAACCACGAATGAGAAAAGTACTGGGAAACAGCGCATCGATACATCGTGATACCCCTTTTTAATAACGTCTCAAGCCAGCCAATATTTCCGATACAATGAGTTAGTGAAATATACGAGTACCGCGAAATATTCGACTGCCGTATCTCTCTTTGGTAAATACGGTGGAAACCTTTCATTTGCATGCCGGTCGATTTTATGAAAGGAAGTAATGTTCCTCTCGTGAATCGTTTAATCGTATGCTTTTTCCCAGACTTTATTGAAGATGAATATTATACACAATTTACTTCGTCGTGAAATTACCAGCTCGATATATTAACAGCCGAGATTTTCGAATAAAGGAACATTTAAATTAAAGGAAAATAAAAATTCTTATTTTGAATGATCGATGAATACAATTTCATCATTTCGTCATTCACCAAGCGAAATAGTAATAGTATAAGAAGAATAGATTCTCAACGAAACTAGGAAATGTTCCAGCTAGCTCATATGTCGAGGCTGGTTCCACGTGCATCCGACCACATGGAAAAGCACGATCACCCTATTCATTTCATCCCTTTCCCACTGGAAAATACAGCCAGCGTGCACGGAACAGCGGACGCGTGCAAACAGTCTTCTGTATTTCCTTACATGTGAAGGTGTGCATGCAACGAACCGCGCACGAGCCGAAAGATATTCGAGACCGACGTACGCGCGCCACTTGACAATAACGTACTTCGTACAGAACAAAATTGAACGAGATACGTGTACACTTCACCGCAAAAGTTTCAAACATTATTATTTAAGGATTAAGACAATTTTCAGGTATCTTTTTAATTATTTTATACAGACATATTGTAAGTATACACCATTAGAACTTAGAAACCATTCATTTTTTGGCTTATTAATTCACATCATTTAGCATATTAACCCCTTCCGGTACGATTTAATAATGGGAAACTGTGCATGAAATAACCATTTAATTCTTACTTAAAAAAAACTTGTTTCATTTTATAATTCTTACATATTCTTAATTAATATCCATCTTTACATATTGTTAAATAATATCAAAAACGGTAAAATTAAAAAAAAATCAAAGCAAAACCTTAATAAGGTATGTTGTTAATGAAAAACCAATGACGAGCTAGACTCATCATTTTACCGGAAGGGGTTAAGACTATTCTCATTCTACCAAAATTTGGCTAAAGGCCGTGAATCATTAGAAGAGTTAAAATTAAAAAATTTGAAAAATATATTTCGTTGGAACAATGGAAAGGAGAAAATGATTGGAAACTCTTGGCAGGTGGTGTACGAATAGGGAACGAACGGGGTTACCACGAGCCGTTTTTCCTCCCCTTTTCTTCCTCGTATCGCGCAATAGGTTCCCTTCCTTATTTTGCGGCCACCTTCGCGTTCACTCGATTCGGAACGCGGTACTCTCTTTTCCTTGAGATACGACAGCCTGTTCCGAGCTAGTTCCGGATTACGGGGACCTTTACGATCTCTCCCCGCTTGTGAAGCTGGTAGCAGCCAGCAGCATAGAACGATAAAAAGCACCGCGCGGCGCGCTGCAGATAAAGCTGTTCCCTACCCTCGAACGCGAGCGAATGGAATTGGATTTTCCGTATCCGCTTGGAAAAATTCCCGCCGATTGGTAACCGAGTTCGGTGCAATTCGACGATCGGTAGTTGACGATCGTTTCCTTCGAACGAGCCCGACTCCTCCGTTTTTAACCACGTAGTAACACACTTTAAGTGATAAAGAGATCTAACAGCATCCGTTCTTTTGCACGGACACGTAATAGTGTCGTAGACTCTAAGGAACGGCTTTGATATCGGTTATAAACCTCGTATCATCCGCGATAAAAGATATTTTTAAATATAATGTACACAAATGGATAGTTGACTTTTCAGAACGGAGTGTTATTAAACCTGCGAATATATTCGCGGTGAAAAAAGGAAAATGCGCGCGTAACCGCGGCGGTGAACAATTTTAATTAAAAACCCTTGCCGAAACAGTGGAACCTCGGCGTCCTCTTCGTTAGAGACGAGTGCCGGGAAGAAATACGCGATAAAACGGACACCGCTGTTTAATCATACCATTTATCAGTGTTTAATTTGCAAAGGCACTCCGCGCGCCGGCGTCTAGCGCCTTTGTAACAATTTCACCCGCGCCAGGACGACGGGTATTACTTTGTGCCTCGCGTACACGCGAGAATTTTGTTTTATCATCTCCCGCGTTTCGCTCCACGCCGTTAACGCGTTTACTGTTGTTCACGCCGCGCGTATCCCCGCGTTACGTGTCGCGTTACGACACGTTTCCTTCGGACACGCGCGTACTCGATGCGGCAATACAACGGCGAGATTAGCATTGTGCCTTTGTCCCGGCGCGCGTTTATAAATTGTCGTCTCGAATCCATTATTTCCTGATTAACGGGAAAGCGAACGTGCCGCGCGATACACCGTACAAAAGGCGTCACACGCGAGCGCGGAGAAGGAAACTAGATGGAATTGTGGAAATGAAAAAACACTCGTCTCCCGCGGACACAATGTCTGTCGTTTATCCGACTCCGCGTTGCGACACACGCTTTTAACGCCAAAAGCCCCGGCATTGTTCGCGGCCAAGCTCGAAATAAAATATCCCCCGCTCTAACGAAACTTCCGTAAAAAGAATGGTCTTCGCCGAACCTTTGAAAAGCGACAAACATTTTCCACGAACGGACACCAATTCTTGCCTGTCTGTCTCCGACCGATGCCATTTTTTTTACCAATCGAAATTGCTTCGATTCTTGAACTCGTCCAATACGAATCTCTCGCTTAGAACGTATTAATGCAAAACGAGGAGCGCTCAACTATATACACGATTAACTGTGATAAAGTACTTGTTTTACGCGATTTGTTATTTAAATTAACCCCGGACGAAACGGACGCGCGTTAAAACGTGGAGGTGTGTATTACAAGGGAAACAACTGGTAATCGGGGTAAACAAAGTGCGGCCGTGACGTTCGCCGTTAAACTCGGCGCTAGTTTAACAATATGAAAATATTTACTGGGAACGCATAATTCCCCGATGCAGCGGCCATAAATATGGGCAAATTATTCCGGGACATGGCCGTGTCCGTGTTCGCGCGAACTTTCATTATGCGCGATTTAACGTAATATTACGCGCGTATGCCGCGCCGCCGCCGCGATACCCGAAAATTTATGCGGAAAATATCGGCGCAGTTTTATTGAATTTCCCAGAGTTCGAAGCCTGAGCCGAGCTAAAGTGTCGCTGTGATACACGTGTTAATGTCCGCGCGGAAAGGGGGGCACGGGTGACGGATATCGTTCGATTATAAATCGTCGTTCGCGGACGGGGACGATAATTCGTATTCTGAACAAAGCGATATTTAGAAGTCCTCGCATGTAGTAGCCGGGTACACATAATGGATCACGGCTGCTGTCACCTTTCAACTGCATCGACATGACAAATATCGCCGATTCGACCGACACGTCTTTCCCACCGCGTCGCGCGCTAAATTTGTACAATTTACGTTCTCCCTTTTTTACCAAAAGACAAAGCGAGCGATAAGCTCGGTTGTTATCGGCTTTTTGCCATAATCTATATACACCGTCAAACGCGTACACATGGAAACAGACTACGCGACGTTTACTGAAGGGAAGCGTCCTGAATGTGGAGAAGGAGAAATTGCTTGACTGGTTAACTTCCGGAGGGTGATTAGCTATAATTATATGAGACTTTAGTTAATTATGGAAATAATTGAAGTTTACGCGTCAATAAAGCGCGGATCGTTATTGAATCACTGTGCCACGAAATTAATTCCCCCAGTTTAAACTCTCTAACGCAGAAAAGTTACAACGCCCTGGTTGAAACAACCCCTGTGGTGAAAGCATGAAAGCCAATAATGGAATTTCTGTGCGACGTGGGGGGTTCACTGGCCGCCCTTGAGCTTCACCGGTTCTATCCTTAACCGTGAAACTAAATCCGCGAATATGGTCAGCGGCGACGAATAGGGACGGAGAGGAGAAGGATCGATCGCCGTTGGGGTGGCGGCGGCGCTTGGCTCGTGCGCTCCTCGAAATTCCATCTATTTCGTTCTAAATTTACCCGAAAGGCGGGGACACATCTACGACCCGGTGGCAGAGGGAGCGAGCAACTCCAGCGTGAAATCATTTGTCCAGGAGAAAGAGGGCGGCGGGGCGCGAAACGGCCGCAAATTGAATAGCTGGCGGAAATACCGGCGGAACGAGCCAACGAATAACCCGTTGCACGCGTTCCACGGCCCACCGTTCTGCGCTCCTCTCTCCTCGCGTGCAGAATCGTGTATCCAGCTCGGTCTCTCCCTGATTTATTAGGGCCAGGCACCGTCAAAGAAAACGTGCAACGGTGTACCCCATTCTCCCGTTCCCGGTCGCGTCGTCCTCCTCCTGTTCCAGCCCACGTACCTCCGCGGCCGTTCTCCCGGTTTCCGGCTGCTTGTGTCGCCGCGGATCGCGCCGTTGCTTCGGAAAAATGTGAAATTTCCAAGAGCCGTTTGCTCGCGTGCTCGCTGAACACGGATTAAACGCGTTCGAGCCCTGCAGACCGTGAAAAATCGCTCCGTCCGCTGTATCTTTAATAGATCGAGATAATGCGCGGGTCGTGATTCGCGCACGCAAACCACCAGCGATTCACGCTCGACCGTGAAATCGCGTCGCGTATTCGCGATTCCTTCACAGCCGGTTAGGACAATTCTAAGCCAATCGTGCGGCAAACTTTTCTGTGGAATAAATAATCATTCTTTTTCCCTCCTATTTTTTGTAAACAATAAATATTCGTTAAACCTTACCGAAGATTATTGTAGACATTATATAACTTTTAATCATTTTAATATACGTAATTTAGTATTAATTCACTTGGCAACAATGACGACCTATGAGCATTTCGATACATTATCAATTAACTGGCGACATTACAGTATCTGACCGCGTTTATAATTCGCGTGGAAAGCAGGCACCATACCGCGGCGATGATATTAATGAAACGTCAGTCAGATTTCCGTATCGCAATATCCAATTCCGAGAGAGCTCCGAAGAACGAAGGGAAGGAAGGAGTAGAGGTCGCGGTCGGCGGTCACGCGATAAAATAATTAAAACGTCCCACCCTCGTTTCGCCTCGCGCCGGTGGTGAAAAGGTAATTATTATTCCGTCCGTCAGGCCGCCGAGGCGGAGGGAGCCGCGCACCGGCATTAACCGAGCGAAAAAGTATTCTACGTAGGAGAAATCTCGGATCTAGATCGAGACGGACGATCGTCGGAGACGGTATCGCCGGGGCATCTCCTCGCGAGGAACGTTTGCGAGTCAAAGCGGCGTTGATAAATCCGCGCGGGCGGTGGNCATTCTACCAAAATTTGGCTAAAGGCCGTGAATCATTAGAAGAGTTAAAATTAAAAAATTTGAAAAATATATTTCGTTGGAACAATGGAAAGGAGAAAATGATTGGAAACTCTTGGCAGGTGGTGTACGAATAGGGAACGAACGGGGTTACCACGAGCCGTTTTTCCTCCCCTTTTCTTCCTCGTATCGCGCAATAGGTTCCCTTCCTTATTTTGCGGCCACCTTCGCGTTCACTCGATTCGGAACGCGGTACTCTCTTTTCCTTGAGATACGACAGCCTGTTCCGAGCTAGTTCCGGATTACGGGGACCTTTACGATCTCTCCCCGCTTGTGAAGCTGGTAGCAGCCAGCAGCATAGAACGATAAAAAGCACCGCGCGGCGCGCTGCAGATAAAGCTGTTCCCTACCCTCGAACGCGAGCGAATGGAATTGGATTTTCCGTATCCGCTTGGAAAAATTCCCGCCGATTGGTAACCGAGTTCGGTGCAATTCGACGATCGGTAGTTGACGATCGTTTCCTTCGAACGAGCCCGACTCCTCCGTTTTTAACCACGTAGTAACACACTTTAAGTGATAAAGAGATCTAACAGCATCCGTTCTTTTGCACGGACACGTAATAGTGTCGTAGACTCTAAGGAACGGCTTTGATATCGGTTATAAACCTCGTATCATCCGCGATAAAAGATATTTTTAAATATAATGTACACAAATGGATAGCTGACTTTTCAGAACGGAGTGTTATTAAACCTGCGAATATATTCGCGGTGAAAAAAGGAAAATGCGCGCGTAACCGCGGCGGTGAACAATTTTAATTAAAAACCCTTGCCGAAACAGTGGAACCTTGGCGTCCTCTTCGTTAGAGACGAGTGCCGGGAAGAAATACGCGATAAAACGGACACCGCTGTTTAATCATACCATTTATCAGTGTTTAATTTGCAAAGGCACTCCGCGCGCCGGCGTCTAGCGCCTTTGTAACAATTTCACCCGCGCCAGGACGACGGGTATTACTTTGTGCCTCGCGTACACGCGAGAATTTTGTTTTATCATCTCCCGCGTTTCGCTCCACGCCGTTAACGCGTTTACTGTTGTTCACGCCGCGCGTATCCCCGCGTTACGTGTCGCGTTACGACACGTTTCCTTCGGACACGCGCGTACTCGATGCGGCAATACAACGGCGAGATTAGCATTGTGCCTTTGTCCCGGCGCGCGTTTATAAATTGTCGTCTCGAATCCATTATTTCCTGATTAACGGGAAAGCGAACGTGCCGCGCGATACACCGTACAAAAGGCGTCACACGCGAGCGCGGAGAAGGAAACTAGATGGAATTGTGGAAATGAAAAAACACTCGTCTCCCGCGGACACAATGTCTGTCGTTTATCCGACTCCGCGTTGCGACACACGCTTTTAACGCCAAAAGCCCCGGCATTGTTCGCGGCCAAGCTCGAAATAAAATATCCCCCGCTCTAACGAAACTTCCGTAAAAAGAATGGTCTTCGCCGAACCTTTGAAAAGCGACAAACATTTTCCACGAACGGACACCAATTCTTGCCTGTCTGTCTCCGACCGATGCCATTTTTTTTACCAATCGAAATTGCTTCGATTCTTGAACTCGTCCAATACGAATCTCTCGCTTAGAACGTATTAATGCAAAACGAGGAGCGCTCAACTATATACACGATTAACTGTGATAAAGTACTTGTTTTACGCGATTTGTTATTTAAATTAACCCCGGACGAAACGGACGCGCGTTAAAACGTGGAGGTGTGTATTACAAGGGAAACAACTGGTAATCGGGGTAAACAAAGTGCGGCCGTGACGTTCGCCGTTAAACTCGGCGCTAGTTTAACAATATGAAAATATTTACTGGGAACGCATAATTCCCCGATGCAGCGGCCATAAATATGGGCAAATTATTCCGGGACATGGCCGTGTCCGTGTTCGCGCGAACTTTCATTATGCGCGATTTAACGTAATATTACGCGCGTATGCCGCGCCGCCGCCGCGATACCCGAAAATTTATGCGGAAAATATCGGCGCAGTTTTATTGAATTTCCCAGAGTTCGAAGCCTGAGCCGAGCTAAAGTGTCGCTGTGATACACGTGTTAATGTCCGCGCGGAAAGGGGGGCACGGGTGACGGATATCGTTCGATTATAAATCGTCGTTCGCGGACGGGGACGATAATTCGTATTCTGAACAAAGCGATATTTAGAAGTCCTCGCATGTAGTAGCCGGGTACACATAATGGATCACGGCTGCTGTCACCTTTCAACTGCATCGACATGACAAATATCGCCGATTCGACCGACACGTCTTTCCCACCGCGTCGCGCGCTAAATTTGTACAATTTACGTTCTCCCTTTTTTACCAAAAGACAAAGCGAGCGATAAGCTCGGTTGTTATCGGCTTTTTGCCATAATCTATATACACCGTCAAACGCGTACACATGGAAACAGACTACGCGACGTTTACTGAAGGGAAGCGTCCTGAATGTGGAGAAGGAGAAATTGCTTGACTGGTTAACTTCCGGAGGGTGATTAGCTATAATTATATGAGACTTTAGTTAATTATGGAAATAATTGAAGTTTACGCGTCAATAAAGCGCGGATCGTTATTGAATCACTGTGCCACGAAATTAATTCCCCCAGTTTAAACTCTCTAACGCAGAAAAGTTACAACGCCCTGGTTGAAACAACCCCTGTGGTGAAAGCATGAAAGCCAATAATGGAATTTCTGTGCGACGTGGGGGGTTCACTGGCCGCCCTTGAGCTTCACCGGTTCTATCCTTAACCGTGAAACTAAATCCGCGAATATGGTCAGCGGCGACGAATAGGGACGGAGAGGAGAAGGATCGATCGCCGTTGGGGTGGCGGCGGCGCTTGGCTCGTGCGCTCCTCGAAATTCCATCTATTTCGTTCTAAATTTACCCGAAAGGCGGGGACACATCTACGACCCGGTGGCAGAGGGAGCGAGCAACTCCAGCGTGAAATCATTTGTCCAGGAGAAAGAGGGCGGCGGGGCGCGAAACGGCCGCAAATTGAATAGCTGGCGGAAATACCGGCGGAACGAGCCAACGAATAACCCGTTGCACGCGTTCCACGGCCCACCGTTCTGCGCTCCTCTCTCCTCGCGTGCAGAATCGTGTATCCAGCTCGGTCTCTCCCTGATTTATTAGGGCCAGGCACCGTCAAAGAAAACGTGCAACGGTGTACCCCATTCTCCCGTTCCCGGTCGCGTCGTCCTCCTCCTGTTCCAGCCCACGTACCTCCGCGGCCGTTCTCCCGGTTTCCGGCTGCTTGTGTCGCCGCGGATCGCGCCGTTGCTTCGGAAAAATGTGAAATTTCCAAGAGCCGTTTGCTCGCGTGCTCGCTGAACACGGATTAAACGCGTTCGAGCCCTGCAGACCGTGAAAAATCGCTCCGTCCGCTGTATCTTTAATAGATCGAGATAATGCGCGGGTCGTGATTCGCGCACGCAAACCACCAGCGATTCACGCTCGACCGTGAAATCGCGTCGCGTATTCGCGATTCCTTCACAGCCGGTTAGGACAATTCTAAGCCAATCGTGCGGCAAACTTTTCTGTGGAATAAATAATCATTCTTTTTCCCTCCTATTTTTTGTAAACAATAAATATTCGTTAAACCTTACCGAAGATTATTGTAGACATTATATAACTTTTAATCATTTTAATATACGTAATTTAGTATTAATTCACTTGGCAACAATGACGACCTATGAGCATTTCGATACATTATCAATTAACTGGCGACATTACAGTATCTGACCGCGTTTATAATTCGCGTGGAAAGCAGGCACCATACCGCGGCGATGATATTAATGAAACGTCAGTCAGATTTCCGTATCGCAATATCCAATTCCGAGAGAGCTCCGAAGAACGAAGGGAAGGAAGGAGTAGAGGTCGCGGTCGGCGGTCACGCGATAAAATAATTAAAACGTCCCACCCTCGTTTCGCCTCGCGCCGGTGGTGAAAAGGTAATTATTATTCCGTCCGTCAGGCCGCCGAGGCGGAGGGAGCCGCGCACCGGCATTAACCGAGCGAAAAAGTATTCTACGTAGGAGAAATCTCGGATCTAGATCGAGACGGACGATCGTCGGAGACGGTATCGCCGGGGCATCTCCTCGCGAGGAACGTTTGCGAGTCAAAGCGGCGTTGATAAATCCGCGCGGGCGGTGGAGGGGGGGGGCAGGGGGCACGTAACGCGGAAACGGTGGAAACAATACGAAGGCAGGGAACGTCGACAGCCGGTTGACTGTTGAATACGTAGCCCGGCCGGGCCGCACGACGGCGGAAAAAAAGCAATCGGTGACAATGAGAAACAGTCGCGAAGGAAAAGCACGGAGAGCGGGCCGGAATAAAAGCGTCGGGAACGGATGTCAACCGGGGAGAACGCCGGACAAATCCGCGGGAACCGACGTGGCGCGGCGCGGCGGGTCGAAACAGGGAAGGGAAAAAGTAACAAGACGAGTCTACCGACGACCGCGGCGCGTCGCGTCGGCGGACTGAAAATTTAGAAACCCGAATAAACTAGACGGAGAAATATATACGACGGGGTACGAGTAGCAGCAGAAAGAAGTGGAGCGCATAAAAACGTGGCGGAGGGCGGCGAGACGGGCAGGCCGAAGGAGAGAAAGAAAAGAAAAGGAAGGGCTTAATATCGTGTAACGTAATTTAAAAGTGTAATTGCTCTTGTCATGCTCGACGCTGAGGAGAGGAGAGAGAGAGAGAGAGAGAGAGAGAAGGAGGGGCGGCCGACCCGCCACGGTTAGAGAACGGTGGTCGACAATGGCTCCGCTACGGCTCCGGTCTCCTCCTGGCCGGGCTACCGGCACCGTAATAAGTTTTCATGCAAAGCGAACGTGGATTATCCAACCGTGAATGTGCCCGGGAATTATATTTCACGGAAGGAAGCAGACTGTTACTGTTTCTATCTCCATCCTTCTGCGCGCCCACCCCTTATCCTCCCTCGCTCCACCCCCGGTCCGCCGTTTCTATTGCTCTAATGTTCCTCGGCTTCTCTCTGTCTTGGGCTTGTCATAAATTACACGAAACAATCCGAGGTCGCAGTCAGGATTCACCGGTATCCTATACGAGCTTGTACCTTTCCACCCTGTCTCGTTTTGTCTCGGTCCGCGACGTTCCTGGTTTATGCGCGCTCATCTCGACTACAGGTGAGCTAACGCCCGTTGTTTACGTCCTGTTGGCTGTGGCCGGCGAAGATAGATCATCGACAACGATCCGGTTGAGCGGAGATTCCCGACGGCAAAGGGCTGAAACGCCGCGAGGGCGGCAAACTGGCTAACAGTCCATTAATTGATACCCGGGTAGCTTCTCGCGTCGTGTATCACCAATTGATTCCGTGCTCGTGAGGCAAGTCTCATTAACTCTCATTTGAACCGTAGCAGTATTTTGTACTTGGATTATTAGGGAAAGAAGATTACGTTTCTTCACATTCACTTTATGGCCGATATAAATGCCACATATCAGTATCGATCTGTACATATGTACAGTTTACAATCCCTTAGCCGGTAACTTCTGCTTCGGAAGAATCAATCCTACTGCGCATTTTAAGCCCTCTCGACCGCCCTTCAATTTCAATCGGTTAGGTCTCGGAGGATCGGAACCGCGTCGGAGTCCAAATAAGCGCCCCACGTATCAGAACTAGTCTGGAACCACCCTTTTTTACGAGCAACAGAGGAATAAATCGAAGAGCCACTGGGTTGAGGTCGGGGGGTCCGGGAAAAGGGGTGAAAAGCTGGCTGGACCGAGCGTGTCCCGGGAGTTTAAGGGTGAGACGTTCGGGGCAGAGACGAACAAGCGAAACGCGGAGACGAAGAAGGGC